>VXBL01005655.1:2511-21625 GCA_013400195.1 Aramus guarauna | reverse complement strand
GGTTTGATTTTTTTTTTTTTTTTTAGAAAACTGCATGGAGTTTTTTTCACTTGGCAACTCCTTATGGTGAGCTGAGGTCATATGCTTCAGCTCTATGCAGTAGGTAAGAGAATGCCCTGCTTAAACGTCTTGGGAATTGATAGATAAATCTGTTTTATCTTTGCTTCCTTTAGCTCACTTCCAGCAAAAAGACAAGTGTAAGAAGCTATACACAAGGCTAATTTCAGGACAGATCCCCAACAGCTACTGTTATTTCAGCAGAAGCTTTTAGTTAAAGACAATATTGTCTACACAAAAAAAAGTCAGTTTGCTTTTTCTTTAAACAAAAATAAACTCTAAAAATTTAAAAATCATTATAAGCTTTGACCCAAACTGAGAAAAGCGAAGTAATTCTGAGATAATGATGATTGAATCAGAGTAACTCTACTCAATTTGTGCTGGTCAGAAGTACATAAGTGTATGGCTAGGCAGCCAAAATTAACTTTGGCTTGAAAGGTAGAGCTACGCTTTTCACTTAAGGTCTCCTTTTTATTTTCCGTTTGATACACTTTGCTATCTTCAGTTCCAGAGCTCTTGATATTTTGGGGTAAAGGTGTTATGACTAATGGGAAGGAGTTCACGTACAATCAGCTGCAGCAAGAAGAGTTAGCTCCAGTGATTCTAAAGGCTAATGAGGTCTCTATTTCTACATATCCATTATTGAGTATTTAAAATGTCTTCAGTAGCTATTTCCTACACCATTTATAAGTACTATAGAACAATGTGATTCTTAAATTTGACAAGATGTCACTAAATATTTACAAAATTCTGTTATTTTTTGTTCAGTTCTGTTGAATTTTTCCATGGGGGATATGCACTGTAGGAAGGAAAAAAAGGGGGGGGGGGGATGACACAACAGTATCTTAATTATGGGGGAAAAAAGCAGAGGTCCATAAAATTAAGCCCTAGGACACTAGACATCATTTTCAGTGTCACAAAAATCTTCATGTTAGAGCATAATATCTCTTTATATCTGAAAAACTTCTAGTGTGTACTCTAGTGGCGACTTTGTTAGCTTCTGACCAAAACTAGTGAGTGCAATGCAGGGAATTTGGCTCCAGTATTAGCTTAACCTAGTTCTTGCCAGTTTTCTTTAGCTGGGTACGGTCTCTGAAAAGTTTATGGGGCTGACCCACAAAAAGTTACATCCATTGTTGCAGGCTGTGATGTGGGAATGCTCTTAAGACCAAAATGTTCTTAAGACACTATTACTACATCTAGCTCTCACATAATTGAAATTACAACCTTGGCATCAATGTAAGCTTTTTTAATCCAGGGGTGCTCTCACTGCAGAGTTGACTGTGGTTATGACCCAAAGATTTTTCTCTAGTATTAGCTTTGTCCTTATGTAACCGCTCATGAGTATAATGCTGCATCTAAAAGGAACAGGCTGGTCATTTGGGAACAAAGGGTATTAGCTGGTCAGGCTGTAAGATCACATTAGAACAGTTTGTCAGCAGTAATACCATCATGCAGCGTACCCCAAGTGAAATGTTGCAGTATGACTTCTCTTACCTAGCTTACATCAGCAGTTAAATTAAGTCATATTTGCAAGGAAGAAATACAAGTGTCTTTCCTGATTGGCTTTTATCTAGGTTCGCCCTTTTCCCACCTCCCATTTACGGGGGAACAACCCTCTTCTCCAAACACGGTGGTGCTTTAACTTGGACTAGCTAGCCTGGCTTGGGGTGTAAATTAGAGATTAAGTACTAATTTCATGTGGGATAACAATTTTCAGTGAAGAAACTGGTCATTATGAAACATGTTCATGATGATCTGGCTGCATCCCTGCCACTGTTTTCCCTGAATAAAACAGCTAAGTTTGGGATGGACCTTTGGAGATCATTTAGTCCAGCCCCTCCTGCTCAAATCAAGGTCAACTAGGGCAGGTTGCTTAGGGTTGTATTCATTTGGTTCTTAATATCTTCAAGGATGGCGATTTCAGTTTGTGGCTATTGCTTCAAGTCCTTGCACCATGGCTCTCATCTTTAATCCCACCATCAAGTATTTGTACAAATTGATATGATTCCCTCCTAAGTCTGCTCTTTTCCAGGCTGAACAGTCCCAGCACTCTCAGCCACTCCATGTATGAGAGATGCTCAAATTCCCTAATGATTTTTGTGGCCGTTTGTTGGACTCCCTCAGTGTCCCTCTTACATGGGACTCGGCACTCCTGATGTGGTCTCACCAGTACTGATTAGAAGGTGTGATGGGTTGACCCTAGCTGGAGGCCATGTGCCCACCAAAGCCACTCTATCCCTCCTTTCCTCAACTGGATAGGGTAGAGAAAATAAAACAAAAGGCTTGTGAGTCAAGATAAGGACAGGGAGAGATCAGTCACCAATTACTATCAGGGACAAAATAGACCCAACTGAATTTATTACTAAGCAAAACACAGTAATGAGAAATAGAGCAAAATTTTAAAGCGCCTCCCTTCTCTTGGGCTCAACTTTATTCCTGGTTTTCTCTACTTCCTCCCCCTCAGTGGCACAGGAGGACAGGAAATGGGGTTTGTTGTCAGTTCATCACACATTGTCTCTGCTGCTGCTTCTTCCTCAGGGAAGGATTCCTCACACTCTTCCCCTAATCCAGCAAGGAGTCCTTCCACAGGAGACAGTCTTCCATGAACTTCTCCAATGTGAATCCTTCCCCTGGGTTACAGTTCTTCATGAACTGCTCCAGTGTGGGTCCATTCTACAGGGTGCAGTCCTTCAGGACTAGACTGCTCCAGCATGGGTTCCCCATGGGGTCACAAGTCCTGCTAGCAAACCTGCTCCAGTATGGGCTTCTCTCTCCATGGGGTCATGGATCTTGCTAGGAGCTTGCTCCAGTGTGGGCTTCCATGGCGGGGTCACAGCCTCCTTTAGGTGTCTCCACCCGCTCTGGTGTGAGGTCCTGCATGGGCTGCAGGTGGAATCTCTGCTCCACCACCATCCTCCATGGCTGCAGGGGAACAGCCTGCCTCACTATGATCTTCTCCATGGGCTGCAGGGGAATCTCCTCCCTCTCCTTCTGCACTGACCTTGGTGTCTGCAAAGTTTCTCACATCTTCTCACTTCTCTCTCAGGCTGCAAAAGCTGCTGCTGGGTTGTTTTTTTTTTCTCCTTCCCTTCTTAACTCTGTTATCCCAGAGGCACTACCACCATCATTGATGGGCCTGGCCTTGGCCAGGAGTGGGTCCATCTTAGAGCTGGCTGGCATTGGCTCTGTTGGACATAAGGGAAGCTTCTAGGAGCTTCTAACAGAAGTCACCACTGTAGCCTTCCAAACCTTACCACACGAACCCAAAACAAAGGGGAAGGATCACCTCCTTCAGCCTGCTGGAAATGCTGTTCCTAATGCAGCCCAGGAGGCTATTGGGCTACCTTTGCTGCAAGGTTGCTGGCTTGTGTTCAAAAAGTGTTGAATATCAGAAAATGTTGAAACCCTTACCAAATATATTTAGTGGAAATTTTAAATCCATTTGTTTTGCTGAAGAACAAAGGGATGTTCCTAGAAGTTTTACCAGTATTTAGGTAGATTTCAAGGGCATACATATGTGGTTGTTTTGGTGGGGTTTTTTTGTTTGTTTGTTTTTCCCCTCGAACACAACTACTCATGCCTTGGTTTGGCTGCTCTAGTGATTATCTAATGGTCCAGAACTGGAATCATCAGGATATCTTCTACAGTGATGTATATAAAAGGAGAGGAAGAGCACTCCAGGTGTTCCATGTTGCACCTGTTTGCAAAAAAAAAAAAAAAGGCTTTTTATCTCTATCTGTCACTATCCCTTGCTTCTCTTTTCTTCTTCTTAGACATGAGGCTATAGAAGCAAGCGTGGTCCTGTGCTTGCAGCGTTCACAACCATTTGACAGCAGGTCATGTAGAGCCAGACTTTAATATTATGTATATGCTAGTCTACTTTTTAAATATCTAACTAGTGTTGAACAGCTATCCCTTTTTTTTCCATATACTTCCATTTTTCATCTGTAAAATGCAGGTGACTATATGTCCCTACTACAGAAGAGCAAATCAGAAACTATGAAAATCAACTTTTAACAAAATAGAGAAGCTTTTCTGTTCCTGCTTTTTTGACTCCATCTTGTTCTGAAATGAAAATGTTGTCAAAATACTGCTTCACGCTAGTGCCAGGATTTAATCTTATTACTTAAACTCTGTGTTGGATTTTAAAGACTTTCTAATTAAATTTGTTCGAAGTTTTCCCTCAGGACAAACTGAGTAGGATCTTCAGGGCCTAATCCATTATTTTGTATTGCTATTCTTTAAATCTCTTGAGGGTCCTTTGCTGTTAAATGCATGTTTGTTTTCATACACTAATACCACAGAAGGGCTTATCTTTAACAATATTTTTATTAGACTATCTGTTTTATCATTTTCAATATTTGAAACATCTCATTAATTTAAAGAGCGGTAACTCTTCAACCTCTTTTAACCAGTCACTCTGTGTAGAAAAGACAAGATTTTATTAGGAAGGACTTAAGCCTATCCTGCCCCTGCTAATTTTAGTTGGGAGGACAACTCCTCAACTCAAAGTCAGGCTCTTTGGGCCTTCTCTAAAGTCAATTGAAGTCCATACTTTATTAAGCCCTGAAACTGGAGGTCTTAGTACTTATCCTGCAACAATTAAAGAGAAGTCAACCTATCCCATGGTTTGCAGTCTGTATTAAATGTTTATTTTTCTAATTTTATTTTTTTTATTTGAATTTGAGTGATCACTCTGAAAAGCAAACTGACCTTTGTAAGAAGTGTGAGCAAAAAAATTTCTTACTGTTTTAATTTTTGTGTGTTAAGCACATTCCTCCCAGCTCATTTTCCTTCTTCTCTTCTCATTGCACTACCTCCTAGGCAGTGTGTCTCATGACATTTTTATAGTATTGTACATCTACTTTTCCTCTTTGTGGACCAATGAATGTCCTCACACTGTGCTGTCTCTACGCTGTGCTGAACTAGCCTTTTTTGAAAGGTGTTCTCCCATCAATGCATGTTTCTAATAAGTCATGGCCCTTTTTACTATGTTTGCTTGGATCAACGGTAGATTTTGAAAGAAAGTTACCTCTTTGTGTTGTTGTTGAAGAATAAAAAATAAAAATAATTTCAGATTTTGGAAGAATTGTTAGCCTGGCCATAATGTTTGATAATTCTTATTATGTTCACACCATTTTTTGCCAATTTTCACTAGACTAAGCAGACTGAAGGTTTAACATTGCTGAATTTTGTATGTGTCTTTCAGGGCAAAGTATTTAATTAGAGTACTTTGCTTTAATTAGGTGACTTTGGTTTTGATATTCCTTATTTTGCAAAAACTATGGTTCATAAATTTTTTATTTTGCTTTATATAGTGTTAATATTCTTTGCTTAGGGAATTTATGGTTGCCAAATTCCTGATGTTGAACTATCATTCTGTCCAGGACTCTAAACTTGAGTATATTTTTGTCAATCTGGAACAAAAAAGACTCTAATTGATTCCCTAAACTTTTTTAATGTTTCTAGCCCTGTTAGTATATGAGTAGCAATCCCATGACGTATTTGCTGCTCCCTCACTAATTGTTTTACCTAAGATTGTGCCATACCTGCTTGGCAAAACCTGTTTGTTCATTTCTTATGGTCCTTAATTGTTTCTCTTTTTCTCATGATGTGTTGTAGAGCTCTTTCAGTATCTAGGTCTTTTAAAAATGCTTTTAAACATATTCATTTACCCTAGTTCTTCTTTCTTTGTGCCATAGTCTGCAATTTTACATTTAAAGGTGTTATAAAGCTGGCAGACATGAATTTCCTAATTAGGATATCTCTTTTCTACACTGAATTCCCAGATGTATACCTGAATTACAGATTTAAAGAAAGTGTGATGGACTATACAGCTATTTTATTATCTAGCTAGCTAAACACATTTACTGTGTATCTTTTTCTATATGTGCCTAAATTAGGTAACAGTAGTGTTTTCAACAAGACCGAGTTAGGCTAGAACAAGGTTTAGAACCACAGGGATATTAAGCGAGTAACTGTGAACTGCTTAGATAATTCAGTAGACAAAACCTCTTGATTAGTTGCCACATCCTCTGTTAATTCAGATTGTGGAAAAGGCTTGTCCTTTAAGCCATTGTTAATAAGGTTTGTTTTCTAATGGGCTGCAACTCCTGGATGAAAAATAGCCCCAGTGAAACCAGAGAGAATTTGCTTTCATTTGAAGACATTCTCATCATTTTCTAATGGAAGTGAACTCTAATAGGAAACTCAGTTTTCTTCTTCTCAGATTGGAAAACCAAGGCCTTATTGTCATTTACTTGAATGCTTTTGTATCACTCTAGTAGTATAAAGGAATCTGAGTAAGGATAGAAAGGCTTCTAGAGGTTGTAAAGAATAGTAATACTATACAAAGTAAAATAAAAAATGACAAAGTGTAGTTTTTGCAAAATAAGGAGTTTAAAAAATAAAAGAAAACACTGTGCTTTGCTGAAAGCAATAACGTATTTCGGGGAAGTGAAAATTTGAGTCAGAACGGGAATGCATGCCTTCTCTAATCCTAATTAGGGAGAACATAAGTCAAACTGAGGACTGTTGGACTAAATTGTCCCATTTTATCTTTGACAAGGCACTAGAGCATTCACTCTCTGAAAAAAACCCTAAAAGCTCCTTTTTAGACTACATGTATTCTGGAGATGGATGTCCAAGACTAAGGAATCATAGAAGCAAAACAAAAACCTGATTGATAAATGATTTAACTAAAACAAAAACCCACAAAAAAGCTTTTCCACAGTAAAAATAATGATTTCTTTGACATCCAATTACTTGACTTCTTTTCCATAATCTAAACCTCCTGTTTCTGGTATCACAAAATTGCATCATAGATCTCTAGATCTGTAAGACTAAATATTGGTCAGTGTCAACATCAGGCCAGGGTTATTTTCCGAGAGAAATTTTGTGTTTTGGGGGAAAGTATAAAGCATTTTTGTGGCATGCTGATGTTTGGAAAACAATGGTTGTTTAGAATTGTTCAGAGGAGTGGAATGTCAGAAGCAGTCTGAGAGAAAATGGATTTGTTGGCAGAAGGCAGGCAAAGTGGTCAAAGCCACGTGTTAAGTGCAGTTTGTGACATAGGGCTTTTTGATTTGCCCTATACCTAATACTAGCACACCTGTGGATCTGGTTAATGGGCAACAATGTGTAGCTGTCTCCATAGGCTGTATAATTTCAAAATATACATTTAAAATGTATGTTGTCATAGCCAGCAGCCACCTATTAAATTCTGTAACATTATCAGTGTATCTAGAAAAGACTCAGAAAACTTTTTGGCTAACAGCAATTTTGAATTGTCAGTAAACTTGATTTGCAAAATGGTTTTTCAACATGTTTTTCCAACTTCTTACACACGATGAAAAGCTGTGGTTTTTGAAGTGAATAATATACAAGATGGCTCTAGTTTAAACAATATCCAAGGTTCCAGCCTGCAGGATTCTTGGTGGGGATTCAGTGAATGATCTTATTGGAAATAGATTAGTTCCATAAACCTAAATTTGGAAATAGGAAGAATAATACTAAGTGCAACCACATTGAGAAAGTAAAAATCCAACCACAGTTACATCAGGGCAGCACTGGACAAGTGTCATTTGTTTTTTCACTTACAAGTCCAAGCAAATCCTCAACCGTTTTAGAAAAATTCTTGGGCTTTCAAACCAGAATGTTGCTGATAAGGGGAGAAGACTGGGACCCTTTGCTCTCTGGTAAAATACTCAGATGGCTTCTTTAATTAGATAACTGGAATGATGTTTTTGCATAAGGAGTAACATTGCTTAAGAAGGATTTTGCTTTTTGGTATCAGACACGAGAAAAGCAATCACATGCAAAATTTGAAAGTAACTGAGATTTAACTTGGTTTCAATATAATTAAAAGCTTCAAGCTGAGTCCTAATAAGGATTTGTGCCCCTTTTTTTTTTTTAAACAAAATCACGTCTGCTTATGCTTGTACGCGGAAAATGTGTAAAACTTGAAAGAAAAAGAAAAGAGCTTTTTTTCTCATACGTTTAAATTTGAATCTCAGACTCAAAACAGTATTCAGGAAATGCGATGATATCTTGGGAGAGGCAAAAATAAATTTTACATTGACTCTGAAAATGAAAAAAACCCCTTTTTTCAGATTGCTCTGCTATGTTAACCAACATCTGCTACATCAGAGTAGATGGATGAATGTTGCAGAACATGAATCTACGCATCTGGTGCTTCAGGGATGCTCAGCTCTTGTTTGCCAACTTGCAAAAAAGTTAGCTTTGTCAAATTTTTTTGCCAGCCCCTTCTTTGTACAGCTGCTGCACTCAAAGTAACATGACACTGCTGTGGAGAAGCAGACTGCATTGCTATCTTGCCTCTCTGATTATCTAGTTTTTCTCACTAGGCGACAAACAGGCCTGCATATGGCACACAGTAAGAAAGAAGCAAATGTTTTAATGCGAACATTGTTGTGAAGCAAATTTGTGCGCAGGCTCTTATACACCCAGGGGCTTCCTCGCTCTCGTGTCTGTTCAGAGCTGAAAAAATACAAGTGTGGCTTGTGGAACATCCCTGTCCTGCTCTGCAGAAACCATGGCTGAGATTGTAGGTCATCCGTGCAGATTTGCTAACATCTTTGGTCTTACTTGTCTTCAGTTTACATGGCTTTTACAGCTGTCTTCCTCCAGGAAGTCACCAGTAGTATTTTGCATCTCTTTCTAATGAGCCACATATTAGTGGGCCAATGCCACTCACTGTTCAAAATTGAGTGGGGTAGGAACTGGAGCCAGGTTTAGTTTTTACACACACACAAAAGGCGATGCTAATGTTTCTTGATATTTGAAGATATCAATGTTATTGATATTACCTTGATACTGATATTTCTAGGCACATTTCCTTCATTTTTGCTAAGATCAGCTTGGATGAAGCCCTCTTTATCTTTTGAAGGCTTTGGAATTGTAGTGAAGTCAGTATTTCACTTCTGGGGTAGAAACTTAGTCATTTAAACTGCTTCTCCCCAAAGCACATTTGAGAATCTGTTTGTAGAAGTGAAAGATTTCAGTTTATATCACCACAAATAAATATATCTTTGCTCTGATGAGTGAACACCTGTCACTACCTGGGATTGCAAATGTACAAACTGAGCAAATACACGTTGTTGTTGTTGTTTGGTCCTTGTTACTCCTCGAGGAGCATAGGGCTGCAACAACACTATGCCACTGAGCCCGGTGGGATAGTGTTGTTGCAATTTCTGTAACAGATTTTGTTTTTTACATGATTGGGTTGTTAGCCCAAAACAAAACCCCCAACCTGGAGGGCCAGAGCAAATACACATAGGCTGCTGCAATCCTATATAGTTGCCTTTGGAAGCACATTGTTGTTTACTATAAAAGCTATGATACAACTGAAACAAGCTGAAACAACACATACCCCAAGATTGTGTACAGTGACATTGGCAAAGGTGCTGAAGGTTCATAAAGTCACTTCAGTGGTACTAAGAGAAGTTGATGCATCATCCATTGTTATCTGCTAAAAGTTTGTATTACTGGAACTTTGCAAGTACCTTACTGCCTATATCTGGAAAGTCTATACTTTTATTGTAGGTAATCTGAAATACAAGTTAAGCTTGTTTGAATTAATTGCTTTATAATGTTTGGCAAAAACAAAGATAAAAAGCCTTCTAAGGCAAAAAGACACTCATTTTCATAGGAAAATTTACAGCAAAATGAAGGTTTTTCTTTTCTGAAAAAAATATTTGGGTTTAGGTAATATTCCCTTCCACACATAGACAAAAAGAATATTTCTAACCATCACTGCAGATTTTTATTGAAACAAAAAGAAAAGAATTTTTTGTTTTGCACTAAAAAAAATATCTGCAGAAATCAGGTTCCTTTTTCTTGTATCTGCCCTGTCAGATTACTTCATGGACTCTTACTTCAGTATTTTGAAAGGCATATGGTGATCCCTTTACATTTTTTTTAAAATACTTGTTCTATTTTGGTGCACTTTTGAGGGAAGGGTTGGCTGAAGAGTTGCCCTTCTTTAAGGTGATGTTGGAATTTCTAGAAATGCAAACATCATCTCACCACAGAAGCCATCAGCAATTCCTGCATTTTTCCACTCTTCTTTTCACCCTTATTTTCTGAGGCTGAGGGAGAAGGGAGAAAGCCCCCTAAACTCTCTCTTCTGACAAAAGCACAAAAATAAAACATGGCAATCTGGAAAAAAGTAGAAACAAAATGCAGGTAGGGAATTATTGTATCTGCTACTACCATGATCATTGTCAATGACTGAGGTGGCATTAATGTTACAATTTTTTTTTTTCCTATTTATTGTCAGTAAGTAGATATGTTGGCTATACCATTAAGTATAACTTTATCACATTTTTGCTCTGAACCTTTCAGCATGCAAATACAGTCACCTAATGACGTGGTTTAGGCCCAGCCGAACACCACACAGCCGCTCGCTCACCTCTCCCCCGGCGGGGTGGGGAGGAGAATGGAGAAACAAAGGCAAAAGCCTCGTGGGTTGGGGTAAGGACAGGTTAGTGGGATAGCAAGGGAGAGGGAAACAATCAACAACAGTACTGACAACAGATATACACAATGAGTGATAACAGACAACAATTTACTGATCCAAGGACTGACCAGACGCTCAGCCTGCCCCTCCCTGACCAGCCCCCTGTTATGGTGAGCATGGCCTCACGTGGTATGGAATAGCCCCCGGCCAGCCTGGCTCACCTGGCTCCTTGGGACATTAGCTCTAGCCTAGCCAGAGCCAGGACACCTAACATTTGAGAAACAGCTATGTCGTGTAATAAATCAAAGGCCCTGCTTTACCTTTCAATTGCAATAGTGCCAATCTTTTAGTCATTGAAGCCCGAAGGAATCCCCTGAGTGAACCAAAGGCTATGAGTCCTGTGATTTCAGAAGAAAAGCACATAGACATAGCTATTTCAAGTATCCCAGATTTAAGTTCTGAAAAGCCTCCAATAGATTGTACCCAAATTTCGAACTCGTAGAAACCAGGAAATTTAGCTGTTTCTTGCAAAGTGGCTTCTTTGTAGTCATTAGGTTACCACTAACTGCTCCTCTGCAACTTTTACACTTTAAAAACTCTTATCCAGTGTATTTGTTTGTTAGCTAAAACTTCTGTACGTGGGAAGGAGAAACAGCTACAGCAGTCCTGAGGTGATCGTAGGTTGGTGTAGGCAACTTCTTGCTCTCTTCAGTTGGTTATCATTACTTGCTTTTTAAAACTTCTGTTGTTCTGTCTCCTGTAGCTTTCACTGTCCTTGGAGATGTGGTGCATCTTCACACCAGCTAGGCAGAGCAGCTATTTCTGCTCTGGGTTTCCATACTAAGCCTAAATTATTTCAAGACTAGAAGAAAATGGTTTTAAGGTCTTTAAAATTTTTAAAGAGTTGGAAAGACATCCCAGAATTAAGATCATGTGATCATCAACTGGTCATTATTCATCTAGCAAGGCAACATTTACATCAGATGGGACAATTCTTGTCAAGGTATAAGAGTTCGCCTCCCTGTTTTCTCTGGGCCAGAATTGCCTGTGAAACTGCATCTCCCATGATGGATTGAAATTATCGTCTCCCATGACGAGTTGGTGTTCATACAGGGGAAAGAGACTATTATGCTGCTTGTATCATGGAAGCAGAACAAATAGGGCCATAAAGGAGAAAGGGAGGCTGAGGTCTGAAATGGCAACTTCTATCAAAGCATTTTTAAAAGGATGTTTCTTTTCATTTAGAACCAAAATTGACTGTCGCTGAAAAAAAATCTGCTTTGCTCAGTGTTTCACGCTACTTTGGTATTGGGAAGAATCCAACTTCATAATGCTCCCAAAAAAACAAACTAGCAAGGAACGGGTGGTTACGTGGTGGCTCTCAGGGTGCTGCTCCCTGGAGCTCAGCTGGGAGCCACGGGACATCCCTGTGGGGGCAGCGGGGCCTGGCAGCCAGGGCTGGCCCACCGCCCTCCATGGCCCCAGCTAGGGGTGGGACAGCAGGGGCAGCCCCAGGCATCGGGCACTTCCCTGGGGCCGGGCAGAGGCCGGGGCAGGCCGTCAGTCAGCCTGAGGGGGGCTGAGGCCTACATCAGTGGGCTGCATGCTGCCCGGCTGGGGCTGCAGCTCTGGGACAACCCAGCCCTTAACCGGGCTGGGTTACAGTAACTGTTTTACAAAGATTAAGAGCACAATTAATTCTATTTCTTTTTAATGGGGCTGTTTAGAAATAAGAGATCAGAATGCAGAATTATCTCTATCCCTCCCTCCCTGGGTGACTTGCAGGAATGTGCTTCAACTCCTTCATCTGTAAATCGTTATAAAAGTCCTTGTAGGGCTATCCCTATAAACCAAAAGTTTATACCGCACTTTTGTTACAAGAATTACGGAATATGCATTTAACTCCAATGTATTCAAAAGCTTTGTGTTTGAATTTCAGAGCTGAAGCATTTAACAAGTGCACTATGAATAACAAATGCAGCTCAATTTAAAAATAATGTTATAGGGACGTTGTAGGATGCGATGCAGATATATCTAGTATCCTATATATAGTGTTCTGGCTGAAAGTCTTCCATAGGACATTTTTAATCAGGAGCGATGTTTATACCAGGTGCAAGAATGTCTTTAATAGATGCTATTTTTTTTCGTCTACTGAAAATGCTGAAATACTCATTTTGTCTTTCCATGACCTTTGAATATTTTTAAGTTTAACATACAAAAAACTGTACTGGATTTACTGATACCTCTAAACAGTAATTTGTTCTTCCCTTGTTATCACATCAGACTACGATCCTTGCTTCACATTTATGGTGCACATAAAACTCTATTCCATTTATCATTCTTGATGCACATCTGGTTGTACTTCCTGAATTGTTTTCAGCTAAAAATAACTTCTGTCTTATAGATATTTTTATTCTTCAGTAATAGTTAATATTTTTTTCTTTGGGAAATAAATCCTCGTCTTCAAGATTATTTTTTTGTAACTCTCTGCAGATCATTATGATGTGCTAAAACCACGGATTGTTTGAATGTCCAGCATAAGCGCCTGTGGTTAAAGGTTACCTATTTTCTAGCAAATAGAGGTCACTTGGTTCCTGCAAGTACTATAAACATGTTGTTAGTGTCTGCTTAGAAGCATAACCTTTTCAGCATTGTGTATTTTCTTGACACTTTCAAGCATTTGGTCTTTTTGCTTGTGTGTGTGGTTTTTTTTTTTTTTTCTTTCTGGAAAATGTAAAGGTAACATATATTGCTGTTCACAAGGCCTCAAAAGATTAACATTTCAGCGTTGCGTTGTTCTTTTGGACTCTCACAGTTACTCATCCATCTAAGTCTAAACATGTATGCATATGTAGGATATCTGATGTTAAAGGAGCAGTATGATACTTGCAAAAGTTAGGGAATGCTAGAATTAAGCTTCAGTCTCCTTGTGCGTGGGCATATGTGCATTATTTTTAATCATATGGTAACAGGATGTTTTCTCCAGAGGCTTCTGTCTCATTCACAGTAAAACCTAAGTGGTCTTCATTTAACAAGATTATTTTAAAATTTTCTCTTACTCAGTGGTTGAATGGATGGCCCTTTGTTATTTTAGCGTACACTATTGAAATCATGTTCTGTATACTGAGTGGTTGTTTTCATGGGGGGTTTCTTCTGATGTCCGCAACTGTAGTCCTGGAATCCCTCATTGTTTTTCACAGTATCTTGCTTAGAGAGTAGGAGGGTATTATTAGAGAAAGGAAATTGAAATGTAGAAGCATTAAGGTCAGAAGTTTTCACTCATTTTGGTCACAGTGTTTGAGAATATGACATGTGCTTTCATTTCTCCTACAGGTAGACATAGTCTTCATCTGATAGGGGTGGGGGAAAGTAAGTTCTCTGTAGAACAGAGTAGAAATACAAATATGCTATGTGCCATCATCTCGATACCTACACTGCTTACAGGCTTTTTGCTAATGAGTATGTTCAGAAGTCAGAAATGGTGGTATTCAGAGGGCAGGGTTCCAGTCTGCATCTTGTACAGGAGCATCCTTGGGAAGATGTTTGCTTTTCTGTCTGGTTTTTGCTAGCTTTAACTCAACTCTGCTGCTCATCTCTTTCTGCCTGTCTTTGTTACAGTAGTGTCTCTCCCCTACTCTGACTCCTTGCCAAGACCCAGTCTCTGCGGGTTGCTTTCTTCTTTTCACTCTTATTCTCCTCATTGTCCTGTTGTAGATCTCTTCTGCAAAACCAAGTGTCTGTTCCGCTCCCAGCCCTTGCCTGGTCAATATGATCTTTGTTCTGGTCATGTATTACCTCCCTCTGAACCATCCAGTTCAGTTTAATCTCACTTCCAAATTCTTGCCTGGGGTTTCTCACTCAATTTTAATGTTTAGCTTCCTTGCCAGTTTGCATTCAGATGGCATTCAGCAATTATCTACCTTCACGATGTCAGGTCCCACAAGGGGTGAAGATGTCCAGAGCACTGTACCTGTGAGTGTGTCTGCTGAGGTCTTCTCAGAGACCAGTTGGTCTTCTCTGTAGCAGCCTCCACTGGCTGGAGCCTGCGAGGGGTGCTGAGAAAGTGCTCTTCTAGGGCTTCTCCCTGCTCTTTCCCATCCTCTCCCCTCCCCACCTGCACTGCCTCTCTGCTCGCCGGACCCTAGAGCTGGCCGCAGAATAACAGCGCTGCGGCCATCACATGCGGGTGTCCCAGGGCACCCTTGCAGATATCAGCCTTTCTGCAAGCTGTTCTCAAGCGGTGTTGCAGTTGGTTTTAAGTAAAATGGAAATGCCTTGTTTGCACCGCTATTTTTCAAACCATAGGAGTTTCTGAATCTGTTGCTAGAAAAAAAACTTCAAAGCCCTAAAAGACAGCAGAAGTCAGATAATCATTCCAGGGGAAGGGGAGAACAACTCCCTGATCAGGAAAGCAGACCAAATCAATAAACTGTTATTTTTATTTCCCACAGCGTGCAGATGAAAGATACCAAAGCTTCAGGAATTGCCAGTGTGCAAGCACTTTAAGAGGTGTCTCAAAAGAGAAGGAAGTTTCAGGCATCCTGCTTTTATCAATCGTGCATCGTGACAGCCTCCTCCAAGACGTTACTCAGTGTTTCTTTTACTGCTAAACATCTCGGTCACGTGTGCACGCCTGGCTTTCTGAGTGATACAGGTCAAGGGCAAAGTGCCACGCAACAGTTTTAAATTTAGTGGTGCCTATAACATGCTTCTGTTGATGAGGTATCCAGCATAATCTGTGCTTTGTCACTTTCTAGAGTAATTTAAAAAAAGTTTAAAAGCTCTTAAAATTTGGAAGCGGCAGTAATACATGAATGTTTGGCAAGAATTTCCTAGATCAATCAGTTAAGCAACCAGACTAATCAATTTTGTTTCCAAGGGCGTTTTGTTTTGTATTTTTAAGTGCTGCTGAAGTTTCCCAGATTGACAGCATTTTAGAAACTGAAGTTCTTTATTATCAAACATACATAGCACCATTCAAGCCCCAACAATATAGATCAATTTTTCTCTATTGGACTCTACTACTGTTTAAGAAACTGCCCTCAGTTTGACAAGCTTGAGTGTGGGGCATGAAATAAACAAACAAACTATTGCTAAGGTTACCAAACACTGTATTTGAGTAAACAGATGCTTCCAACAGCCGTAACTCACATACACTTTAAAAGAAGCAGTATTGCTCAAATCATGTGAGTATTTGATAATCTTACATTCCTGTTTCAAGTTAAGTGCTGTGGTAGACAGCTTTTTAAATTGCCTATTTTTGCGTATTAATGCTTTATTAATAAGATAGTCTGGAAAACTGTTCTGTTTCAGATTAAACTATTACCCAATACTTACACAGAGAAACAACATAAATCACAAAATACATTATTTTCTCAAAGTAGGCCTTGGCATATACAGGCATCCAGCTTCTTCTGGAATGAATCACACATAGAAGCTGAACGGCTCACTTCTATAGTGACTCATTTTAGTATACTTCTTCATTAAACCTCAGCTTATGAAACACATTCACCAGCACAGATTTGTCCCGTCTCCACTGTTTATTTCAATCACTGTTGGTTCTTATCATGTCATGTTTTGTGTGATAGAGGGACCCAGGTGCCTGAAAATAGATATAAAATGGTGGGTAGCACAAATGGAATGAGACCTTGGTTCCTTTTAAAGTCACGTGCCAAAGCGCAAAACATTTCTTATTGCTTGAAAGCTTCAAGGAAATGCTCACCCAGTTTGGAAGGAGCATCAGTTGCCCTGTTGAGATGAACGCAAGTGGTTTTGACTCTATTTCAGTTCAAAGGTAGTTTGGTATCTGAAGCAGTCTACAAGCATGTGGTCAGATATAGCATGATTTCTTTTCCACTTCACTATCAGGAAAAGATAGGGAAGATAACATCATTAGGTCACTGACTAAAGCTCTAGCTGGTATTATTTTCTGATACTGAAATTCATGGAGTTTGTAGATTGTATCTATTCAGATATTTCTGCAATCCAAACAAGTTAAATATGAAGTTAAATTACCCAGTCACCTTTTATAAACCCTTTCCAACCAGCCTGGTGCCTGAGATGCTGCTGTTGTTTTCTATTCTGTGTAAGCAGCTGAGTGGGGGAATCTAGATATGAATATGAATTTACTATCTTTTTTATTCTCTCATCTTATTATTTTTGTGTGTTTATTTGAACAGATAGGCAACGGTAAAGATATCTGGAAAAGACATCAATTTTGTAGTATTTCACCTCTAGGGTCGTTCCTTTGTGTTAGATAGCTACCAGAAACCAGTAGCATTGCCAATAGTTTCATGTATTTGGAAAAGATGATGTTTTTTAACCTGAATAATAGTCAATATTGTATTGTATTTCTCTCGTAACTTTTACTGAAATGACCTCAAGCATACCATCTCTTTATACAAAGCCTTACATGATGTTGCAAATGGCAGTCTTGTGGGATAAATAACTTAGATGTGAGAGTCATTTAATATCATAGTATGCTTATTAATCTTGTGTAGAAGCATATCTTGTATAAAATTATCATATTTGCTCTTTTTTGTCTTCATTGTAACTACCAGATACTTATCTTTTTAGTGTTTCCCTGTGGAAAAGAACTATTTAGTCTAAATCTTTATTTCCTGCCCTGTGAAATGAGTGACCATAGGAGAGGCTATAGGAACAGCTTCTTAAAGAGAAGGGAGGAGACAGAGATTCTGGGACTACTCATTTCCATGCCAAAGGATTACAGCACAATTTTCTACTTCAAATAAGATGCGCTAAACAGCAGTGTTGGATCATGCTTGCTCCATGATTGAATTGTATCCCTTTTGTTGTGCAATATGCAAATCTTCAGATAGTGGCAATACCCGCCATAAATAATGTTTAGTTTATAGGGCCTTAAATTTTGGGGAACTGGGATAATTAGATGTTTGAAAGAATTTCCAGCAAGACTTGTTCATAATTCTGGGTAGTCTGACAAAAATCTGTTCAGTCTAAAAGATACTCATTCTGCTTCTGGGCTACAAGGAGGACACAGTAACTTGTAAGTGGTGGAGGGAGGAACACAGACATAAGGATTAACCTCTACAATTGAAAGATATAGTCAGAGTGGTTTTTTGTAGGATTACAGCTGGATCCACTTGCCAGCTCATCTGCTCTGACGCAGTAACACTTGGCATAGCACAGAACTATCCGAAATCAAAATGCAGTTGTAAGTTTGGGGGGGAGGTATGGAAGATTAAATAGCCTAGAGAATGAAGTCTATTATCTCTCTCCAAGATCGTATTTTGCCGTAGTTTGATGTAGGGATATTTCCAGTCATCTCTCTGTTATAGACTGCTAGCCAAATGCAGCTTCCCATAAAGGTACTGCTTGTACATGCTGACATTAGCAAAGATAATAAAGATAAGTACTGAAGGAAAAGTGCTGTCAAAGCACATGTGCCCAAATGTCCCTGCAGTCTCCATTCTCTGTGGCATGCCGACACATATTCCAAAGTTTCATTCTACCTCACGTGTGATTTACTGAATCATTGTACTCGTGATCTGTGAAGAAATTATGTAGTAAAGAGGATGTTTGTTTTTCTGATTAAGGAGAGACATACGTGATCTCTTTGAGTTTCCTTCATTAATTTGTCACTCTTTGCTCAAGCTGGCCAGGCTTGGCATAGCTGTAAAATGACCTGATTTTGATCTCTGCCTGTGCCATTAACTGTGAGAGAAGGAAGTGCTGCAGGAAATGTGTAGTTGAGTGGTGGGACGTAATTACTCAAGCCACTCAAGGTAGTAATGTACAACGTCTCATTTTAAAGATAACACAGTTGCAGCCTTTAGGTTGTTTAGTAATTTTTTTTTTTCCCCTGCAAATTTCCAGACTCCTAGTGAGATGATTTATTGCACACAGTAGAAGTTGCACAGACTCTGCAGAAGGAGGAGTGACAGTCTTTGACTATTTCTCAGGGTAATTCTATGTCTAGTCTAGCCATAATCCTTAAGGTCTTAATCTGAGAGGGTTGCTACTAAGAGACTTTTAATCAGGTATCTGAAGGTTCCACATTTTAAAAATTACATATTATGTACTGATGGAGACTGTCCGATTGTAACTGAGAGCTACATTCTTGTTCCTGATCCAGAATCAGCCTGCTGTGAAAAGCAATTGACAGTAATTAATTGATTAGAAGAATGTTAAAAAAGAACCTTTTCTAAAATGTGCACTTACTGAAGACTATTTAATTTACATGAACTTTCCCTTCCAAACATTCAGACAAATTACCTGCCACAGTGGTTTTCTCAAATGGTATGGTTCTGCATTAAAAACTGACTGTAAAACTGGTATAATTGGACCCATCTTTTTCCACTGCCCTCTGTTGTTTTGAGTGTGCCCAGTTTACAGTCTTTCTCCCTAAAAACAGGCTAATTCATTCAGGACTGTGAGAATCACTGTAACTTTGCAATTTATGCATCGTGTTCTGCAGGAAAGCCAAATTTTGACACCCAAAGTGCAAACAAATCTCCTATGCTACTCTGCTGCCTCTTCTAGCTGTGGTTTGTGAGAAACCGTTAACGTACATTTTAATTCCAAGAAAAAAAAAAA
>VXBL01005652.1:35920-64468 GCA_013400195.1 Aramus guarauna | reverse complement strand
AACAATCCTGACTCTCTCTGCCAGTTTCCATAGCAGAGGTGCTCCGGCCCTCTCATCATCTTTGTGTCCCTCCTCTGGACTCACTCCAACAGCTCCATGTCTTTCTTATGTTGGGGACGCCAGAGCTGGATGCAGTACTCCAGGTGGGGTCTGACCAGAGAGGAGCAGACAGGCAGAATCCCCTCCCTCGACCTGCTGGTCAGCCGAGAACATGGTTGGCTTTCTTGGCTGAAAGCACACACTGCCGGCTCACACTGAGCTTCTCCCCCACCAATACCGCCGAGTCCTTCTCCTCAGCGCTGCTCTCAATCCCTTCTCTGCCAGCCTGTAGTTGTGCTTGGGATTGCCCTGACCCATGTGCAGGACGTTGCACTTGGCCTTGCTGAACTTCATGTGGTTCACACGAGCCCACGTCTCAAGCCTATCAAGGTCCTTCTGGATGGCATTCCTTCCCTCCAGGGTGTTGACCACACCACACAGCTTGGTGTCATCAGCAAACCTGCTGAGGGTGCACTCGATCCCACTGTCCATGTTGCTGACAAAGGTGTTAAACAGCGCTGGTCCCAAGACCAACCCCTGAGGAACGCCGCTCATCAATTGTCTCTGCTTCTCCGCACCCAAAAAATATAAATTACATAGTTCCCAGTGCTAAGAAATGTTCTCCTTTTTAAGGTATTTTGTCCTTCTCCTTTGAATAAACAAAATATAAAAGATTGCCCTTGTATGAGTGTTGTAACTGAAAACCATTCTAGAAATTTTTCTTTTCCTTTGGCAAGAATGGCTTCAGAGTGGCTTTTTAAAATCCAAAATAGACATTTTTTCAGTTATATCTGTCCTAAGTTTCAAGGCATAGTAGTTGCAAACAAGAAAACTCAAGTAATATTTTTAATGTTTTAAGTCACAGGTTTGATCTACTAGTTTTCTCCATCAAAAGGATATTTTAATACAAGCATTACATGGCAGGTATGAGTATTATGCTACTTCACTAACGAAATAGTGACTTTCTAGGCCATAAAGGTGAAAAAGTTGTGTATAAACTCATTTCCATACCTGCAAACAAGCAAAAGCTCTCAACAGAGAAAGTGGCTTTACTAAGTGCTTTGAGAAGTGCACTTTAGTGTAGAGCTGTAATTACTCTTTATTATGATTTCTATAAATAAAATCTTTAAAATGTTTTACCTTGTTAAACGAAGGTTGCAAAGCTGCATAGATTCTGATTAACCATCATTAGCAACATAGCAGAGTTTACAACTAAGCATTATGACAGCATCAACTCAACACATTTTCAGGAACATATTTCAAAGTGTTGTGATTAGACAGCATGCATTCACATTAAACGGACACACAACTTTGGCAAGAAAGCCCCTTTCTGAATTTGCACAGAAAAGATTTCATCAAGAAAAAAATAGCCTTGTTCTTTACTGCCGGTGAGACAAATCCACTCAAACCTAAATGCAGGTGGCACAGAAACCTATCAATTTGTGCAAAAACATTCAGTGTAAAATGCAGATGCTGTTATGAGGCCTTTAGGGCACTGTTTTCCAGCCTTCCTATAGTGGTCTGTCTTTATCTGAAGTTAAAATTTATTGCATTATTTCCTTCTTCCTCCCATACCCATTCTATTTGCTGTAAAAGTAGGAGAAAAGTGTTTCCATTAGAAGTTTATCTCACTTCTGTGCGTTTTAAGAGTACACAGTTATGATGCCGTGGCTATTACACTGTGAGATACAAATGAGACAAGATTGTAGAAGAGGTGATGTCTTTAATTAGACCAACTGATAGAACTGGGGAAAACAAACAAACTTTTTGCCTTGACTGACATCCATTAATCAGATCTGCAAATGGCAAAATCAAAACTAAATGCAATTGGGACATGATTGCTCTTAGTATAATAAAATTATTTTAATTGATTAAAACACTGGTGAGAAAACAGTTGCTAACATGAGTGTACAGGGATGAATCAGCAAGAAAACTGTGAGCTTTTAAAACAATGTTGCTACTGAGTCCGCAATTTGTTTATCCACCGTTAAGAATTTAGTTCCCAGGATTATTTTTTAAACATGACTTGTAGGTCCCCTGTGAGGACCTGGATTGTGCAAGAGCTCGAATATTTTCTTTATGAAAAAAATTGTTTTGTGCTTAATCAGTTATCTGTGTGAGCTCATTGTAGTGAATAATGGTTGACTAGTTTCATCCATGTAATTCTCATGAGGGTATGTGATGTGCTTAGTGTAATATATCACATTTTTTAAAAGTGTATGAAGAAGGCCCGTGGAAATTAATAGTTCTTTTGAGCACTGACATCAATTATGTTAAATACATCGGTACTCATGAATTTTGCATTTGCTGTGGCAGCAAGGTTTGGTTCTACTGAATGTTTGTTAGTACGGGGGAAATCTGCTTTGGATTGTGAGTTTAATACTGGAACAGTTGTTTGAAAAGAGAGGTGGAAAAGGGCTCCATGAACAACTCTTCAAGGATATGTTTTAGTAGATGCTGTAATTACTTACCAATTTTCTGTATATATACCAGCATCGAGTAGTACATAATAGACAGGAAGACACTGTCATTGAGGGTTTCATTTTTGCATTGTTAGATTCATAGATAGAATTTGGGCGGTTAATTCAAATACAGAGCCTGGCCCTTGCAGGTTAGTTCTGGAGACTTTTTATCTAGTATGTTTTGCGTGGTGGCTGATTTTCTGAAGAGTTTGTTGATTTGTGGTTTCCTCTACAGGGCAACTTGTATTGTCACTTTTTGTCAGCCATGGATTTCTGTTTCAATACAAACATTAATAAATAGAGTCCTGGATACACACACACACATACACACATCAATCTGCTAAAGCCTAAGTCTGAAATATGATATGAGACATATATGTATATGAATCATATATGTAGCATATAAATGCACAAATATTTGAGTGATAAGCATTCACCCTTTTAGTCTAAAACACCTATGGCATAAGTTTAATTAGTCTTTAATTTTAAGACAAATAAATGTCAATATAGATATATAGACATGAAAGTTATGTGAATCATATATAAGTTTGGAAAAAATGAATGATGTCCCAGAAAGTTAGGTAATTTAACAGGTATGCTGCTACAGAGATTTAAAATACAAAGAACTGCTTTTTCAGATGCAGAGGTATTTTTCATATGAGTAAGCATATTGCCTTCACTGAGATTACTAATAGAAATAAAGTTGTACACATGACTGTAGATCTGTGACCTAAGGGCTTGTTTACACTGAATCAGAAAAGTACACTAGATCTATCTATGTACATTGAAACACCTTAATTTCATGTGATACAGTTTGAGTACGTACTAGCTGTTGAGATAGCGTAAAGCCTATATACCCATTTGAAGCTTATGAAATGAGACACGCATAAAGTTTTACTGAACTATTGCCTTCCCGCCCTTCCCAAGCTGAGAATATCCTGGAAGGGTTGGGAAGGTAAGAGAGCCCCTATTTGCCCCTGAATTCTGCTTCCTCATTACAACACTGGAGACTCATGGCACAGCACTGCAAGCTCTTTTCATGTCCTTGCTCTGCAGAAATCAGATACAGAGCTTCAGAGAGCACTTACGGACCCTCCTGACAAACACTCCCCTCGTACGGTTGCAATGTGGAAGGAGCTCAGACCTTGCTGAAATGAGGTCTACATTGATCTCTAGCTGCCATAGAAAACTCACCACACTTGTCCTGCTGCTCTATTGCCATGCCAAATAAAATATCATAATCCACTGCAGGAGATCAAAAAGTAGGTAACCAGAAATTCTCCTTTCATTTGCATATGTTAGGAAAGCCTGACTGGATTTTATTGTGGAAAGACATATCCAAGCCAGTTTGCTGTAGACAGTGCTGATGCTAGTGTATGGAGTGAGACTCTGAGTCTGACACATGCTGCTGTGGAGAAGGATCACATAAAAGCCAGGAACACTTTGCTTGAGTGCCTGACCAAGAACCTGAGTGTTGGCTGGATACATCCAAGGGTACCGGGACAGGCATTCAATTTGCCCATCTTATGATCTACTCGGGCTGGCAATCCTGAGAAAGGAATATCAGCCAGTAAATCTCTCTATTTTGCCTGGTTAATATGCCACTAATGTGAAAAGCTGCATAAGAGGTAGCAGTCTTGTAGTTCTCAGGTGAGGGAGTCTGACTTGCAGTGTTGCTGTGGGCATTTTAAATTTCTCTGCTTGTAAAAAACAGCTGCACCTCTGCAGATCTTGTCTTTCCCTAACTGCTCATTTCATTTGCCTTCATTTGTCTGTTCCAGGCAGTCACCATGCCAGAAGTTTCAAGAGCTAGTTAAAAATAATGATGTCTCAGCAAATATAATACTTTACTCACTCTCAGATGTTCAGTGGAAAGCTGTCCTTTCTTTCCTTGCTCTCATTCCCCATCACACACATTTTCTTTTTCCTCACCTCCCCCTCAACTGCTTGAGCTTAGAAAGGAGAAGTCCTAAAAATCTCAGCATTGCAGCAAACAAGTCGAAGCTCTCTGCCATCACCCCTCACCAATAAAAAAAGAGGCACAAGCCACTGTCAGCTACTGAAATTTTGAATAACCAAGCTTCACTGGAAACTTGGAGCATTTCTTTAGGGAATAATAATAGAATTTTAAATGCCAAAACTATTATTTTACAGCTGTCTTGTCCCTCATTACAACATTGAAAGTGATGCCTTCCCAGTCACATGTGACTATGCTTCCAGATGAGATTAAACTGCTTCTGTACCACCATGTATAGGAAACATCCCATGAATTCTTTCTTCCTATAATGATTGCATGAAGAGGGAAATCACCTGGAGCACAGTGCTGCATTCTGTCTCCCATTTATGGAACTGCAATAAAAAAGGGGAGCGTTTAGCCACTGCCGAATACTGAAGACCTTCCCCTCCTCCTGGAGCTGAATGAAATAGTTCAGCTGACCTTCCAAGGAGGACTGGCCTTTGAAGGGTGAAAAATAGTGATAAACAGATGTTCTGGTCCCAAGTGAGGAAGAGTGCTGCTGTGGGAAGAGGAAAGTAAGTCCAGGCAGACCATGATGGAGTGAGTTGGAGAAGAGGCCAGTTCTATCACATCCGAATATCTTGCAGGTGCCCCAACAGTTGCTTTACTTTCTTATGTGTGAAGTAGATAATAGTACTGGCAAATTCCAGTCATTCTGCCTGTGTATAGAGGCTTCTGGAAATGAAGAAGAAAAAGCAGATGTTCTCTTGTAAAGGAAGGATCAGCACTCTGAAAGCTGTGGGAGTAATTCTTTAGGAAAGAAATGCAGGTAAATATTCGATTATGAAGGCTACAGTGTAGGAAGGAGCTGCTGACACTGAGAAACCTGAGGGAATAATACTTAGAAAGTAATACCTGTTGGTGACTACAGAGGAAATGGATGTGAGCAGTCACTACGTACTCTCAAATTAATGTACAACTGCAAAGAGATGAGAGAGATAAGTGAAAATAAATATTATCAAATAGAGCAGAAGGATATCCAGCCGTCTTCTCAAAGCCTTGGGAGAAGAGAGAAGCAGTTGAAAAGGGAAATGAAAGGAGATGAACTAGTTTTCAAAATTAGCGTAGTCACATATGGCTGGGAAAATACATGCACTCTGCAAAATCATTCAGCAGCATAAGCAAGAAAATTCAATTAGGGTGAACATCATGCTAGGCAGAAAGCTGCCATGTCCGTTTTGCTACCGCAGTGGCAACAGTCATACCACCCTTTCATCAACTAGTCTGTCTCTCGCTTCAAGGTAATTTGCTTTTTTCTCTTATGACTTTCTTGAAGAGTAGAAGTGATGGTTTGATGGAAAATGAGGTAAAGACAAACAAAGGTCTGGGAGAAGGTAAAAGTCATTAAGTCTGTGGGTGAAGAAGACTACAAAGGAGAGGGAGATTAGTAAATGAAGGAGTAGAGAGGAGGGAACAGTAAGGAGAAGACAGAAGAGATGGAGAGGTAATGAAATACCCACTCAGCACAGCACATCACTCCAAAAAGAAAACCCCAGACCTGTGCAAATATCCTACTCCACTTAATGAAATAAATGCATACGTAACATCAAGTCTCTGGAACTTCTGTCGAAAGATTAAAAAGGCATTTCAGTACTTTCCCATTTTTGGCCTGACACTGCTCTGCCAGAGCCTTGTGGTTGTTTACAGCCACTTGAGGATTAAAGACTGAATATGTATGAGGGACTTTTGAAAAAAAGGCTAGAATCTAGATCAGATAAATGTATTTTGGCATTTAAATCCATTTGTTCTAGGGAAAGTAAGAGTCCTAAATACTTCTTCTGATGTGTGCTGGATTTCTTGCTCACAAAAAGGACAGTTACAATGGAGGTCCTAGGACTCTGCTAATTTATCCCACTTGATAATTCTCATCACAGCTATAGGAAAAAACAACAGTGTCAGTGCCATAGCGCAGCAAACACAGCCCGTCTAAATTAATTATATTTTGCTTGTAGTTAGTAAGATGTACTCAGAATATGCTTTCTTAATCCAATGCACAGTTTAAAGAATTAAACTGGGATAGATTTTAGTTGTTCCCTAATGCTTGAAATTAATTAGTCCGGTGATAAATATAATTTCTATTTGCTGGAAGTATAAAGCTGAGTCATCCAAATATATCATATTGCACGCAAACATTTTTTTTATCTGACTTGCATCCTTCTAGGTGACTGAAGTACTAAACATTTTGTAAGTATATGTAGATATTTATATACTTGGGTTTTTTTATGTTAGGTATACTTTTTTAATTTCTCCTTATTTGACTACTGAATAATAAAATATGGAGTTTCAGTTTGTGTGAGCTTTGCTGTCTGATTACTTAAACTTTAAACAAAGCAAATAATTTTTTATAGGTAGGGAGGCATTTATTCACTGGTTGTTTTTAATCAAAGAAGTGTGGAAATATTCCTTTCTGGGTTTTTTTTAATCTCATTTGTTTTTTAAGAGCATTTTCATATATATTTAAGCTGACTTTTACACCCTTTCTTAAGAGCAATATCTTTTTGAAGAAGGCTGCTAATGCTATGTAGCCGACACCATCATAAAATCCATCTTTTAAAGTACACTCTGCTTTGATGTACCACCACTACTTGTTAAACTTTGTTGATAAAATATTGAAAGAGTGGACAAGTCACACTGCAGTTAAAAAATTACCTGGAACTGTCTACATTTGTCTTACAAGTTTTCCATTTCCAGTGACGGCAATTTACACAACACAAACCTAAGTTAAAATTAATTCCTTGTGCTCTTTTGGGAATAAAACCACACAGAAATCCTCCATTTCCTTCTCCCACACTCAGGTATTTTTGCATAATTTTCAGATTTCAGTTACAAAAAGACAAAGTAAACATAGCAGTGAAAAAATGAGCTCAACTTAATCATGCTTAAATGTAGCCCTTCCCCTCCTTTTTTTTTTTCTACAATACACAACCATTATTTTCTAGGACGTCCTATGGTAAAGATACACAAGACAAACCTCCTATCTGTATATTTGTAGACTACACAAAACTAGCTTGCGTAAAAAGATAATGTTTCTAATGATATTACTGTGTGAGGTCAATCTTCTGTTTACCTACAGTACAGATTGTTAATTTGCAAAAAGTGAAAGGGAAAGCTTTACGTGTGTCAGGTGAATAGAGACCAGTTACTGCCCTGCAGCAGCTTGACAGCGTAGGGAAAGAGAGGCAAAGGCAGAAGTTCAAAAGCTGCCAGTTCTGCTAAACACACGAGAACAAAGGTCAAAAGGCGGGCTTTTACTGTAACTCTACATTTCTTTCTCTTAAAAATGTTCTTTAAAAAAGTTCTAAAAATGGCAGCCAGTCTTTAAGAAACAGCTACCCCTCCAACACAGATAGCTTCATCTGGGAAAGGTGGTAGACTGGCCTGCTCTCTGACCAGCATAAAATCATCAGAAGTTTCTCATATTTTCCAAAATGTCAGTTAAAAATATTTTCAGTTACAGAATAAATTCAGTTCTGAGTATTACATTCTCATCCATTATATTTAATCCAGAAAACACAAAAACACTATGCCTTAAACTATCATTAACTTAGCTTTTTATATCAAACATGAGATTTAAATAATTTTATGTTGTCCAGCATTTAAGATTTTTTTCCGAAAAAGGTATGCTGGATTTTCTCATTTAAACCGTACTTCCAAAATTCTGAACAGCACCTATTAGTGCTTGGAGTTTCCTGCTGACTTAGACCTCAAATTAAATTAAGTCTAATAGTAATAAGAGTTTATGCAATAAATAATAAGAATCTCTAAACCTTATTACTAGTTGGAAAAAGACTTGTTTAGGTCTCTTACTGAAAATGAATGTTTTGATTGTAAAGTAGTAATTGTCTTTGGGCTAGGATGGGGAAGAAATGCACTTTTTTAGCATAATAAAGCTAAGTATAATACAGTGAAAGTATAATTACATTTGTTTAGAGTTCTTTAGTGTTATGCATTTTGACTGTAAAATACAGGCTAATCATTCAGAAGTTAGGGGTGCTAAATGATATGCTAAAAGAAGCAGAGGCAATTAATTAATTCCATTCCACTTGTTGGTTTTGTTAACCTAGATCCAGCACTATTTTCTCCAATAAAATATTTTTCTGCATGCATGTGCCATTTGAAGAATGTTTTACCTGAAGAATCTCAAAGATCATTCTTTCACATCAGGTAAAGTACAGGTTTATGGCATGTATGCTAATGCAACTTAAGTAATATGGTAAGAACAGGAATTCCATTTTTGATGAATGTTAAAAAAAACAAAAAACAAAAAACACCAAAAAACCAAAACCCAAACCAGAACAAGTAAGTGTTTTGAGGTTTGTTTTGTAATGATAAGTAACCTGATTTCATAGGTTATTTAGAAAGAACTGTTTAGGACACAGGAAAGCAGGTTTTAAGATTACAATAAACAGATACAGTTCTGTTCCAAATGTGAAGGCTGTACAGTAGTCATTCCATATATTACTTGTGGAAAATTCTTTAAGGAACAGCATTATGCTGTGGCATTATCAGAGATTTAAAAGAGATAATAGAATCTTTTTCTCAATCATTCAGCTCCATTAAAACACCGAAAGCTCACTTACAAATAAATTCTAATATTTATTGTCTTGAAAAATATATACCGAAGTTTACTACTTCTCCTAGCCTTCAGTTCAAGAAGGACTGCAGCACTAAGGTAGATAAGCCACCATTACTTTTATTACTCCTCTCTCTTTGTGCACTGAAAATTGTTTTTCCTAAACCATTTTTTGGTTTGATTAACTAAGTGGTATTGTATCACTTCCACCATTACCTCCAGCAATGATGCTGCACTTAGCCTCCAAGCAAAAATAACAGACTTGTGCAGAGGCCTTAGAAAAATTACCAAAAGACAGTGATAAAGACACAGGATTATTGACCATGTTCTAAACATATTACATGTCATGAGTGTATTTTGTTGCTTTTGAGGAGAAATAAAACCTCTTGGAAGGGCTGTGCTAGAAATGAGCATTTCATAAGCAAATAACCAGTCACATAAGCAGAACAGTCTGAATATATAATTAAAATGAGCTGAACTGAAGTGATTATAAGATTTTCTTGAGTTCATGGAACTCTTAGGCCCATTGATTTTTTTTTGCCTCCCTCAGAAAGATGCAAATTTTCCAAAGTCAAATTGGTAAATATATATTTTTAGTGGTCTTCCAGTTTGTAATACTCCTACTCCATTGCTCATTAAGCTCAGTTACTAAACATTCTTGTTATAGGAATTTATTGTAAATCTTGACTGTATATTCATGTGCTAGATAATTTCAACAACATATTTAAACTTATGTTAATTTGATAGCTAAGAGTGGTATCTTGTGAAATTCCCACTGAACTTTTGTCCTGCTCTAAAAATTTCCCATTTTAGATCACTGATATCTTTCAAATAACTAAGGCTATTCTCCTCAGTGTTCACGGGCCATTTTCCAGGCAGAGAGAATTTAACAAGTGAACTGATAGCAAAAAAAGACTGACATTAAGGCATGTTTAGACCAAAACACAATACAGAATTGTCAGACAAATATGTAGGGTAATTTAAGATTCAGTATACCATGTATAACAATGGTTTGGAAAAGAAGGAAAGAAATTTCATGCTAATGGTTTGTCCAGTCATGCAGAATCAAAAGTTTCCCCATGCAAATAGTTTTATAATGAGCATAATACGGTGAGACTTTAAAGGTGTATATGCTATATCACAAAATTTGGCACAAAGACTTGCTGCTACAGTAGCAGAATCTGCATACTCTTTTCTCTACAGATTTACAGTTCTCAAAGCTAAAACACCCTGTGGGGGGGAAAAAAAAAAAAAAAGGAAACTTTTCCAATGTTGCAGCGCAGTCAGGCTTCATGCACAGAGCGTTGTAATGGCAAGAGTAGCTTCTGGGCTCCAGACCTGGAGGAAGACAGCAGTCACTGTGGTTCACACCCTTGATTAATTGCGCTCCTGGGACAGAGCCGGCAGCAGGGTCCCGGCTGCCGGGAGCGGGAGTGACTCAGTGCCTCCGCACAGCCAGAGCCTCTGGCGTCACGGGGTAAGGAAAGCAACAGGCATTTTGTCCCCACTCCTGACCCAGGCTGTGGGGTTGGCACTTTGGTCCGGACTAAGGCAAGGGCCAGGGCATAGTGCACAAGTGACGTGTATCCCTGTTGTCAGCCAACAGGCAGTGACACAGGCGTGAAACAGCCCAGGGGGAAGGGCTGATGTTTGGGCAGCTGTTCCACTGGAGCCCAAACCTGTGACGTATGCAGCAACGTGCTGAGGGCCGTAGGATGATTTGCAAACCTATAAAATCCCCTCCCAGAGTAAGGACATTCCTAAGGCGGTCTAGATATTGCATACTGCTGATTTCAACCTACAGTGGATTTCATGTAGGCAAATTATAAACATCAGGAAAAATTAATGGAATAATACAATACAAATGTGAAATTAAACACTCCAAAATGGATTTAAATGGGAAAGTGGGAGTTCCTTACTCTGGGAATATGATAAAATGGAGATGGCCATTAACCATCAGTATGACTGTTTTCCCTCATCCTCATCTGCCTGAGTTTTGCTGTAAATGCAAGTCATGCTAATAAGCGAAATGATCCAGCAATGCAGTACCACAGAACTGGGCTAGAATGGATTGTTACTATTATTATTGTTAAATTTTACTGGATAGCATAGGTGTTCTTTCTCAATGTGACAAATACTGACAGGAGCGCGGATCCAGTCCTGCAAACATGTTAAAGATAGGTTTTCCACTGCTCAGATTCTTAACACACAAGTTTCAAGCAAACACATCTACAACTAAAGTAATCTTTTCTCCCCTCCCTCCTCAAGGCCGTACGATGCAGTCCTGGCAGCTCCTGGGCACAGCCACCATCGTACTCAGACATCAGTGCCTGGAGCTGAGATGAAGCACTCTCAGACCTGGTCAGGCCAACAGAGCCTTTTAAGGAGACACTGGAGGGACACATGGACAAAGCCCCTTCCATGGCATGTACTGAATTTAAATCTAACATCACCAAACCCTTCAAAATCTCCACCACGTGCTGAGTGGATATCCAGCCGTGACAGGAAACAGTTGCTTTGGCCCCATAAAGGGTACACAAGTAGTCAGAAGGCAGGGTATGTGCCAGGCAACCAGGAGGGTACGCTGTTGTGTGATGTTAACAGATACCCATCCACCATGTTCTGGGCTGAGGAGAGGGACAGTCTGGGCACTTGCTCTCCCTGACAGCTCTGACATTGCACTGAAGTGCTGCCATGGTTTGAGCAAAGGGTATGGGAAGGAGCTGGATGGAGACCAGACCCTATGGGCATCCCCACACCACTCAAAGACGTGCACATGCTGAAACTCTCTCATATATGCAAGAACCTGGTCTCAGAGGAGCCACACTTTTGCTCCATCCTCAGCAGACTCTAGAAAATACAGAGGCTGCAGGTGGCAATAATCTAAGGAAGAAAGAAATGGGTCTATTGGAAAAGGTGGTGAAGAGGAAGGAACAGGGGGAGGACCACCTCTGCTGTAGGAGCAGGGAAAGTGTGTGGCTGCATTTTTGTGACAAAACAGCTGAAGTCTCCTTTGGGTTACAGACTTCTTTAAATCTAAGGTCTGTCTATGACGTTTTTTTTTCTCCCTGAGACAATTCATTATTTTGGCCTGGCTTCATCTAGTAATGCTTGTGCATAAAGCAATCCTTCGTATAGACAGGTCGTAAATGTCAGGGAAGGGTTTATAATAGACATTCAGAGACCAGCATAAGTACCCAATGCCGGGAACTGCTCTGCGTTGGTGCATGTACCCAGCCCTTCGTAAGACACCTGGCACATTAAAACTCTTGTTTATGGAAGACCCACCTGTTCTGGCTCTCAGTGGCATCTAGGACGTCAGCAGGGCTGTTGATCAGGACAAACTACTGCGTCTAATGCCATTGAGCAGAAGACCTCAGTGTGGCAACACTGTGTATTTAAGTGCCGGGACATCTGCTCTTTCATGGAACAAGTTATTTTAATTATGAAAGCATTCATAATGTCATGGGAGCTATTAAAAATGAAAGACATGTTGGTGGTACACCTTTCGAACAGCCTCACAGCTGACATGTGACTGTATCTGTTTGATCAAGGTGGCACTTCTACACTTCACTGTCAGAGTTGTGGGTTGGTTTTTGTCCTTAAGTGTACATGCAGTATAAAATCTAAATGTTTTACAGTTCCAAGGAATTTAATGTAACTTTGGTTTTGGGCGGCCTGCTGTTATCAAAATCTCTCTCAATCTTGTTTTCAGAGTGAAAGGATAATCTCGTTAATTCGCTGATCTAGGATTTAGAAGCTCTGACCTATGCGTCCCGGTCTGCCACCAGCCACGCATAGCAGGAGCGCCGTGTTCCCTCCCGCTTCGGATGGTACACGACCCTGGAGAGGGAACCTCCCGTGTTCAGTACGCGTAGCTCTCGGTATGTCATTGTAATACAAATAATAGGTGCTGTGGTGTGAGAAGAACCTTTCAAAGTTGTTGAGCTCTTCTTGGTCGTGTGCCAGTATCTGCTGAACTGCCGCAGGAAACGTGACTGACAGAAGCAGCTCAGTTACACAGCACGGGGCTAGGCTGCTGCGGCCTGCCAAGTCCGACCACCGCTTCTGTCAGCAGGGATGTCTGCTGGCCGCTGTGATGTCACCAGCAGAGCGTGACCGGTCGCAGGGGGACAGAAATAGCTGTACTTTCAGCTGCTGCGATCTGATGAACAAGTCCCCCAGAACTGCCAGCTGACAGCGGGGCTGCCGTGCTGCCCCCCCCCTCGCTGCTGAGGCCGCAGGCAAACCACAAACTGCTTACACCTACCAGGGAAACAAGAAGAGTTAAATCAAACTAAAAGGCAGTTCATCTTGATAAACCGGATAAGTTTCTACACTTGCAGGCTCGTGACAGCTAAACATTATGACAGTAGCTTACCATCAGAACGGCAAAAAAATGATCATAGGTGTTTTCTTTAGCCATTCAAAACTCCCAGGATGGGCACAGCCCTTGCATGGACTTTAGCGTGCCACCTGCCTCACAAAGGCCTGCGATGCTGCGCTTCATTGCTCAGGGGTGGTGAAGGGCACAATATGGCTGTGTTTTGCTGTTTTCTTCCCTGTAAGCCAGCCTCAAGCCTATGAGAAACAAATATTTTGTCAATTTAGCCTGCCAATAAGAACAGGTGGTTGCACAGCTTCCTCTAAAAGGTGCAAACCCCCGCACAGTCAAGGAAGCACAAAGGGAATAAATAAAGTTATGTGGGGGCAAACTCAAAGGCAGAAGCAGCCCAGGTGGATGGTTTTGTCGTCAGCACAATACAGCTCCAAGGCCTCATTACTGGGGGTACAAACAGAGGCAAATCCAAACACGGGAAGCTCATTTCAGTGGGATACGGGCTGCAGCGTGGGCAGAGCGGGATCTCTCTGATCTGTGATCAGTCATAATACCATTTATCAGTTTGTTTCTGCAAGGTGGACTTAAACATGAGTGCTGATATATGGAAACAGTTCTCCAAAGTGCTGATTTGAAGAATTTGCATCATGTGCTAGGTATAAGTCCTACCTTCTCCCACCTCATCCCATAAGCTTTTCCTCTTTACTAAAGCACATCCGCATTTGCTTTTCACACGATTCTCTCTCCTCTCCCTCCTGCTTTACCACTTTTTTCCTTCAGTCTCCTCTACTTCTGCTCCATAAGAGTTCTGCTTTCACATACGGAGCCTTAGAATTAAATCAGTGAAATTATTAAATGTTCTGCACATAAATTTCAAGTGTCAGACGAACCAGACCAACAGTCCATTTCTCTGCCCCGGCAGCCTGCGGACTTGCCGTGTTAGATTACCCATCTCCAGTTGCCAGTTGTTTGCCTGCTCTGCAGAATGCAACTGAAGATGAGCAGAGTATGTTACTGCATATTCAGAACCACTTTTCTTTCAGTGTTTCAGTTTCAGATCATTGTTATTTATGTGTGACACAATTGGGGTAAACATCTTTAACTCTGCTATTTCTTTATGTAGATATTCGTAAGTATGCTATCCCAGATTTACCCTAGATGCTGGGTCCAAAAGTTCTGCTAAATTTCTTCACGAGGGAAATTTGGATGACAGCCATCTCTCTGCCAGGATGTAAATAACATCATATGCTCTCATTTAGCCTACTTGTTTTCCAGCTGCAGAGAACTCTGAGCTTTCGGTAGATCGGACATCGGGCTCTGTAGCTGGTCTGCTTGGGCGTAGAGGAGCCTTTTTATCTTCACAGCTATGTAGATTATTATAAAGAATCAGTTTTCCCATGTTTCTCTCCCCAGAAGGTTTCTTTATGACAGAGACAAGTGAGTAAGATACCTCCTCTGCTTTTAGTCCCACTCGCACAGGGCTGGAGCATTTGTCAGACAGACATGTCCCACCTGACAAAGCAATCTGTAGCTAATGTGCAACCACACAGAAAACACAGGAGTAATGCCCTTTGGCCCCGGGTAAAAGGACGTTAGTAAAATAATAATAAGCCAAATGAGGACAAGAGGATGACACAAGATGTCTTAGTCTCACACCGTTATCTCCGTGTAAACACACTATCGAACTTTGGTAGCCAATAACATGGTTTGTTTCAGCAAGTGGAAGGATCCAAGGAAAGCAGGCGGACTCTACAGTATAAACATCCTGAGAAGGGAGTACGTCTTGCTCTTTCCTAATACAGGGACTAGTTGTGGTTAGCAACCGTGTCACTTTTCAGTAAAGTAACAGCAGCACTTGCATGAATGTTATTATCAACAATTCTTTCTCCTTCCCCTGCCCCCCAGTTTGCTAGCCATCAAAAACATTTTTTTATTTTTTTTCTAGAAAAGGTAGACCCCCACCACTTTGCATTTTATCCCTTGCTAGTACATTAAAAGTTTTGCTGGGAAGAGGACAGTGTGGCTTATACCATTGTGAGGTACACCTTAGCATGGAAAAGCCCTATGAACTTAAACCAATCTTTCATTGCTTGAAATTAGGGAAGATAAACCACGCCCAAATATTAACTGTCGCTTATTTTAGACATGTAGAATTAGAAAACTGATCCTGTGTCATATAAGCAATGTCAAGAACAAAAAGAAACAAATGAAAGACATGCAAATATTTAAGGTCCTACATTCTGACATAAGTAACTAAAAGTGCCCTGATTTTCAAAGTTTATGATCATCCAGTTCCTCCTTAAATCCTAAGGCACCATATATTATTTATCTATGATTTATCTATTGTTCTTATTTATTTCCTTTACATAAACAGGATAGCAATAATCTCGCTGTGGACAGCAGACTTGCTCAAGAGTGAAATCTAATATCGGTTGCAGAATAGAATAAACTTTATTTAGATTAAATAAAAAGAAATGTATTAGCTAACAAAGAATTTTCTTTTAAAATGTATCACTGCTAATCACACAATAAAATTAATATTTCTAGATGTTAATTTTTCCAGAAGCACGAGACAGGAATTGATATTACAGAATCCTTATGATCCTTGTTGCATTACGATGTCATTTTTTAAAAATGCCCTATGGAGGCACCTATCTGTAAAGCCAAACATTGTGCTTTCCCCATTGAAGTGGTCTTGCTGCAGCTTGTTTTGAGCTCTGAAGGTCACCCAGGCGCAAAGCAGGATACCTGATGATTTTTTCTCGCTCATGGCTCCAGAAAAAGCGAATGATTTGTGTTTACAAGATGTGGGGAAATACCACAGCTACCTGCTAAAAGCGTAAATATATAGGAAGTTGCTGCAGCCTAAGTTTAACACTGACTGTAGGTCAATGACATAAACCACTCCCAATACAGTCTGTTTACAATTTCAGACATGCTTGAAGCCCTGGTGGGAATTTCTTTTTCGAAATTTGCCTAGCAGGCAAGGCCCAAGAGTCAGGAAGTGGCAAAACTGTTGTTCTCAGCCCAGGAGGCTGCAGAAAAAAAATAGTTGCTGAGTCAGACAGAATTTCCCCTGAGGACTCTGGCTGCAGCCCAGCCTTTAGAAGACCTGCCAGCTCACCTAAGGGTAAAACCAAAGCTTTAAAAAAGCCTATACAGCTCATAAAGAGGGAATCTCATTTTTAGGATAGCTTTTTGATATTTTAAGTTAGGTCTGTGGCAAAGAAATCTCTGGAGTCTTGGAAAATCTGCAAGTGCACTTCGTGCAGTGTCTTTCCAACCTCAGCCATGGCTGACGTAGCCAAGAGCTTCAAGGCGCTCCGCTGAATGCTGTTTGCTGTACCTGCTCCTGTTACCATGGAAATGGACACTGGCAAAAGTAGGATAAGAGCTTTAACGTAATTACCAACATAATTAACACTTTCACCTTTTTGGAGATTGGCTCCCCCAAAGCCCCCAAATAGTGAAACTGTCCGATTCAGACTCATCAATACAACAATTAGTGTCTAAAGAGGCATCAGTTAACATGATCAATGTGGGAATGACACACCAAAGGAAGGCATTGTTGGAGCCGGGAAACAGTGGGTTCCTGTGGCCTTCTTTGCTTATTAGTAATAAGAAACTCTCCTCCTTTGCTATGAGTCACTGTTCCAGTTTCACCCTTAATTAATTCAGAGTCAAGAGAAAGGGCACAAACGTGAAGAGAAGCTCCCAGTGATGTCTCAATAAAGTTTGCAGGAGAGGGGGAGGGGAAAGAAGTCATTAGAGTAACAAATCTGGAGATAATAGAGAGGAAGAAACATCAACAGAGACGCTGTACAGCAGCCATGCTGGGAAATCTAAGTACCAGTGTTTTTCTTATTACACTGCAATTGTCTGAATGAAACGCATCAGACAATGAAATGCTCGTCAGAACAGCGCTACCCAGCCACCACGCACGCCCTGAATCTTTCATCCAGGCATCAGCAAGTTCGTCAGTTAGTACATTGCGATCTCCACCACTTTCTACAACACTGCAAAAGCCATCAAAGGTCTGTCACCTCTCCCAGCACCATCTCCTTTACCTACAGAGGAGTCAGGAGGGAATTTTAGGTTCTGATATAAAATTTCACACTTTGTCACTAAAAACACAATAGCCTGCTTGTATTCAGGTTGAATACAGCACTCACCTTCAGTGACCAGTGAAGCAACTGCTTGCATAATTATTACTGCTTCTAACAACATTAACATTTGGCTGGATACAGCCTGAAAGGTTTTGGCTATGGTTATTTAGCAGAAAGAGATGTGCTTTCAGAAGGAACTAATGAATGCTCTGAAGAAAGTTAGGGCAAGAGAGTAGGTAAAATTTTGTAGTGCATTTCTTTATTTGTTAGTGGACTTCGACAATGTCTAAACACANAATTTTTCTTAAAGACACTGAAATCCAAAGTTGCTGTTATTCTTCACCGAAATACTATTGAGACGAAACATTATATAATCCAGATGCATTTGTCATAGTCTATCTCCCTACCAACTGCTGTTAAGTGTTTTCAAATGAGTGTGAGGGCTAGGCTAATTTCTTCCATTAAGGGCAAAACATTGCTGTGGGTGGAACACTTCTCTGCTTTCACCATGACGACATAGACCGAACTGGCTGGACAGCTTCCTTCCCACAGAGAGCCCTTGAGACACGCACATGTGAAACACACACATTTTACCATGGCTAGTTGCAGAGAAGACCCACAAAGAAAGGCAGGTAGGGGCAAGAGTGGTGAAGATCACCCAGGTGGAGAGTGCTGGAGGGAACCGTCAGGCCACGTGNCCCCACCCCCCCGACCTGTTCCCTTCCCAGTGTCTTGTTACTTCAGTGTTGTCACGCAGCCTAGTCGCTGCACCGCAGAGCAAATGAAGCTTCTCCCACCCCCATCGAGAGGTAGCAGGATTCAACAGCACTAGGTGATCTTTCACTTTGTTAGCTAAATATTGGGGTTTTGCTGCACAGCTGTTTCTCATGCATCTGGATTTTCAGGACCCTCAAATATGACAAGTAATTTTCTCTTACTTTTTCAGTGCAGTAATTTTTCTTAAAGACACTGAAATCCAAAGTTGCTGTTATTCTTCACCGAAATACTATTGAGACGAAACATTATATAATCCAGATGCATTTGTCATAGTCTATCTCCCTACCAACTGCTGTTAAGTGTTTTCAAATGAGTGTGAGGGCTAGGCTAATTTCTTCCATTAAGGGCAAAACATTGCTGTGGGTGGAACACTTCTCTGCTTTCACCATGACGACATAGACCGAACTGGCTGGACAGCTTCCTTCCCACAGAGAGCCCTTGAGACACGCACATGTGAAACACACACATTTTACCATGGCTAGTTGCAGAGAAGACCCACAAAGAAAGGCAGGTAGGGGCAAGAGTGGTGAAGATCACCCAGGTGGAGAGTGCTGGAGGGAACCGTCAGGCCACGTGACTGCGGCAGGAGGCTGCCGGGCACCGTGTTTTGCTCCGACACTCAATTTGGACAACTTCCATCAATTTGGACACCTTCCAACACGGCGCTGTCTGCTCCAAACACTCTGAGAAGCTTCCAAGATTCCTGGGCTCCCTAGCTGCTGCCCTGAGCCCTCCTGNTAGGTAAAATTTTGTAGTGCATTTCTTTATTTGTTAGTGGACTTCGACAATGTCTAAACACAGATTGTAATTTAAAAAAAAAAAAAATTGGTACTAATTACCGCTGTTCATCTCATACTGTTTTTTTCGGGGCCCCATGAGACTGTGGGCTGCCAATGGGCAGGGCTGGGCAATAGAGCCAGGCTCCAGGTAGAGTCACCTGAAATGAAGCTGTGCCCCTGGGGTGACTTTTGTGCGAGTCCTACTCACCAGTGCATCCAGCCCCACCCCCCCGACCTGTTCCCTTCCCAGTGTCTTGTTACTTCAGTGTTGTCACGCAGCCTAGTCGCTGCACCGCAGAGCAAATGAAGCTTCTCCCACCCCCATCGAGAGGTAGCAGGATTCAACAGCACTAGGTGANAAAACATTGCTGTGGGTGGAACACTTCTCTGCTTTCACCATGACGACATAGACCGAACTGGCTGGACAGCTTCCTTCCCACAGAGAGCCCTTGAGACACGCACATGTGAAACACACACATTTTACCATGGCTAGTTGCAGAGAAGACCCACAAAGAAAGGCAGGTAGGGGCAAGAGTGGTGAAGATCACCCAGGTGGAGAGTGCTGGAGGGAACCGTCAGGCCACGTGACTGCGGCAGGAGGCTGCCGGGCACCGTGTTTTGCTCCGACACTCAATTTGGACAACTTCCATCAATTTGGACACCTTCCAACACGGCGCTGTCTGCTCCAAACACTCTGAGAAGCTTCCAAGATTCCTGGGCTCCCTAGCTGCTGCCCTGAGCCCTCCTGAATAGCTGTCATTCCCCGGAAAAACAAGACAGCGAAAGCCCTCAGTAACAGCTTTACTTTCTTCAAAGTCTACGGTCAAATTTCCTCACTAACTAGCTTTAAAAAGTTAAGCACATAGAGAAAACCCACTGATGCTTGCATTAACCAAGTAACTGTCTTTAGCAATAAGAGGGTCACAGCTGATACAACCGTGGTGCGTTTCGCAGGCCAGCAGAGCTACACCAGACCGAGCTCCAAGGCAAGCACTCAAAGATTTAGGAGGTGCTATAATTAAGGTACATAAGGTTAGGAGGTGCATAATTACATTCAACCATAATTACACCCACTGGTGACTGTGCTTTATGATACAGTCTTCAATTACATGACCACTTCCTTTCTTCTTTTTCCTGTGGGATCTTCGTCTGTGTCAGGACCGTCTCCATCGCACAGCGCTGCAGGATTGCCCAAGCTGCCATGAAACACGCTGTGTGGGACACTGGGAACTGCAGTAGCATTTGATTACGCTCTGTGCAGGACAATCAGCCTTCGTGTGATGTTAGGCTTGTGACAGAGATGCATGAGGCATAAGAAGTCTGAGCTCACAACTTAAAATGTTCTCATGCAGATTTGCAAAAAATTACAGATTTGCATGTTTGGTTTGCACATTATTTTTAAAGCCTGTATTTATAAATCTTTGCTGATATGCAATATCTTTATGAGCTGCCTTCTTAACTATAGGATAAGAAGCTCCTTATCGGGACTGAGGGGTTTTTTACAGAAAAGGCCTTATCCAGCCTCTATTTCTCTGTTAAAATTCTTATTGGCTAAAATAGGAGCAGGATCATGCCCATGACACCTGCTATCCCATCCTGCTCCCACCAAAGCATTGTCCAGTTCAGCCAAACCAACAGGAAAAACTCTGCAAGTCGTTTCTCAATTCATAGCACAAATATATGCACATAGCATGACAGACTGAAAGGCTATTTACGACTGTTGCTTACACTGAAAAAGCGAGATGTTTTTTTTAGATATACCTGGCAAACCTTTGTGTGCATGCTGTAAAGCAGAATGGAGCACTCATCTTTTACAGGCACTCACATGTCAACATCATGAAAAAATATTTACACTGTGAGCAGCTAATAGCAATCTTTTGTAATTGCTGCTTATTAACATCTCCATACTTTTGAAGCACGGAAGAATCATAGTTTCAGTCATGCTTTTGAAATAACTCATGCAATGGCAATACAGAAATTTAACTATTCATAATCTTAGGCTGTCTGTCTGAAATGAGTATAAATAATCTATATAGCAATTACATTAGTGGTACTAAAACACAGTTCCAAATGACAGGCTAACCTAAATCTGAGTTTTAAAAAGATACCATTAAACTATGTATCTCCTTATAATGTAAAACTAGACAACTAAATCATGGAGGTTGGTCTATAATAACTTGAAAATTCAAGAAGATTATATGCATTAGGTGAAGCATATGAAGACCTTCTTTTGGTCTAATTAGCAGTATAGCTATCTAACCTCTGAAATAGGAAGAACTGAAAAAGAAATTTGAAACATGCGTCTATCACAAAGATGCAAAAGAGATACAAACTTACTAAGGGAGTCCAAACAAGAAGAGATCACAGGTTTCAGAATTAATTTATTTTTAATTTGCTGTGACCAACTTGGGAAACCATTGCATGAAATAACTCAGTGAGGGTACTTGCCTTCCTGCAGCAGACCACTTGGCATGCCATTCTTGCTCAGCACCACAAATTCCATCAATAAAATCTCAGCAAGATTTTTGGCAGTGGGAACAGAACTATTTCTACTTTCCTTTAATCACACTGGACAACTCAGAGCTGTTATGATTCAGTGTCCCTGGAACAACTGGAGAAGGTTAGCTGATCTATTATGTTACACCAGGATAAATAAGATAAAAGATCTTATTATATATCTGGAAACAAAACAAGTGTATCAATAAAGTTGTATTCCCTTCCTCCATCCTCCCACAGTAATAAATATTTTCAACCTCAATTTCTTACCCTGTTTATAAACACACAGTTTTCTTACCGATATCTCATTTACTCTAGTTTGTACCCCTGATGATAACTTTTCATGTTTCGGCTTTTAAAACATCAGGATAGCAGATTTCACTATCAAGTAAGGATTAGTTCTGAAGTTGAGTATTACAGCCACCTTCCTGTTTACTTCTGCAATTACAACTCACTCAAGCGTCATCCCGCTTTTAGTTTCAACACATCTTCCAATGAGGTACACATTGTTGTCATTCGGCAAGCTGCTTTCCTGCCCTTGGCATTAAATACAACGCTCCTTTCTTAGTGTGTGACATCTACGTTTGCATCTGTCAGCCTGACATGCTTTTTACCCACATCCACAAGCGTCAGACATAGAGGAGAAGCCACATGGATATTTAGCTCATTTTACTTGTGGCAGCAGCCTTGTCAATAGCTGTTCTCACCAGTAACTCCCAGTTCTGGCTTTGGTGTCTTGGGTTGAGGGTTCGCTTCTGGGAGATAGTTGTAACTCCTTCATCCAGCCTTTGAGCCTACAATTGTTTGAAATAACTGCCTTGATAGTTTCCTTAGCTGAGACAGAATATCTCTGCATCTTTCAGGCTTTTGCTTTACAGCTTTTTCCACAGCGTGAGATTTCAAGTCCAATTGAGAACTTAGAGGTAGTACTAGTACACATCAGTTAAGAAATACGATGGCTGAAGTAAATCTATCCCTCACGCAAAATGCAATGTTTTCTCTTTTTAAAGGTAACCAGAAAGTTACCTCAGCAGACATTTAAATATTTGGTGATCCTCACAGTGTATTTGTTCTGTTAATGACTGGGCAGGTCACTTAACATAGCTCCACGGACTTTTAGCAGACCTGTATCAGTGAATCCTTGCTGAAGATTCGTTTGATACAACAGCCACCTTAAAACACATTTTATACAAGTTAGAGTAAAACTTAACCTCACCACTCTATAAAACCTCTGCTTCCTATGGAGAGGAGTATTTCTATAAGCTTCTCAATTAAAAAATTAATAGTTTTCTCCACTGATATTTTCGTTAAAGGTCTTAGGGAATATTTTAACAAGCCCTACCACTGGCCAAAATCTAAATGATACAAAAACATCTGATGAAATAAATGAATAATAATAATAATAATAATAATAATAATAATAATAATAAAAAAAAAAGTTATGTTATTGAAACCCAGAGTTCCCATTACAAATATATGTCAACATTAAAAATATTAAAACATTTTTACAAGTACCAACTTTGACAAACCATACCAAGAAATTCTTTCTCCACCTCCTTTTATAAATTAACATCTTACACTTACAAGTTACATGTGACAAATTATAGTTTGGGCTTGTAGACCTGCCTGCAATTTAGGTTGCCCAATGTTTCTTACTATAATAACATGTTTTCAATTGCTTGTGGATTTGCCAAGCTGTAACTGTTTGACCTGAAAGTCTCCATGCTGAATGTACTCCCCAGGCTGCTTTTAGTGAGGAAAAATTCAGCTGAATTATTTTGGCTGCTCCTGAAATCAAAGCACAGTGTTCTACATATTATTTCACTAATTAACAACATCTGGTGTCCATGGTTTAGAGTAAAGATTTTAAATTCAGCAGAAAAAAAATTTGTTTTGAAATGTCCTTTTTGCTATTCTCATGAAGATACACCTACATCTACCTAGGTTATGTACCTCTGAGAATGTGAAGCTCAGTAAAAGCTTGCTGTGTTTACATACCTAAAAATCTCTGAAATCCATTGAAATGCTTGAATCTCCCACAGCTCTTAGATTAGGCTCGACTGCGAAAGAGCCATTTTATCCCACGCAAGAGCTGCCTCCAGGCCACAACCACAGGGCTGAAGTTGGGCCGGCTGTAATCGCAGCTGCTAACCAGCTCTGGATACAGCGAGGGAAGCCAGTGGCGCGGTGGAAGCACAGCTTGTCCCCCTTGTGCCCTCAGTGACCAGTTTCCTGGCAGCAGATAAGGAGGTGGGAGGGAGTTCCCTGATGCTAATGCAGAAGGAACAATCTGCAAGGGGACTGACTGAACAATTTTTCTCGATCTTAAATCTAAGACACAAACTGCAGATCGTGAGCTACAGTGAGTTGTTGCACATAAATCAGTGCTGTAGAAAAGACTATCGAGATAGTATCTCATTATTTCCTTTATGTTCTCAGTGGACTGTGCATATATAATTAAAAACAAAATGTACTTTGTGCCCTGTGTTTCCTAGTGTAACTTAATCATTGTGTCCTTGCAAAATGTCTTTGAAACAGATATTATTTCTCTTCATGCCAGGGACATTTTTTTTTTTCCCCGACACTCATGATCTAGTCCCTCACTGGCAACCACAACACCACCAGCACCTAAGATATCTGAAACTAAGACACTAATTAGTGTCTGTAATGCCTACCATAAAGGACCCCAACTCTCTCCATGCAAGCTCACCAGCTTCGTCATTATAAGAAAATTCAGTGCCAAAAGCAATGAATTACAAAAGGCTCTTTAATCAGAGCATTTGTTCAAGTGCTCTCAAAGTAGGGGTGGACTTGAACACATGTTGGTGTGCATGTTGAATCAGGCGGAGAGCATGCAAAGTAAATAATTCTTTTCATAGCAATTCCTTTTGGGCATTTGGGTCACTGAAATTGTACTAGTCAGCATAAAAGAATCTGCCACTTCCCCCATATGAAAATCATTCCAATACTAGATACTAAATACTGACTTAATTTTATATTTTTGTGCGTATAATGAATGATGCATTCATATTTGTGTTTTCTGGTGAAAAATTATAGCTACACATTTCTTCTAGTAAAGGGAAATTTTATCATCACCATGTTACTGATCTCTCCCTATTCGTGTTCACATCTCCTGCAGTCCTACCAAATATCTTCTGCTTTTCTACCTGAACAGTATTCATCTTTTTTTTTCTTCTTCTCCCCAAATTAAATTGTTTACAGCGCTTGAATACAGGTTCTCTAAACAAAATGGAGATGCCATCACCCCCAATAAGTATGGCATAAGGAGATAGCCACCTTTGCTTACATTTTCAAATTTGAGACACCATTGTTTGACATTTGCCAAAATACCTTCTCTAGATCTCACTTTTTTACATGTAAAGAAGGATATTCTTATCCTTGTTATCCATTCTGTAAAATGCTTTAGACAAAAAATGATCAGTTAGAGGAGGACAAAATTTTTTAGATGTATGGCAAGTTAGCATAGTACAATTTTTCAGCTCCCTTAACAATGGCTGTCATTGAGCTCAATAGTTCCTCATTCTCTGAAAATCACCTTTACCTAAATAACTAACCTTAGGCTCTGTATTTTCACATGTAAAATTGTAGCCATAAAATTCTGTTAATAAACACAGGATACACATGTAGGAGTTATACTTTGTGCTTGGGGAAAAGTCAAGTGGTTATTTAGATTCACTCCCTCCTTTTCTGCCATCAGAATGAACAAAGTACTTTTACAAACATAAAACATCTCGAGGTGGAAGTAGCTGCAACACAAGTAAAGAGGCATCAGAGAGGCATAACTGCTACCAGAAGACAAGGCATAGCCAGTACTTATGAAAAGACATGAGGGGAACTTGTGACCTTCACGCTCAACCTGTATTTGCAAATTAAGAAGATTCAGGCTCTCTAATGACAAACCGATTAAAAATGAGCACAGAAATGCTACTTTAAACTCCTCTCCATTCTGAAGGCTATTTTAGATGTATTAAAGGTGTATTAGGATAATCAGATATTATTCAAAAATGTGCTGTTGCTTACACTGAGGTATCAATTTGCAAGTCAAGTACAGAAAGTTTTCAAACACTGGAGGAATCATTTCAGAATTCACTAGCCTGAACTTATGATATTGTCTAATTATTGATAAAACTTTGTGACAGCCAAATCTAATTAAAGGTCAAGAACAAAATTATGCTCTCTTGTACTTTCCTTTAAGCTAAGGCAATTCTTTTTCATTAAGTCTATACAAGAAAATTAAGTCTCTGTTATCTTCTTAGATATCTTGTTGATTTTTAGTTGTATGACATATGGCAATATGTTACAAATAAAGTCATAATTTGTTTTATATAACAAACCAAACAACCTTCCTCAGCCAAAATTTTTCCTTTGAGGATAACTAGCCTCAGTCAGAAGAGAAAAAGCCAATATAAAATGTGTAATGCCTCAAAATTAGGTATCATCATACCAGTTAGATGCTAAGCTCTGGGATAATATTCTGAGTGAGATACAGAGCTAGAAATGGTTGAAAGATTTATTCTCTAACATCTAAAATTTTGCTTCTGAAAATTCCAATTCTGCTGCTACCTAAATTTTTTCTTTATTTTTATGTTAAATTCTACTTTCTTACCATAATGCTTCTGCACAAATCCAAAACTGCCTTCTTTCTCATTTTCAGCAACAGTTTCACAGCTTTGATACAACATTCCATTGTAAGGCTTGAATTGTCTCTTTTGCTCTTTTTGTTTTGAGATAGTCAGTCTTAGTCTCTGCTTTGAGTGTGGACTGTCCAAAGCAAAAATTTTGAAAACACAAAACTCTTCTGTCACCTTGTCAAGATCTGGGGACCAGGTCACCTTTGGACATCAGCAAGAAATGGCACTCCTTCTGCTACAGAACCAATCTGTCTCTTGGATCCTTGCTAGTTATCTTCTAATTTCAAGGTGCTTAAGAAGATAATATGTGAGATAGCAAATATAACTTTTGCCATTCCAGCCTGGGCAATTGTTATAACTCAAGAATTTACAATGCCCAGACACCGTTTCAGGCTTTAGACATGCTTTTGCAGAACCTGGGTAGAATTTTCCACCTAAGATTGACTTTTTTGCCTTGAAACCAATGGATGGGTTATAGTGTATCTGCCTCTGTCCAGGAGAAAGTCCATGAGACACAGTTCTGTGACTAAACTGAGTGGATTTTTCTCTGGTGTGCAGATAATCTTTTCTTATAATGAAGGCCTCTTTCCCTCTCATCCTCGATCATGTCTTGGAATTCACTACCCAGTTCTCTGTCTTTTTCTCAGCGATCACCATTAGTTTTCTGTACAGACTGTTTGAAGGTAGGTTTTGATTGGAAGTTTGGGGTTTTTTTTGTTTTGGGTTTGGTTTTTTTTTTCCTTCACTGATCCTATCTCACTGTCCCATAAGGGGTTCTGACTTTTGTTTTCACACATCTCTGGGGGAACAACCACTTTAGTAACATGTCATTCTTTCACCACAGCAAGCTTACCCTTGTAGACCAAATTTATGTTTTGCCTAAGTAAGAGTATCACCACCCTTAAGTTTTCCCCTAAAAACCCCGACCCAATGCATTGCAACTCAGACATCATGATATATTTCTGTTCAGGCTGAACCAAGCATTTAGGAAGACCTCTTCCCTTTTTGTATTCATGGCAGACAGGTTTCTAGGTACAGCTCTACTGAGAACTTACCACACTGAATAGCAGACAGTACGACAACAGTGCTCAAATGAAACCAATTTGTGATTTAAGAAATTTCTATCAGAACTGAAGGAAATCCAATGCTATCCCTAGGGAATGAGAGAGATGAAAGCCAGCCACCTTGGACTTAACTGATGCTTTTATCAATCACCAGGTCACCAAAGAAATGTGGTTCAATTCTTGAGAGCCATCCTAGACCAGAAGTTCCTCCTTTAGGTTAAGGAGCACTGCTGAATGTCTCCAGCAGAGTAAAAATGCATAGGGAAAACAACATAAAGATAAAAAGATGGTGAATTTCCAGGAAACCAGAAGATCTTCAGGTGTATTTTTGCCTATACGAAGATTTACGCTTGCTCAATCTTTCTCTTGCTCACTAAATTCCCTTAGAAATGGCAGAGCGGCCTGTGGCTGGGCTACCCAGGATTTACCATGATTGACGGTAAAGAGAGTGAGAATGTCCCTGTGGTAATAGATAAGGCATAAGCATACTTGGGCATGAGCACATTTGTAATGTGAGTATGTATACAGATAACATATCTACAACACCTTTCAACTTCTGATGATTTTCCTTTCCTGTAGAGGATGTGAGTTTATTTGTATAAAAGTAAAATTTCATTCTAAGGGGCAAATGCTATTAATGCTATGAAGTTTAATTGCATTATATTCATGAATATTTTACAGATAGCTGATTTAAACCTCATAATTTCTATGGGTCCTAATTCTGAATTTTTAATAGGATAAAATTCTCTTACTCCTTGACTAGGCTTGAAATATAAAACCACACTTTTTAAAAATTATCAAGATGACTAAAATACACTCCTCTTGGTGCATCCTCTCCAAGCACAATATGCCATATAAGTATGCTTTGAGAAAATTCTCATTAATGTTTTAGGCCCAAACTCTTTCATGTTTAGAGTCTGCAAGGAGTGGCCGACACATCAGAAGGCTGTGCTGACATTCAGCGAGACCTGGACAGACTAGAGAGTTGGGCAGAGAGGAACCATATGAAATTCAACAAGGGCAAGTGCAGGGTCCTGCACCTAGGGAGGAATAACCACAAGCTACCAGTACAGGTTAGGGGTTGACCTGCTGGGAAGCAGTGCTGCGAAGAAGGTCCTGGGAGTCCTGGTGGACAACAAGCTCTCCATGAGCCAGCAGGGTGCCCTTGTGGGCAAGAAGGCCAACGGTATCCTGGGGTCCATTAAGAAGAGAGCAACGGCCAGCAGGTTGAGAGGGGTTATCCT
>VXBL01005652.1:7639-19952 GCA_013400195.1 Aramus guarauna | reverse complement strand
AAAAAGAAAAAAAAAGGAAAATATGTATACTATAGGACATACATTGAACTGACAGCTATGTCACATGCATATATCTTTCTCTCATATCTTCAGAAGAACAGCAGAAAAGGAGAAAAACATTTGCTTTCATTCACACTTGTGACTTACACAAATCCCTAGTTGTAATAGGCTAGTCCTTCTTACTGTACTTGCTGAATAGCAGCTATGAAGAAAAGCTGGAAAGAAATGGTGATAGAAGTGGCTAGAGCAAAAGGCAAGAGATGTGCAAGCATTCGTTGGCCTCCAGATATCCTCATTTACCCACACACAAGTGCACCACGCTAACAAAAAATATTAAGACATTTGGATCAGGTACTTGAATAGCTCTCCTTCCCTAATGGCATGAACAGATCCCCTCCTTGCCTTGATATCTCACTTTCCAGCAGATCCCCAGTACATTTTAAGGAGCATTAGTCTCCAAAAGCTGATCTTTACCAGAAGCTCAGATTCCCACCCACTCTGATCACTCCATACCCTTTAAATGTCATGTTTTAACAGACTTAAACAAATCATTGTATGAAACAAGATAGTGCTTTGCACTCACAAATCCCAGAGGATGTTATTATGTGGGACTAACAAGTTATTGCAGGCATGCAAATAACAATTCACATAAATTAGAAGAGCAGTGAGCACGGTAGCTATGCATGTAGAAACCACCTCAACGGTGGGAGAGACAACTGGAAAGCAGCCCTCCCTGACTGTGTGTGATTCTACAGCAAGCACAGTACATAAGCATCGGAACTGTTGGCTTGTGCTGCTCAGAAGGGTCTCTATAACACTCAGCCACCTCCTCATTGGTTATTAAAATGTTGCAGTCAGCTTTGTACCAATGCTGAATGTGTCAAATTTATAAATAACGTCTATGTGGTTTAAAAAAACAAACAGGTTTTATTTCTCCATTTCGGAGCTCAGAACACTTGTCTTAGGGTGAAGATGATCAAACAATCACTATATTTCTACCTTCAACACAACACAAAAATATCTGTGCAAGTCTAGCTACTTGTTCTGAAGTTTGCTTGAATGTCATTTAATTCTGGATTTAATATACGGATTTCTATGACTTTGTTTCTTTATTCTGCAGTCCTAGTCTCTAGGATCAAGGTTAAAATTAAAATCTATTGTGTGTGATATTTCTCTGATTTTATTATTTGGTACTTATTTATAAAGAAGATGAAAGTAGTGCTACATAAAGTCTGGAACTGTAGATAATTATGCAATTTTTTTTGTGAATGAATACTGAGACTTGTTTCTGAAATGCAAAATTTTCATTAGGCCAGTAATAAATCCATCATCTGGTAGAATCAATTTTACATGTAAGTAAAAATGAATTCAGCAATTTTATAACTTTATTGACATCTTGATGCAAAATGTGAAGACTAGCTTCACTTTTTTCTGGTCACTGTGAGAACCCTGATTGTCAGATAGGAGAACAGAAAATACAACAGCTCAGGCAAGACCCATTTCATGCTTTTGATGCCAGGAATGATAGCTCTCAAGAGCACTAAATGCCAAAATGCTGCATGTGATCTGGATTCACAAATCATTTGCATTCCTAGGTACAGCAACTTTTTTTTGCTTCTGTTTAGCATGCTAGATTATTACCAGAGATAATAAAAAGCCCTCTGATAGTTGTAACAGAAGCCAACACTGAGCACCTCCACACATGGATCTATTCCCTTGTCTCAGGTATCTGCATGGTGCAAATGCAAAAGTGTATGTTCCTATGAAAATATTTTTCATAAGAAGGTGTATTCATTGCTGTTGTTTTAAATAAAAATTAAAACAAAAAAACCCCACCCAGCTTACCGCTTTGAAAAATAACCAAAAACTGCATATGTGCTTTACTAAAATTTACTAAAATGATAAACCACACCTTGCTTTGAGACAGTGTGGAAAGAAAGTCGTACACTAGAATTGAAACATCACTAACCTGTGCACATATCTGATGCATTACATGACCAAATTCATGGAAATAAGTCTTTACTTCATCATGTCGCAGCAATGATGGGCGATCCAATGCTGGTTTTGTGAAGTTGGTTACCAGAGCAGCTACAGACATCATTCTGCTGCCATCAGAGATAAGACAGCCGGGTTGGAGACCAAAGCATGCTGCATGCCCATACTTTCCCTCTCTGTATAAGAAAATATGTAAGACACTATCTTCAAATCACGAGCCTGCTCACCAGAATGGCGAAGCCTATTCAAGAACAGGGACAATCAGTCAGTGTTTCTTTAATGCTTTACACAAAGAAAGTACCTCTATTCATGACTTCTAAGATTAAGTTTAAGATCCTGTTAAGAGCATAAAGGGGAAAAAATTCAGTACTGAAATCACATCAGTTTAAGATTCACAGCAGCATTTACAAGAATCTGTTTTTTACTCAAATACTGAAAGTACTGACTTTAGATGTCAATTCTATTTTAAGTTGCTACTGTAACAGGAAGGATTAAGTTCTATCCTCTGAAGCAGTAATTTTTCTTTCATTACAGGAGGCAAAAGAATACAGTTTACTGCATTTTCAGTGAAATCCAAAAGTTTAAAGAAAAATTATTTTGAAATTTTTGCCCTAAACTCTAGTAGTTAACTGGCTAGTTAAGAAAGAAGAGCCTTACTAACAAATAGCTTCAGCAATTCACATGATATTTAGAAAAGGGGGAGCAGGCAAACAGAGGAAGAAGATAACATGCGCGTATCGTAAAAAGAACAATATATGCACTATTGTATCAACTACCTAATTTTCTCAACCCTTAAACTCATATTAAAAAATGGTATCAGCCAATTTATAAATTGATAAAGAATAATTAAAACAAACAAACAATAAACCAGTGAGAAACAGTCAAAAAGGACTAAGAATAAATCCTGTAAATAAATCAGTCTAGTCTCCTAATCTCTGAAGAACAAAGATGATGCTGTAAATAGCTACAAAGATAGTTGGGAGAGCTACAGAGATCAACCTGGAAGTACATTTCAAGGCATGCTCAACAGGAATCTATTCCTGGTCCTGATCTATTTGGTATTTTCTTTAGCAGTCTGGACAACGTGGTTAAAAAATGCACACAAAGTGTAAAGAGGAACTGGGAGAAACTAGGAGCACTGGGCAGATAGGAATGTAATCGATCTGAACAGACTGGAGTAACAGTTTGACATAAATGAAAAGTAAAACACGGTATTACAGTTAGGAAGGAGAAAAGTTCAAAGAGGCAAAAAATTATGGATAAGTAACTAGGCAGCAAAGCTACAGAAAATGAACAAAGTAGTAATGCTTCATAAACAAGAAACACAGTAATATGGAGGGGGGGGAAAAAAGTGTAAACAACCTGAAAACAGTCCAGAGGACAACTTAATGAACACAGCAATGGTTTTGTCAGTGGCCCAAATATTTACTTCCATATTAATTTAATTTCAACCACATCAGCAACCCACTAAAACCAACTCCATTTTAAACACATAAATAAAACACTAAGTCATAATTACCTGGGGTAAAGGTCCAAATAGAACTGCCCTAACATTTCTCCTGTTGAATTATCCTTTACTGTATAAAGGGTAACGCTGTCGTGCCAAACATGAGCACTTTCTACTTGCTCAAATACAAGTCCCAGCAGCTTCTGGTAAATATTCAGTAAGCCTTCTGTAACAGCCTCAATTGGAAAGTATTCCTTCAGCTTTTCTTGATCTATGGAGTACTTCAGCTCTTCTGTTTTGTTCATATAATAATGAAGATCCCATGCATTGATTCTTCCATCATAATCAAAGTTTCTTTCTTTACACTCCTTTTTCTTCAAATCTAGAATGAATTCCCTTTCTTCCTCAACCAATGGCCTTAACTTCTTACTCAAATCATCTGAAACAAAGATTGCCTTGGAATCAACTTCTGTGTTCCTTACTGTAACATGTATTCCTATAAAACACACTCATAACTTTAAGCACATCCCCCAAGAGTGGATGCTAGAGTTTTACATTTGTTGACTAACAGCAAGCAAACTGTCTGCTTTCTTGTCTTAATGACTTTTTAATTGCAGGCATGCTAGAAATAACACAGAAGTCCACATAGGCCTAGTAGTACTGTAAAGGGTTTTGGTAAATTTAGACTTCTTCAGAGACATCAGAAATGGAAAATAACACTAGACACTTTTTCTTGAAACCTTTGATTTTACCTCATGTAATCTCAGTTCTCTTGATGTGTTTCTGCAGAAACAGCCCAAGACTCCAGCTACCATAAGTTACTGGAAGTGTAATGCAAAATTCAAACACTACTTTTTATTCTAAGACTTTTCAAAACAGATCGTGACCTACTTCTAGCTAAAGTCCTATAAATGAAAAGAGACTAACGAGTTCTTGCCTATACAATGGCTAGCTTCTAGACTACCAAAGCCACTGCAGATTAATCTCTGTGATCTCAATTTTTTTTCCAATATAGCTTTTCTTGGACAAGAAAGGGTCATAGCACTTTGAATCCAATATATTGAACATAAAATATTTAAGCTTACTGAAACTCTTATAAAGTACATAGTGTACTTATTCTCTTGAAAGTATTTCTGGACTACCAAACATTTTTTCCTTCCTTAAGAATTCAGGTTAATGTTCACTGTTGTTATCTAGAATGTAAAATTCAGGAATTGCCACTCCAGTTTCTAGGTAGGCTGTAAGGCACTATATAAATTTACATGACTGAAATACTGTTTGCAGCTCATATTATGCTGAATTCAGAATATGTCATAGGACAGAATGCATTTCTTCCTAGCCAATAAGATCAGCCTATGTACATTGATTTAAAACACGAGTATCTATGAACAAAGCAGACCAACTCATACGGTCATGCTTGTAGCCATGGATATATCTAAAGAACTAAATTAAAGCTGACAACTAATTTGATGAATATTCTCCCTGTATGGGAATTACCATGAAACATGATATTTATGAATAGAAAAGTATATGACCTCATACTGCAAAAAGTTAAAGTCACAACAATAACTGCTAAATTATGAGAAGTGTCACCTTGAAAAAAATCAGTATTATATAAGCCCATTTAGAATTACAAAAACATTATGGATAGAAAGGAGTCCGAACCACTTTAAGTACACTTAGAAATCAGGTAATTCTAACATTTAATTATAAATAAAAATTAAGTGTAAGTTCATTGACAAATACATGGATAATTGGTATTGCCACATAGGAAGCTGAGCTTACACCGTAACAGGAGAAATACAACAGAATTACAGGTCAAGGAAGAGGTGCATTTGAACCTTTTAATTGATGTATAAACACAAAAAAACACTACCACCAGACGTCATTGCTGTACTGAATTATTTTGAGGGGTTTATTTATACAACGTATCAATATACAATCCTAAGTGTTGTAAGGACACATTAATAAAGGAACAAATACCATCCTGTGGAAGTATGTCACTTCAGAAAGTAGAGGTTAACTGTATACACAAGAGTGGGCCCACTGAGGTCAATAGGATGACTATAATTTGTATAAAATTGTTTAAAATTTTCAAGATATCTCTGTTTTTAGATCAAGTTCCATTAGAAGGCTTTTGAATTCCAAAATTAATCTATCATTTCAGATTTAATTTTTTAATTCAGCTCACAGAAGTTGCATCATCACATACTGCAATCTTTCATTGCAGTTGTATCACAAAAAGACACTAAGACTACAGACACACAAAAATGTGGCTAACTTAAGGGAATGAAAAGACACAACTGTGATGCAGCCTCTTGAACTGATAAAATTGCTTAGGCTGCACATGTTATTCTGGTTCTAAANGTGCCAACAAACATGTGCGAAAGACATTAGCATATGCTAACGAGTTCCTGGAAAATCCATGAATATGATAAGCATTACTCAGAAATATAATGAATACGTATATCAACGTAGGATAAATACTTGTTAGTTTCATCCTTTGGGTGTGCACGTTAGGAGGAGTTATCCCCTGTGCACCCAGTGCTGCAATAAAGAATGCCTGCTTTCTAAAACTTCAAAACAAGTCTTAGAGAGTGAATTATCTTGCCGCTTTCCGGTAACACCAGGACAGACACAACAGAGAGTTCCTTTTCTATCTAAATGTGATGGACCCTGTGACCCAATTACATATTTAAATTTATCTTGGCTGAGGAGTCATTTTGCCACAACAATTATAAAAATATTGTTTATAAATCAGAACAAACCTAAGAAGGCTGTTACATTATCTGTGCTCTTTGCAGTGTTTACCTCCAGGACAAAGTTCGCATGTGTATTATAACCAAGAAGCTCTGCTACTTTTGCCCTTAGTGGAAGCAATTGCTGAAGAATTTTTGTATTCTCCTAAAAAAGAAAGGAGGCAAATTTGTAAAATGAAACCAGAAAACGTGTGTTATAGAAACAATTATCTGAATAATATCTCTGAGTGTAAGAAACAGTAAACATTTTAAATGAAACACTTTAAGTATTCTATAAATATAGAATAATGTAAGATTAGCTAGATTCTTGTAATTTTTTTGTCACAGCATTTGATTCCAGGTAGCTAGTTTTCTAGTCAATCTGAGTCATTACTCTCCCTATTATAATTCACCTGTTTTAATTAATCAAAAGATACACTTTCCTTTCAGGATAATAACAAATCTTGGGCTGTTGCAAAGAGTTTATTTCTTCTATCAATCATTTAAATGTGAAAGATAACAGGGAAATGACTGACAGCAGGCTTAATTGCTTGTTAATGATGAAGACAGACTGCAAAGCTACTGAGGCAACATTCAAAGCTTGTTTGCAAATTGCCCTCTTTTGCCACTCTGGTGATGGCAGTCAGAGAAAGAAATCTGAAAAACAAAAACCCCAGGCCCTGACCTAAATGTGGAGGAGAATCCTTGAGAAGCTGAAAAATGCAACTGCATTAACCTCCAGTTCTCGAAAAGTGAGATTTCTCAGGAAAAAACCTTTTTTTCAAGCACTGGGTTCAAAGATTGTCCCACAGTTTTAACAGCAAATCCCTTCATGTGTGCTGACTTGCAGAGTGTTCAGTTCTTGGTGCCATTTCATCTTCTCCTGTATTCTTCACTTGTCCCAGCACTTGAAGTACAAAAGCTCTACTCTGCCATTGTTTTCTAATGAATGGTTGGTACAATTGCCTGAATAACACTTCTTCTACCTTTTCTGTCCTTTTCATTACTTTTGTACCTATCTGCCTGGTCTCATCAGTACCAAATAAACTATTTGTGAAATGATTTCTTCTTTTTATATTGCATGTTTCCAGCTATTTTTCAGACAATTAAATAAATGTTTTCTAAAAATTAGGGGGTTTTAAACATCTAATTAAAATTCTCATCCATATGCAATGCATTAATTTCACATTTAATCACCTATATTTCATAATTAAAATAGGTACTTAAATACCCCTCTCATTCTCAAAAATCCAGAAGTAATACAGAAGCTACAATCAGACATTCTTCTTTGGAAGGAAAGTGCCAGTAAGCAGCTGCAGAAGACTGCAGGGAAATTTGGTGAGAGCGCAAAATCCTACTCCTATTAACATTGAAACTTTAAGATCTGTACACACACAGAGGCAGATCATGAACTTCTAAGGTCTTTAGACATCAGAATAAACTAGAGCAAGGAATTGTTAAAGATCACACTGGTAAGTTTTGATTTCATAGCACTTGACAATATATAGAACTCAAATATAACATTTGAATGTCTTGGTCCATTTTTCAACTCTGTCATTACCCTGTAAAACAGTCAATATACAACATACCTCTTTGCATCTCGAGTTAAAGGCAGATTCCATTTTTCTCCTGGTTTCTGAAAAGCAGCACTTCTTCATGACAGGAAAATAGTGGGGATACTTTAAAGTAATTTTATATTTGTCTTCCTCAGTCTTCTCTAAACTCTTAATGAAGTCATCCGGAAGGCCTTCTATAGAACACAATTTAATAAACAGTGTTTACCAGAATTACTAGTCCCCTTCTCTTTTTGTGAGATTGTTGCATTTGTTTTACTGCAATCTAATTTGACATCAGAAATCTCCACAGAAACATAACCCCTCTCTTTACAACTATTTGGTAAAACTCATAACCAAGCAAAATAAAATTTGGAAACACTTGTGCACAAAAGAGAAGTATGTGTAAGGCTACCAGATAAAAACTGAATATGACATAAAAATCTCTCTGGTGTTAGTAAAGCACATTTTATGCCATGCCCTTCAGATTATGGATCCCTAAATTCTCTGTCACATGAAATCTCTAGATCAGTTTAAATGATTGAAGTAACTACAATATATTTTGGGACAGAAAAGTTTTTCCAGTAATTGCAATGAATATAATACACAGGGGATTGCCTGATGGTGGAGAACTGAGAAAAGAAGTAGAGAAGGCAAACACTTCAGGAAGCACAAATCTATGAAGAAATCATAAACACCTGCAAAGGGTAATTCTAAACTGACTTTGGGGAAGGATTAAAAAGGAAACAGAGAAGATTGGAAAACAGAATTTCACTTGATCTAACCATCATTCACTGGGCCAAAAAAGATTACTCCAGTAAAAATGGAAGGTTGAAGAAATGGAAAGAGCAAGCATACTACTCACCAAGTTCTTCCTTAGAAAATACAAGAAATGTGTTTTCCTCATTTAGGTTTTTGTTAAAATCTATACACAGCTCACTCAATTTTTTCTTCATTGTCTTTATTTCCTGTATTGGGTATAAACTGAACTTAGTGGAAAAACAAAAATTGAACTTGGCAATTACTGTTCTCCACATTAATAGTATTTCACTTTTTTCTAGCTGGGCTCTCTAACAGCTGAAAGTGAATACCAGCATTGAGAAAGTAACATACTGTAGGTAGTGTCATACCTCACTCTCCCTCAGCCTCCCTTTTATCTTTTTTTTTGGTCCTGAGCAATAGTATTGCAAAAGAACCCTGGGTCAGGGCTATTGGTTAGACAACATTTCAAATGTGTTCTCAACTCAGAGGGGACTGAACACATAAAGACATTCTCTGAACAGCATTATGTGCTAACATTCAATTATTTTCTTTTATTTGAAAAGCCTAAATTACAATTTTAAGCGTAATATTATCCACTAAAATCAATGAGAATCAAGGGAGTAAAAATGCATGTAACCTATTGAAAAAAAGTCATTTGGAATTGTACAGGTATTACAAAAAGAAGAGAATAGCCACACAAGACAAGGTCATTTCACAACCTTTTTTAAAATCCTGATATTCACCCATTTGAAATATTTTCTAATACATCTCTTAGCACGTCTCTACCCCTTACTGTCAAGTTCACATAAACATAGTAGTTATCAGCAGAATATCAAATACAAAATTTGGTAGAGACTATCATTAGTCAAGTGTTTACTTAAATGTAATTCAACTATTGCCTCCTTACAAAGTATTTCAAAATTCCTTTAGAGGCATCAGCTGCCCTTAAGTAATGAAAATACACATGAAACTGTTTCCATGAACTGAAGAAAGTGGATGAAGAATGATTATTTTCTTCAAAGAGTAAAGTCTATTAAAGAGTCATAAATAGAGATTGTTATATAATATTACTCAGAATTTAAAGATAATTATGTCAGCATCTGAGATGCTGACAAATGTACATCATGATTTTCAGAAGTGACAAGTGCTTTTATATGCTTGAGTAAATCCTCCCTTAATGAAGCTAAATTCAGTGTGGCTTGTGCTCCCCTTAAGCTACCTCAAGTTTATTTTAGTCAAAATGCTAAAATCTTGGACACATTTTACAGCATTGGTTAATCATTGAAATTAAAATACCTGTTAATTAATACATACTTCTGAAGCTTGGACTCACAAATAACATTTTTGAGAGGTCTCTTGGCTAGGAATCTGTGTAATTTAGGCATTCTCTGTAATCAGAATATTTAACAAAACTCTCCCAGATAGCCTTCCAGAATAAAAGAAGCCTAAGAGAGGTGATGCATACCACCTCTATCCACTGAGTACCATGAGTGTCTAACAGATTAATTTAAAAACTTAAGGTGATTTAAGTTTAAAGGATGGATCTGGAACTAAGAACAGTTAAGATTAGAGCAGTAATTAAGCAGGTCCAAAAGCACAAAGTTCAAATATATGCTTACTACAGCTATACAACCATAATTTCATCCCTTCAACAGTTTGCTTATAACCTTTGCTTTATAAATTAATAGTCCATATTTACATTCTGCACTTCTTTAGGAAGATGGAGTCCATTTCTTTTTCCCACTTGAACCGATTTCTCTAGATACCGCTTTGTTTCAGGCTTTACGTTTGCAGGATCACAAGTTTGCTGAAATGACAGTATAGAAGAATTAAATTTGGTGTAAGAAACATACCAAGCACTTGAAGGGGCTGAACAGAGTTGTTCTTTAGAACACCACAATAGTAAAAAAGGAACATCCCAGATTTTAGTGTAAAGGATTTTCCAAGAATGGTTACTTTATACAACAGTATTCTTACACTGATGTAGCAGGGGCTTAAATTAATTTTCTTTTACCAAGTATCTCAGCATATTTAGACGCTGTCATAATGGCAAGCCCTTTTAGTTTATAGTAGAGTGCACTTGGGCTTTTTCTTTGGAGATAGCTTTCTTATGTATAGTTGAAGAAAATCAGTGCTATAAGATAACACTGTACCTTAAAAGTTAGAGGGATTTAAAAAACTCCAAAATATTAGATGTGTCACTGAAGGTTATCAGATGGCATAAAATTTGAACGTATATATCTTCTCTTTCAGAACAAGTCAATCAGTGACAACAAATAAAACAGTATTTCTATGTCTGGTTATGCCACTACAAAGATTCCTGAATGGTCATTTCCTAAAGCAATCAACATTAAGAGACAAGATACTGGTTGTAACAGAACATAGATCAGTCCTGTCAGTGTCTTCCTTCAAATTGACTACAGTGTAACTGTTTAATTTAGAAGCTCGCCATTTTGTCCTAAATTGAAAATAATGCTGTAAACATTCTAACTTTATCTTCCCTCATCTAAACGTGAACATTTAAAAAAGGTGTTAACTTATAGTCCTTGTTAAAAAGGACATACTCTGTTTAAGTTCACTTTCAGATATGAAGCTGTTAAAATTAGCTCTGACTTGTCTTAACAACCCTCTCGTCAGCTTGCTTACATACAATTCTTGACTAGTACCTCTGAATAGTAAGGACATTGAAACATGCAGTGTACAGCTGTGAAGTAATGACCTGCCAGTGCAAATTACCTCTCTTCCTTAAACAGAAAAAATAAGAGACAGGAACCTAGTTGTATTCCAAGAGAAAATAAACAAGAATTTAGCTCTGAAACAGCTATTTTCCCAGCTGGAATATAAAATGTAAAAATAATCCACACTACAACCCATAAACAATGTCTACTTCTACAAGTGCCTTGAATATAGCATTAAAAATATTAGTGGAGACTAGTTTTTAGAGCCATGAAAGGGCTTAGAACAGTTTAGCTTTGTTTTTACTCCACAAAGAGTCACAAGTCCCAGTAGCATTATGCTACAGTAGGACTGCTAACATTACTACAATCGTCCCTGAAACTCTTATTCATATACCAATAGCCTATATGCAAGAATTTCTATGTCCAGTGAAAAAATGACAACAGTCATTTCACTTTGTGATAAACTAACTTTTCTAAAGCAACAGGCAGATTTAACTTAGTTTACTGATACTGTCATATGATGAATATTTTTTCTTTTTAATATTATCTGCTAACAGGTAGTTTTCAAAAGAACCCATAGATTCAGGAAAGGATGATCTAAATACTACAGGTCACCACACAGCTAAATTCAATGATGACTGAACCACGTGATTGCGTGGTGTTCTCTTCACTATGGCTATGATTTTTTGCAGCACTCAGTTGTTGCTTTTGTTTGTTTGTTTTTGTATGTAGATGGATGTAGATGGTGTAAAATCTCCTTCTGGGAGGAAAATAAATGAAGAAAATCATGCCCTCCCTGAGACACTCAGGCTTCCCGCTCTGCTTCTGGCAAAGAATACTCCCTGAAATTCTGCAGCTTTATGAAGATCTTTATGCTACTAAGCACTACATCTAGGAGTGTCAATGCTGTAATACAGAGTACAAAAATATTTGTAACAATCAGAATTTTCACATATCGTTTTTTCCACTGGACAACCCACAATTCCAGGGTTCTGTTTTTTTCCTGACCTAAGACTAGTGTGATAGAAAAAGCAGACTTCAAAATGATAGACGTGACAACTGCAGATACTGTCACTGTATTAACATTGATATCATGCTAACTGGCTGAAAGCTCAAAAATAGAAAGCCTGAGGAAAAAAA
>VXBL01005651.1:112440-142049 GCA_013400195.1 Aramus guarauna | reverse complement strand
TCCCTTCCAACCCCTATCGTTCTGTGATTCTGTAATTTTCATAAACTTGGTTCAGGCAGAAAATAGGAATACAGTACCTTTCCAAAGCTCATATACCCCACAGAGACTCCTTATTTTGTACTTGTCTCTCAAATTTTGCTACTTTTTGTTGACTAAAAGTGATGTTAGTCGCATACTTTGCATGTCTTCGCAAGTTGTTGACTTGGACCTTTTGATAATACCAAATTGCCACAATATTCTGTCTCTAAGAAGGTAAACAAGGACTTTTCTTTGTGAGATTGGCCTTAAGTCATAGAGACTTGGTGGGTCACTTTTCTGCCCCTTTTTTAGCCCTTTTTTTCGTCATAGTGTAGAGAAGAGGCTTCTTGAATGTATGAGATTATTAGGACAGAACATGTTGTAAAATAAAGTAAGTTAGCAAAACCAGTTGTCAATATATGCAGCGAAATCAAAGTAATAAAATATGAAAATGCACTGTCTTCATTAGAATGAAATTCTTTCTGTAATTACAGTTGTAATATGCATTCGCATTTAAGGTTTGTGGTCTTGTAATACTGATGATCACAAATGAGACTAATGGTTGTTGTCTCTTTCTTGACATGTAAGCTTTTCTTTCCGGCTGATTACACCAGAGTTGAGGTTAGCTGAAGAAAGTGGGCCAGAAGACTTGGCTGCATTTCAAACAAGAATAAAACCAAACTCACCATTTTCTAATAGAAATAGTTTTTCTTTCTTTCTTTCTTTCTTTCTTTCTTTCTTTCTTTCTTTCTTTCTTTCTTTCTTTCTTTCTTTCTTTCTTTCTTTCTTTCTTTCTTTCTCCCTCTCCTTTTACAAGAAGGATAGCTCAACAGTTTTATTAACTGTAAAAATAACATGGCACATGTTACATTAGCTTATAAGAGAATTGTCATCCACTTTTAAAGCAGGTTTTTGGGTGCTGTCTGTGCCCATGTGTGTGTCTGTCTCCACCCTGGCCACATTCTTTAATCCTGTTGACATGATCCCAAGTGCACAATTTCTGTATGAGTATTTCCTCGGCTCCTGTCACAAGGGAAGCGTCTATACCATGTACCTTTATTAAAGCTTTGCACCTTACTACTCAGAGAGAAATAATAATAATGTTGCTTCTAGAATATTTATGATCTTAATTAGTACATAACATGAACAAATGCAAGTGTGTGAACCAGACAGTTCAATGGAAAAATATTTTTCTTGTTAGAGGAGCAAAATCTCCAAACTTATAATAACATGCATACCTTGTTTCATGATACATGCAGAAAAACCTCACTTGCCTATTCTGGTTCTCCAAAGGCAGTTGTTTCTCCTCTCTGAAGAAAGGGGGAAAAAACCTCAACAACCAACTAGGAAACCATTTTTTAGGCATAATTTATAGCAATAATGTATAAGTAGAAATCTGTTACAGCTTGATTTCAGACACTTACAAGCCTTGTGAGGACTCAGTGAGCAAGAAAGCTGACGCTGTCAATGAGTCAGATTGCCTCTTTATGGAAATTTCTGTGTTTTACAAATTAGTCTGAAGAATCAAAGACTAAGAAGGGCTTTAAATTGAGAAAACAGCAATTTTACTGAAAATATGAGTTGTGTCTATTCATACATTGCTAGAAAATATGAATTAGTTGGAATCGGATGACCACAAAAGCTTATGCTTGAAGCTCTTTCAAGGCGCACATCAAGTTGGGTTTATCTTTTTCAGAGCTGAACCCCTCTTAAATTGTTTGAGGCTGCTTGTCTGTTATAGACATCTATATATGCCCCAGGTGGATATTGTAAATTCCAGCCATTGCTTTTTTAAGTGCAGATGAGTGATCCAACTTCTTGACCGTCAGAAATTTTTCGAAGTTACTAAATGCTTTGAGTAATGCATTCTCTTTCGTAAATACTGTGTCTTAGAAACCTTCACATCCTCCTCTGTTGTCCTTTGGTGACAGGTTAGCTGTCTGGGACTTGTATGAACAAAGATGCTGACCTGTTAGGGCACCGCGTGGTGAGGTGTTGGCTGCAATCAGCTGGTGCCAAAGTCCTGGAGCTCCCTGGGATGAGCCTGATTCAGTGATCTGAGCAGGTTCTGCGCAGCATGAGCGCAACTTCTTTGCGTTATGCCTCTGTAGAAATTTTTGTCTGGCAAAGGTAGAACAGAACTGAATGCCCTCAGAACAAAAAGGAGTGGCAATACTGGACTATAGTTTTTAAAATGAAATAAATGTGGATATGTTTATATTTATCATTGATTAGAAATTATTGTCAGTATGAAACTTGGAATAAATAACCTTGCCTAAGTGTAAACACGCACAGAAGCAGAGATGTGATTCTTGTACTTAATGCTGCCATATATTTCAAACTTTGAGAAGTTTTAACACTCAAATATTCTAAGAACTGACTCTCCTGAAGCAACTTACTTAGTATGTTTTCTAAGCTTCTTGCAAATTAGAAGTTACTTAGAAGTTACTGAAAGTTGTTCTATCCATTCTGATCACTTTCTGATCCGAAATGCAAAAATATGTTCCAATGAGATAGTACTTTGAATTGTTTCAAAAAGGATGTAATAGTCTGTTACATACTGCCAGTAGACTAAATATAGTCTAGTTATGGAGGATTACTCTGGTTAATCTCTTTTTGCTAAATCTGCTGTATGACAGGAAGATATGTAATCTCCTGAAAGAAAGCAGACCAGACAACAGCTGTACAAACTGCAGTAGCTTTAGTAGTAACCTCTGTAGAGTGTGGCAAGGCAGGAGAATGAAATGGAGACCCTGCTGTGAAACAATGCACTTCTGAGGGCAGTAACAAAATCAAGGGATCTTTCTCCCTTGTTATGGATTGTTTCTCCTTGTATATAGATCCATTAAAATAATCTTTCAGTATACACTGCCTTAAAAAAAAGACCATTTAATGAAATGTGATCCAATAACATAGCTTACAATAAAAGTTGTCTGAGAAGAAAACATAAAAGCAATGTAAAAATGTGGTAGCTCGATGTAGCTTGTTGTTGCATTAGTGTATTTTATACTAAAATCTGGAACTTTTTTAGGAGGGAGACATCCTGAACTATCCTGTTTACAAAACTGGCATTTGCCTCTCAGAAGAGGCATGAAGAGACTGTGTAGTATATTATAATAGGAATTCAGAATTAAAGATGTAATAAGCTTTGCCACCATGATTCTGCTCAGGGCTAGATAGTTCTGCCACCTGCAGACTGCAAAGTCTAAAGATGACTTCCACGATGGTGTTTTGCTCCCTGGTGGCAAGGTTAGTTCTCCACCAACTCCTGGGACAAATCTGTGTGACAAGGCTTGTGTAGCGTTGCATTTTGTGGTGGGTGTTTTTAAGCTCTACGCTAGATTCAGTTATCAGGCTATGGTTTTAAATTACTGTCAGTACAGTGAAAGGAGACAACTGAGTGTACTTCACTGGACATCCTTCTGAAATTGTACAGTGAAACTTGATTCTGGAAGCTGCTGAATTAGTTTTGTTTCTAAAATGATTCTCCATTAGGCAGTGAATTAAAAGCATATTAAAAGAAACAAACTCCATCTGTTTAAAAGCATTACAGTTGCTTTGTCAAACACTTAAAACTTGAAGCACCAGGATGCAATTTAAATTAATCTTTCTTGTGTTAAAATAGAATTTCTAATTACAGACTTGCATGTAGGTGTTTTTTCAGTGGATAAATGTAAAATTTTACTTGAAAGGATTTTCACAAAATCATAAACAGGTGGAGCATTCGTTGCTGTACAGTAGCATGTAGTGACCTTGATAAGGTAGCAGATCATGATTTCTGTTGTTTCTAATGCACATCTCATCGCAAATGAGGACAAGCCTATAAATGAGATAGTATGATGAATAATGGATTCTTCTTTCTAATGCATATTCCTAATCCTTATGAATGTGTTTTGTAGCCTATAAAAATGAGCTTTAGTAACATAACTATGCACTTTGGTTTGCATCTGATACGCATGAGAGCAAGTAATGAGTAAGGTAGCCTTGTGCTGTGTTTCAGCAGGTGTCTGAAGTCAGAGGTCTGTCCCGATTTGACAGTTTATTCATAGTTTTTTAGTTAAAAGATTGGGTGCATTTCTTCCCACTCCTCTGCCGTGTTGTGACATGTAAGCACAGTATAGACACAGCCACAACTTTGAGTACTAGTAGGTAGTGGCTGACAATGCTTTGTGCTTGATGCCTTCTGAATAGATTTGAGTAACTTAAGATTCCATTTGTGTAGGAAAGTGTTCCTACTTGCCATCTATTTACTATATCTAGCCTTTAATGATGTTTGAAATGGGAGAAATTAAGACCCAGCAGTCCTGTCTTGTGGACCATTGGTTATTTTGTAGTCAACTACATCTTTGAACAAAGGAGAGAATTTGTGTAGTATTACCAACATAGATCCTGTTAGTTGCCTGTTAATTTCATTTGTCGAGTGATGAATCTGCACATTCTATATTTCTTGGCTTTGCACTTCCAAAAACATTACAACTTTGACAGATCGATAAATGCAAAATTACTTCTATGGAAGGGTAACAGGCAACCCTTGCTGGCAGTGTAAAACTGAAGTGCTGCAGGTCTTGACACCTCAAAGATAGCTGACTACAGTCTGCTTTGTCATTTCTGTTTGCTTTCAGTTCTACTGAGTTGCACTTCAGATGATGCTTTAGAAGTTAGAGGAAAATAAGTATTGGTTGTGACAGTAGAGTCTTCTCAAATGGATGAAACCATCCCTTAAAAAAACAGTGTCTTCAGACATGTACAAATTTTTTTTTTCATTTCAGAGTTCTGTCTGTGTCCAACCTGAAAGTATAAAATGATAGACTTTCTTAGTGAGGTTATAAGAGAAGAATTTTTCAGAAGAGTTCAACAAGATGAAAATACATTCCTCTGTTTCTTTGCATGTGAGTTAAATCTAAAGATAATTGGCAAGGTTAGAGTTTTATTTTCATCCTGCTTTTAAGAGACACTCTCAACCACTTTGAAAAACACACAACGCTAAGGGAGAAAATTGTTGTTCTTAACAATCTTCTGTAGAAGACTGTACAACAACTTTTCCAGCTGGCTGATGTGACATGCGTTGCAGTGTTAAAACAAGTCAGAGCAGATAGCAACCATAAGGTATTTTAGAGGAATTAACAATTCCTGTGTTATTGGATGGTAGTTTAAGTATGGATTAAAATAGGTGTCGTCTTCAGTACAGCTGAATGTCTTGTGTTGGTTGTCTTTGGACTGCAGCAGCAGGGGCAGCTGGGCACTTGCCCGCACTCGGTGGTGCTGACCCCTGAGATGAGACGAGCTCGGCGGTGTTGGCTCCGGAGCAGGGCTGGGTGCGGGAGCCTTCTGGGAGGTGACACTGGAGGGCCCTGGAGCTGCACCCTGTCTCTGTGTGCTGTTGGTCCCTGCAGGCCTGCTTCTGCCAGCCAAGGGTGGTTTGTGGTAGGCTGCTTGCCCAGACTGCAGCACCGCTGCAGGGACCAGCTGTGGGCGCTCTCCATGGCCATCCTCCAGCACAGGCGGGTGGGCAAGCTGACCACGTACTCCTTGTGGCCGTTGTCCCCTCACACCGAGTGCAGCTGCTGCTCCAAAGGCTGCCTGCAGACTGGGCAAGCATCTCTCCCCCTGCCCACTGCTGGATGTGGGTAATGCAGAAGTGATGCATGCATTACGCCATGTAGGCTGTCTTCTGGATGTCTCCTAAGCAGATGGGGCCCTGGGAGTCTGCTGCTGCCTCTGCTCGGCCTTCCCGTGGTGGCTGGCTTGTACCGCCATCCCTTGCAGCAGAGCTGCTCTCCCCCATGGCTTCCTCGGGGCACAGTGTCCTGCCACGAGAGACTTGCAAGGTGCTGGAGCTTGTCTGGCACTTGGAGTGGAAAAGCCAAGCAAGCCCCAGAAGGCTGTGAGAGAGGGAAGGCAATGGCCTCCGGAGGGCTCTCCTCGGACGTGGAAAGCACCTGTGGGGATCATCAGAGTAGCCCCGAGATGACTGAGTGACTGAGGTTGGAAGAGATCTCTGGAGGTCATCTGGTCCAACGTGCCTGCTTAGGCAGGTTCACATAGAGGTCATCACCCAGAACCATGTCCAGGTGGTGCTTTTGAAGACCTCCAAGAATGGAGAGTACAGCAGCTCTCTGGGCAACCCGTGCCAGTGCTCGGTCACCCTCACAATAAACAAGTCATTCCTGATGCTGGGGAGGAACCTCCTTCCACTCTTTCAGTTTGTGCAAACTGGTCCTGTCCCTGGGTGCCACTGGAAATAGCCTGGTTCTGTTGTTTTCACACCCTCCTTTCAGATATCTATAGAGCTTGATGAGATCTGCCCTGAGCCTTCTCTTGTCCAGAAGAAACAGTGTGAGCTCTCTCCACCTTTCCTCCTATGGAAGATGCTCTGATCCCTTCCTCATCAACAAAGATACTNNNCTTCCTCATCAACAAAGATACTGAACAGTACTGGTCCCAATATGGACCACTGAGGGACACCACTTGTTAATTTTCTCTGTTCAGATATTAAGCCATTGACTGCAACTCTTTGAATGTCACTGTCCAGCCAGTTCCTTTTCAATGGAACAGTCCATCCATCAAATCCACATCTCCCCAATTTATTGTCGAGGATGTTGTGCGGTACTGTATCAAAGGCCTTACAAAAGAAGTCCAGGTAGATGACAGCAGTTGCTCTTCCCTTATCCACCAACACAGTCATTCCATTGCAGAAGGCCACCAGGTTAGTCAGGCATGATTTTCTGCTGGTGAAACCAATTTGACTGTCTCTAGCCACCTCCCTGTCTTCCATATGCCTTGACATAGCTTCCAGAAGGATCTGTTCCATGATCTTGGTGGGCATAGTAAGTTCCCAGGGTCCTCTTTTTTACCCTTTTTAAAAATGGGTGCAATGTTTCCCCTTTTCTGATCACGATGGACTTCACCTGACTGCCAGGACTTTTCAAATATGCTTGAGATTGGCTTGGCAACTACACTAGCCATTTCCCTCAAGACCCTGGCAGTCCCATGGACTTGTCTATGTTCAGGTTCATCAGGTGGTCTCTAACCTGATCTTAGATGATGGGGGGGATTTCATTCCCCTAGTCCCTAGAGAATGTGGGAAGAGCACTTGCCAGTGAAAACAGAGTCTTGCTCTATTTTTGTGGGATCCTGCTTTATTTTTCCTCTTCTCCCTACTCTTCCTAGCTAGTGCCCGGTAGGTCTGAATTGATTCAAGACACAAATCATTTTAATTTCTTACGTTTCTCTCTGTTCCACTCCTCTCCCTTTGTTAAATTTCATCAGCTAGCCTTATCCTGTAACTTCTTCCAGATCTGCTTGAATACAAACTCCTTTTGTTTCTGTATTCGGGATGAGTAAAACTTGGCTCTAACGAGCATGACTGCATGCTGCTGAACACCTCACTGATACACAGTCTTTGTCTGCAGCTGTGGCACTAGCTTCTGTAATGAAACCTGGTTTTGTGGTAAGTTACAAAGAAGTTACAAATATATTATTCTTAGCATACTTTTTGTTGTGATAGCTCAAAACAGATGAGAACTAGAAGTTCTTAATGCATTAGAATTTTAAAAAGAAATTTTCACACACTCCTCCAGTGAACAATGTTAAACTATCTGTTGGTCATTTTTGTGATTCACAGTGGAATATTTTCTGCAATATATCAGTATTGTAGGCATTAGCACAATCCTGTGTATCTTCAAAGCAAGTCTTCATATTTTAGAAATAGCCATCATTTCTTGAATGCTGCTAATAATAAATAACTGAATTTTAGATATAAACTAATTCTTGAAAGATTTCTTCTTTAATTTAACTGAATGCCATTTTATGATGCTTACTTTCTGCCACTCATTGCTAGTCTTCACTTGGCATAAAATCCTTTTTTTTATTAGGACAAGCCAAATATATTTGGAGTTCCTTCACAAAAGAATATTGATTGTCATTAAACCAGAATTACAGTAGAGACCTTTAAGCCTTTATCTGCATCTCATTAACTGGCATGATTTTCTAGAGTGGCTATTAATTATACACAAGACACTGGGTGAATATCAAGGATAATTCAAAGACAAGCTGTCTTGACAGCTGGTTTTTTCTTTAGACATTGCACCTTTTTGCTGACAGCTCTCAATTAAACTGAATGTTTAGATTTTGCTGTGATAAAGGCCTAAAGCTTCACACCCAAAATTGTTATTTGTATTTGGAATCCTTTTAATTTATTCTGTTGTCAAGTCATTTATCCTAAAATCTTTGGAGGCTTCTGATAGCTGGAAAGCAGCAAGTACAGTTCAGGGTGAGTAAAATCTGACAAAAAGAGACATACCTCTTAATGTGAAAGCCTACCGAAGCTGTAAATGATGCTGACAGGCTGTTAAAAAGTGCCACTGTGAGTGATATTGTAATACGTTACTGTGCTGTAAAGGCATGCAGTTCAGGATATAATTACACGTTTTATGAAGATGTGTCAATGAGTATGCTGTGCCTTGTTAACCACATCATTTATGAGAAATTTTCTATTTTGTACTTGCCATGGTTATATAGTTAAACTTGGGTTTGACTGCATGCTTTAAAAAGGAAACAAGGTGTATTTTCAATGACCTAATAAAATCAGTGAAAAAATAAATTAAATTAAATGGTATTCAACTGAAATTTAGGGGAACCACGTGTTAAAGGCCATTTGTTCTTTGCATGTGGAAGAGCTGATTGATGGGATCACCACAATCTCTCAATTCATGTGTATATCTTATTCATATTGTTGTGGTTTAACATGGCAGGCAGCTAAAACAACCACACAGCCCTTTGCTGACTTCCCCCTGCAGTGGAATGGGGGAGAGAATCGAAAAGGAAAAAAAAAAAAGTAAAACTTGTGAGTTGAGATAAAGGCAGTTTAATGGGACAGACAAGGAAGATAGCAGCAATAATAATAATAATGTACAAAACAAGTGATGCACAGCACAATTGCTCATCACTTGAAGCCGATGCTCAGCTAGTTCCTAAGCCGCACTGCCTCCTGGCCAACCCCCAGTTATATATGGAGCATGATGTCATATGGTATGGAATATCCCTTTGGCCAGTTTGGGTCAGCTGTCCTGGCTGTGTCCCCTCCCAGCATCTTGGGCACTCCTGTCTTCTCGTGGCAGGGCAGTGTGAGAAGCTGAAAAGTCTTTGACTGCTTGGCAACAACTAAAAACATGAGTGTGTTATCAACATTATTCTCATGCTAAATCCAAAACACAGCACAGTACCAGCTGCTAGGAAGAAAATTAACTCTATCCCTGCTGAAACCAGGACAGTATCCACCCCTTATTCTATACCATCCATGTCATGCTGAGGTCCCACACTTCCCAATACATTCAAATTAATCCCCACCACTTTTTTTGTCTTTTGATACATACACACAGATATCAGTCTTTCAGTCAATGGACCACCCCTGTGAAATGTCTGTAAAGTGTTCATAAGTGTCCACAAAATGTCTAGTGACTTCCTTGAGTCCATGACTTTGGGATCCATCTGTCATAACAGTCTTTCAGGGCAGGGGAGATGGTGTGTGCTGTTGGATTGTTGCATGCTGCATCTGGAGCTCGTAGCTGAAGTACCCGCTGTGGTCCATGCCCATGGTCTGAGGGGCTGAAGATGCCAGTCTTGACGAAGTTGCTGGGTACTCGTTGCTGAAGCCAGTTTTGATTCCATCACCTCTGCACCTTGCTTGTTTTCATCAAAGTTCATTCTTCATTCATCTAGGTGATTCTTACTATAATACAGTTGTTATGGCACATAGCAATCATAGTACTGATGACATGCATTATTATGTAGCAATTAACATCATAAAATTTAAATTATTGGCTATTGTCCCCAAAAATCAAATCCCCTTGAGGTACACATTGGACTTCCCCATCCTTCCACATCACCCACCAAGAGCACCCAGGTCCCTGAGCAAAAGCAATCCCACGGGTGGGTTTGCCTTTGTCTGAAGCGGGGATAACCCAGACTGTCTTCCTCAACGTAGTCTTCATGTGAACCATGGGGATTTTATCTCCTACTACAGTACATGGAAGTTTTGATTGGGCAGGACCAGCTCGATTGGCAGACCCCCTGCTGTTAACTAACCAGGTGGCCTTTGCTAAATGTGTGTCCCACTGGAGGGGGAGGAGTGAGTGAGCGGCTGCGTGGTGCTTAGTTACTGTCTGGGGTTAAACCACAACAGTCCTTTTTGGCACCCAGCATGGGGCTCAAAGGGTTGAGATAACAACAGATCTGACCACAGTGTTTTAAAACAAATTTGTTATAAGCATTCATTATATTAGTTTTTATTGTTCCTGGTCACAATGTTGCTTTATTTGATCTCAGAATTGCTCTCAGAGTTGCGTTACATAATGCCTTACTTGCTGTATATATTGTTTCCCAGGGTTTATGTGTGGTTTATCACCTCTGGCCATTTGATTAAGGTTATCTTCTGCTGTACTGTGTAACGCTTGCTTACGGTATGATAAAATCATTGATTGTCAGACCAACGTGGTATTTGTACTCAGTGGCTGAGGGCAGCACGCAGAGTGGAGCAACAACAGGCGTTTCATCTCTGTTCTTCAGGAGCCATCTGTTGAAAGCTATTAATAATTACAATTTTTGCTTTTTCTCCTCAGAGAGTGAATATGTTGGGGAGACCCTTTCATTGTCTTCCCCTTCTCCAGGGTAATTACAATAGCTCTTGAGAATGTTGAATACCCTTGAGATGGTGAAACCAGCATCCTTCTGTTGCTGTGTATCCTGAATGTGCTTCAGGTCTTGTTAAGGCTTAAATAACTGTTTAAGAATACTACCCAGAGATCAATCCCCATGACAGGCACTGTGGCTACCCCAAACCCTGCAACAAGCATTGGGGACACACCAACCTCTGCAACAGGCACTGTGGCTACTCAAACCCTGGCGATAAACATTGCGGCTGAACCAGAGAACCAAGCCATACCAGTATCACTTGCCCCCATACAGAAGAAGAAATGGACACAAAAGTCAACTCATTTAGTAAAGGATTATGAAACAGGGCCGTCACAAGAATGGGAGGAGGAGACAGAATCAGCAATAACCACCCAATCCCCTTCCCTGAGTGAGGTGTGAGATATGCGAAAAAATTTCAGTCGTTGATTAGGTGAGCAACTTACCACCTGACTGCTCCAATGCTTGGATAACAGGGCCAGTAGCCTGGAATTAGAGGGCAGAGAAGCCAAGCAGCTGGGATCCCCGTCCAGGGAAGGGGGCATTGACAAGGCGATTAGGAAAAAGATTGCAAGCCCTCAACCTCTGGAGGTGACTGTTGTCAGACATGAGGGAGAGGTATCCCTTTAAAGAAGATGTCATCCAGGCAAGTGGACCACTATGGAGGGACGTATCCAGTACCTGAGGGAACTAGCCATGTGGGAGATGGTTTATTCTGACCCAGACAATGGGCAGTTACCCACAGATCCAGATGAAGTCCAATGTACCCGACCCCTGTAGCAGAAGTTTGTACAGAGCACACCACCATCATATGCCAAATCATTGGCAGTACTGGCCTGGAAAGGTAAAGAAGCACCAACGGTGAATGAAGTGGCTGGCCAACTCTGGCAGTACGAAGAAAATCCCTCTTCCTCCTTACAGGCCTGTGTCTCGGTCGTGGAAAGACTGTCTTAAAAATCTGAAAACCTGTTTGAAGAACTCTCCCAGGAAGTTCAGCAACTCTAAGAGGAGGGTGCTAGGGTTCTTCTATGTCAGATCATTCATGAGCATAGCACGAATATTTATACTGATCTTAAAATGAAGAATTTCTCAGGCACTATTTTATGGGCAGCTCTGAGCAATGAAACTGCCATTTTTGTCAGGGTTTGAAGTCCTGGTTTGATAGGGGGAAGCCTGTGTAAGTACTGCAAATGTAGGAAGAGCAAAGGGAAGGATCTTCAGTCTGGGGAAAAAGTTTACTGGATTCTATTGTTTTTTTAAATAATTATTATTTCAGGTATTGTTGTGTAAGGGTTCACTGGCTTTTGTGCTGTGTCTTGTGGTTGCTCAGTGGAAGCAAGTACCTGTACTGGGGTGCTGCTGCACGAGAGTTGAAGGGACAGTCTCCCTGGGGGGAGCCGCTGCATGGTCCTCCCTATTCTTAGCTTCCCTAGGTGGTGAGCCAGCAGTGGGTACTGCCTTCCTCTGCAAGCCACAGAGAGCTTAAACCTCAGGCAGACATTGCCATTTTCCAGCCTTGGACTCCTGCCAGGGTTGTCCCACCACTTGAGCTTTGGAAGTTGTGACTCTTGAATGTATGAAGTTTTTTGACATGGTCAGAAAGATTCACCCCCTTGTCAAGTGGCAGATAAATGGTGTTGGGAGAGTTTTTTTCCCACAAATGCAATGTTGTAGTTTGAAAGAAAACTGTTTTGGTCCAATATGTGCCTGTTTTAAGCAAATCTCAATTTGGTCAACTGGAAGTGCGTGTGGGAAACTGGGAGAAGCATGCTTGGTCTGCCTGCCATTGGAATCACAGTGCTTGTGGCTGACTAGGCTGTGCTTTTTCCAACAACATTGATCAACTCATATTTCATTAGCACTTAGAGGGGGATGTTTTCATATCTCATACTTGACCCTAACGATGTGACTTAAAGCAAAGTGTCTAATGCACAGGTCATGTTTTCAATACAGCAATGGCTGTTTGGGAGACTTGTATTTTGGACACAGAAAGAAAATCAAATTGCAGGAACTGATTGACTTGGATCATTACGATCTAGAAAGTTCAGCACATCTTGACTTGGATCATTATGCTATAGAAACTTCAGCATATCTTTCCTGCCATACTAATTAAAAGTAGAGTACTGAAGAACTGAAAAGTATTTAAATATCTTTAGCATGACAGAACTGGGCATGCATGTTGGGATTTTTTCAGTCAGGTAGCTTAGCCACAGGTACACAACCTCTGGAGCATCAAAAAGCATATGATTTTCTCTTTTGGGTGAGTTCACATCAGTTGCATAAAGTTAATTGAGCTAGTACGAGAGACACCTTCTTCTGCTCCAAAATCAGCAAGCGGTGACATTTTTATTTTCTTGAGTTCCCAAATGATTTTGCATATGGAAACTAATTTCAGCTTTATGTAAAAATATGTAGCATGCTAAAATAAAACTTTCAGTCAAACAAGGTATATAATTCACTCTGTAACTTATTTTCCTTGATTTGCAATTTGTAAACCAAGTCACGGCTTCCATTGATCCCAAAGGCAGGCACAGCTGTTAGCAAAATGTTATGGTAATTTTTACTAGAATGCACAGGTTACATTTTTGTATTGTAAATGTGCTGCAGCCAGTGGATGGGCCAAGGTTGGGAAACTTCTTACCTGCCTTATCGTTGTGAATAGGCAGCACCAGCTTCAGAACTACAATAGAAAAAAACATGACTGTTGCTAAGAAATGGGATGGAAAATCCAAAAATAGAGTATTATATCAGTAGGTACCTGCACCCCCTGACAGGCTCCGTGAAAGTGCCTGTTGCCTATAACTTGCAAAAGAAATGCTAGCTGAAAGTCAAGAAGACATAAAAAAGTATACATAGAAAAAAAAAAAATATTGAGATTTTTTTCTTACTAAGACTTGGAAAAAAGGTTACCCCTGATCACTCAGCAGTCAGTACTATTCAATTGGGAGATAAGGAGATAGATAAAATAATAAAGCATGAGTGGAATGTCAATTTTTATTTTAACCTCTCTCATGTTTTCAGGTAGAGACCAGCAGTGAAATTGAGAAGTATGAAATTTAAAACCAAAAACAGACTTCTCAGTGCAATGTGTGTATAAGGTCGGAAACACAAGCCTGTGAGGGACCACAGTCAAGAACTTAGGAAATAAAGATAAGTTTTATGGATAAATAACATCTACAGTTACCTTAAGGATCATTTAAAAAAAAATATTATTCCAAAGCCTTATCATTTATAGCATAAATTGGCTTTGATTTCCTAGGGCAATGATGATACTTCCTTTGTCTGCATCTGTTTCATGTATGTTTCATGACTTCTGGACCGCTTTCTGAACTGTCTGGTATGCCTTACATGTCTAACTGTAAGACAGGATACTGAATTACATGAATCATGGGGCCTTTGATGACAGTTTTTATGAACTCAAGATCCTAAATCTCATTTGGAGAAAACATGACATAATAGTTGAACTATGTGAAGAACTAACTGCTATCACAGTCACATGGCTAGGACAGTTTGAACTAGAAGTAATAAGAGAAACAGCAAACTCTGTGTATTTTTTTCTCATTTAGAACAAGCTAGCATTAGTTAGATGAGAATTATAACTGACCTTTAAAAGTATATTGCTTTTGTGATTCTTTTAACTTTGAGAATGTAATATAGCTAAGTATAAGTAGATTCAGACTTACTTGTGTGTGCGTAAGAGAGAGATTTGAAGTTACTGCTTTCATGCTACAGGTCGGTAACGTTGCCATGTTTAAATGGTAAAAAGTACAGGCGTGAGTTATGGTTTACTAACCATAAGTAATGGCTGACTACAGAGAGATCAGCAGTGACCTCTTTCAAGAGGGTGTAGCAGTACTGGATGCCAAAGGATCTGGCTACTGGAATTGAGATGAGAAGAAAAGATTCCATTTTAGTGCATGGAAATAATCTCATCGGATTAAAACAATTATGATTGTAAGATTCTAAAGAGCTGTTATAAAGATAATTGTACGTAGTCATTTATATCTAAAATTCTATAAGGCGGCTTTAATCTCTAGTCTACTCACTTCAGCGAGTAGACGTACAATATGGAAGTAATAATACTCAGATACTAAAAAAATGGCTACTGTAACATACTTTAAAAATACTGCAAACGTTTGTGAGACTGGAGTTCTGTTCTGACAACCCTGAAGAGAGAGTTAAACCCCCAAGTAATTATTAGAAAACTGAGCGACTGCCTGTTCTTTCAAGTAGCGCCTAACTCTGCTCCAACTGATCGTTAGTGTTTTGCTTTTGTGCTTTTAGAAAAGCACTTCTGAACTTAGTTTTATGATTATTTCTGTGAAGCAACTCCACTCGTTGGTGACTGGCTCTTTGAGTTGACAGGACGAGAAAGAGCACTTGCCACAGATAGGATTTGTAAAACCTCAAGTTTATACAGAGAGAGGTGGAAGTAGGTACACTGTTGAAATTTTAGACTGATTCTAGTTATGATTAAGTTTCAAGCTTACGTTCTGCTTTTAAAAGAGCTTGGGGGGCTTTCCCCCACAAATGCCAATCAACCACAAACTCTCTTGCTTTTAGCTGGGAAGATCTGCCTGTATGATAAAATAGAAATATTCCAGTCTGATTTCATAATCACAGTAGTGCAACACAGTGCATAACTACGGCTGTTAGTTGTTAATTCCATTTAATTAGATTAAAAAAAAAAAAATTCATCCTGGAAGAGGATTTAGATATGTGGATTTTTAAATTACCTTCAATTTTAGTCCATGCTGAGGCACACAAATCTCAAGTACAGCTGAAGACTTTGACAAATTAGATTAGTATACAGTAATGGCAGATGAAAAATGAAGTTTTCATTCAGCTCAAGAAAATATAAATTCAGACCTTAAATTGTGCTCTGGGTATATTAGCTTAGTATTAATTTTAAAAATAAGGCTTATTAAATTAACTTCTGTTTTAATTAAAGATAAATATATTTAATGGAGATTCAGGACCTCTTTGATTTTTTTGTGTAGGGGTGGGAATTCTGTTTTTTTTTTAACAGGAGTAACATCACTTTTCTGCTAGGTTTATGGGACAGCATAGCTGTTCATATAAAGGGACCACAAGTGTGATCCTTTTATCTCTTTTTTCACAGCATACAATGTAATTTTAATTCAACATGGTGTTTCATGTTGTCGATTTTTCTGAGAACTTTTTAAATCAAGGTTTAATTTCTAGAATACAACTTTTTTCAAGGCTTGGCACTGCAAGTGTAGGTAGCAGAACTTACTGAGGTCAGTTTTGTATTTGTGGTTGAAGGTATAGCTCAATGGTAGCTTCTGCTTCCTTTATTTAGTGCTTTTGTCAATGCAGGAAGCACTACAGTGTGGCTGTTGAGAATATTAGAAAAACCTAAAATAAATGATGGGTTTGTCTTTGTTCAAGCATTAAAGCAGAAATTTATATGATGGTATATTAGAAATATAGTTTCTAGAATCAGAATATAGATGTGAATTGATTTGCAAATAGGTTTTCTTATTTTAGCTCTCCTGCTGGCTTACAGCTTTCGTAGACATATATGAGTTAACTGTCCCAGATGAAAGAAGCATAAATAGAAGGTCTCTGAATATTTGTCTGACAGCAGACCTCCACAGAAAGGACCGATACTCAGTCTGTCCAGCTTTCCTCAGAATTTGTCATGCCATTTCCCTTAGCTGCCCCTGAAGTAAGTACGGGTTTTCTAATCCCCACTTTGGTAAATGGAAATTTTAGTTTAGGCACTAACAGTTATAACAACTATCACAGGAATTGCTGTTTGATCTGTTTCAAAATTTTATCATTTTCTTTCCCTTGAGCTTGACTTTACAATTACAATCTTGCCTGCTGCTGTTGTTGTGTAAACAATTATGCAACAACTATGCCTATGGCATTTCTCTGAGCAGTGTGTCTGTGTCATCTATCCTAAAACAAATTGTCATTGCTTTACTCTTACAAATGCTTATATAGAAATAAAGAGGTTAATTGTTATTAGGCATTTCCTTGCTTGAAATAATTTCCCTTTTATTGTAATTACTCATTTTATTCATCTAGGGATTGCTCTGAATTTTAACAAGCTTTAGTAGCTTTTATAGCAAATTTTATTACTGCAGCATTTATTACAAATGTGAAAAATAGCATAATTTTTCAAAAGCATAAATCATGTAAGTAATAGGTTCCATCATTTGATTTATATGAATAATATCTTTGCAGTCCTGATTTCTTTTTTTTTTTTATTACTAGTTATAAGCCAGTTTAGCATTTCTGCATTTGGAGAGGAAAAATGCAAGTTGATAGGACTGAAGACTAAACAGAATTAATTCTATTACATTCTGTTTTGTATGGAAGTGTAGTCTATAAAGGCTGGTGACATGTCAGTTTTCTTAACTATTTATTTCACTTTTCAGTGTTGTGTCACGCTAAAGAATGGCTGGGTGTTTTTTTTCTGTGATGTTACATTCTTTTTGGATGGGGTTGGATTGGATTATGGGGAAGCATTTTTTTCTTTCTTATGCACTATTCTCTGTTACTTAGAAGGGAGTTTTGAGTGACTGTAATGACTTTGCTGCAAAGGATCCCCCAGCAGTGGCAGCTCTTTACACATCTGTGGTCTGCACATTTGGAAGGTAATGAGAAGGTCAGCGTTCTGCAAGGTCCCTAGGCAGGGCTTGAAATCGGGTACTGAAGGGGTGGATTCCTGTGTTACTCTCGACTTTGCTGTCTGGAGGGCAACCTGAATGAAGAGGTTGTTATCTACACCTGACCTTCCTCTCTTGCATTGCCTTTCTTGAGGGAATCAGGTTAAAAAGAGGTCCTTTGCTTTCTCCAGCCTGCTCTGTCTTAGTCATAGATACCAGACTCTTTAAACAGGGAACTTCAGCCTTCTTCTGGCCTGTGTATAGCTATGGTGGATAGCTGATGGTGTAACACTGGTCACTCTGTTCAGGAGAATGCAATGTATCTTTTGGGTCAGTAAACTAATTTCATCTTAGTTTCTTCTGTTCTCTTTCCATGTGTAGAAATTGATCAGTTGCTTTCATCCTCATGAGCCTTTAGATTTTAACCATGTGTCATACTTAGAGTGGGGAAAAAGTGAATATTTCCTGGGTATTTATGTATTTATTTTTAAGTAGCTACTGCAGGTTCTTGAAAGGAGCTAGACATTTCCAGCATCTCAATTGTACCAGTTGGTCACTGGGTTTCCATTTTCAGTTGTCTCATGGATTAAATGATTCTGTAGGTGAGCAGTCTTTTCTTAAAGAGCAACAAGAGATGTAATTTTTTTTCATGCCTTTTTAAGCTTCTCACTTTAGGCAGCATTTCCCTCTTCTTTTGTCCCAGTGATCAGTCCAGCACCTGGAGTGCGTGACTCGACTCTCTAAAATTAGGTCAGACATCTTTTGGGACTGGGAGCGTGGGAGGATGTTATCTGAATAGTCTTCACACTCCATTAGATGCACAGATGAAGTTTCTTTTGCGACTCCACTGTGTGTAGGCACACTTAGATTTTGCAAACTCTGTCAGTTTTATTTTCAAGAATCTTAAACACGTCTGAGCTGCTCTCATTCATCTGGGATATGACTGTCATCTTTTGCTGCAAGAATGGTATTGTCCTTTCCCTTCAATGGTCTTTCACAAATTCCCCTGTGATTGTTATGTGCAGTCCTTGTATCTTCAGAGTTATCTCGCTTTAAGTTATAGCAAGGGAACTTGGTGTCTCTATTGTTTTTCCATATTAATAAGGATATAGATGTTGCACATTTTCATTGGTAGTAGTATAGTAACTATTACATGTTATTTGTCTGGTTTTGGTTTGGGTTTTCCCCCCCCTTTTTTAATATCCTTTGATTCTCCCTAGTTGGGTTAAAGAATCTGGTTATTGTAACCAATGAGAAAATAATTTAATTTTAACAATATTTCATAATTTTGAAATATTGTTTCTTGACTATTAGTGGTTTAATTCCTATTTGTGTATCAGTAAGGAAAAGACTTAATAGAAAAATATATGAAAACATTGTTAAATATAACTAAGTAATCCTGTTCTTTAATTTCACTGCAGGTTAAATATGAGATAGAGTTCCCTTCTGACATATTTGTACAATTGCTATTTTTTTGAGCCTTTGAGGATTTAGATCGGTGCAAAACTTTATTTCTTGCAGAGCAATATAATATATATTGCAAAAATATGGTAATAACATTCCTGCTCCATCCAAATACATTGGTTTATGGGTTTTTCTGTACTGCAGACTTCAGGATAATAAAGAGCTACATGAAGTAGCTTAGATAACAGAGCTGCAGAAGGCATGGCAGCATGGAGTTTGCATGCAGTAATGTAGCGTACGTCACTTGGATGGCAGGGTAGCATACAATGCACTGTAACTGTGGAGGTCAAAGCCACAGAAAGCCTATTATGTTTGGGGGTGGCACAATATAAAAGTAGATTTATAGTAAAATAGGGTAGGAACCCAAGCCCTTGAGAAAAAATAGGATAGCTAATTTTTATTCTTTATTTCTGTGATGTTTAGTATTTAAGTCCTACCACCTTCTTTCACAGCCAGTGTCAGGACAGGGAGAAGGAATTGGGATTCCATTTTCTTTCCCCTTTGTTGCCAGCTGCCAGCAGTAGCCAAAGGTGTAGTAAACTACAATTTATAAGCAGAGATGTCTGTGATGATACTGGTCCATCTATAATGAAGGCATGAAGCTCATTGCATCCACATCTGATTTAAAACCAGTCCTGGTAATTCTTACGGACGTGTCACGGCCAAGGGACCCCCCCAGATCTTTGTTTTGCTGCAGGGCATGTGGTTGCAGTTGCATAGAAACGTGCAACGATGATTTGTCTCCAAAACTATGTTAGATCTAGGGCAAGATTAGACTTTATTAACTTACTACAAGCTGCAAGAAGTTTTAATCTTGGTAACGTGTTCTTGAGATGTAATTTTAGTTTTCAGAATACAAGCATAGTGTTTGGGCAGGTTTGTTTTTAAATTCAGCTCTAAGAATGGAAGTCATCATCACACAAGTCCTTTTCTCCCCAAGAAGCTGCTGATTCTGGTAGCCTCTAAACCTTGCCAAGTTTGTTCTCAGTAGGATCACATTGGAAAGGGCGTATCACATCTTGCTAGCATTTCCTGTTCCATCAACACTGGCCAAAGTGAGGCATGTTTTAGTAGTGCTTTGAATGTTTCTTCTTCCTTGAGCAAGTTTTAAAGTTTTTTTTCCTCACTGAACTCATCTGTCACTTTCTAAAGCTGCAGTTCAATGTAATGTTTTTGGAAACAGAAGACTTCAGAGAAGCCTTAGCATTAAGAATTGACAGTCTGATCTGTTTCTGCTTCCCCTAAAAAATGCATATCATAGAATGGAGCTTCTGCATCTGAAACTGATGCTCTAATCTGTCAATTCTGTAATTGCTTGTGGAAGGTGAAGTTTAAAACTACAGGCTGTCAGTGTCTTCTTCAGTGCCTGTTTACTGTCTGCCTGGAGTTCAATTCTTTTAAATATGTACTGTCAGCACAACCCAACAGTATTTTCTGCTTAGACTCTATAACTATTACTTCTTGGAACCTGGTTCATTACGGGATAAACAGTATACCATTAAACATGACTAACTAGAAGTTTCAGTCTCTCCTTCATGGTCTTCACTGAATGTAAAATGCATTTTCCTGTGGCATGTTCTCTACCGATCATCCAGGTTGCCCATATTTATTCCAAATGTCTTGCACTTGGAAGGGAAGAACACTTGGTAGCATTACTTTGCCCTCTTTTGAGTCAAAATCCTAAAACTTGGGAAATAAGGACTGTCTATTTCAGGATAAGCATAAACTTTCTGAAAACATGCTTTTTTATTTTATGGTACCTTAGCTGTTATTTTATGATACTCTATTTCTCTTTCCATCCAAGCACCCATATTGTTATCTGTTTCCCATGATACCACTCAATCTGGTCACATGCATATTTAGCATGGCAATAATGTGCATTTTCATGCAATGTTGTTGTTGGGGTCTGTTTCCTCACACCTCACCACAAATACGTCACTGCCAGCAATAGCAGTTGTGTGGTATTGGAACAAGATGTACTGCTACAGGCACCCAACTACCTTAATTACCACACAATGACACATGTTCTACTTGTGCAAGAAGTTATCCTGTGCTGTGAAGAGTCAGTTATCAGCCCTGTGAACAAGAAGTACAAAACCAGGCTCCTGAAATGAGTTGAGCTCTAGGTGTGGAGAGGAAATAATAATAATAAAAAAAAGATCTGCAGCTTAGAAGGTGCGTTTAAGGACAGAGAAGTTGGTGGGAAAGGGGTGGCAGCTGGGTAACATGTAATATGAATGATAAAACCAGAAGAGGTTTTTAGTTAAGCCTAAAATTGTGAAAGATATTGTTCAGCATTTTCAACCGAATTCATTAATGTATTTCTTCCTGTTCATATAAGCTTATATGGATTTCGGAGGTTGAATATACTTCAAACGGACTTTAGAGGTTTAATTTACTTTCAAATAAAACAGGTAGTTGCTTGATTTGTAGTTCTGTCTTTTGCTAATTCAGTACGTGAAAAAATAGATATGTGTATACTTTTATATGATAGGGAAAGTATGAAGTGTATGATAGTGCTTCTTATGGGAAAGTATTATTTACAGAATTAGATTTGATACCTTTTGTATCCTTCAGGAGATGTAATTTGATCTGTAATACATTGATTTACTGTTTGAGAACAGAGATAGTGAGAGTCATGTTTTCTCCGCTTGAGCCAGGATTATGCTATTTTTTCTCGTATAACTAACCTAGGGGATTTTGTTCACTTTAGTGTATTAGTTTCACACAAATATTTTTGCTCAAATTGCTTTTAAATTGCTTGGGTATTTAAACGCTTGCTTTATCAAATAACATTTGGAGCCAGTAAGATGATCTTGTATCTGCAGACTTCCCATGAAAAGTAGTTCATAAAAGCTATGTGAGGATGCTCTTTTTAGTGACCTTCTACAGACTCTTCAGTGGTCAATGCAATCTCCAGGGAGAGAAAAATCATTTTTTCCATGGATGTACTGCAGAAGCATTTGATGGGGACCATGTCACTGTTACAAACGAGCAGCACTTCAGAGTGTTCTTGTCTTGAACAGGGATGTTTGGCATTTGAGACCTTGTTCTTCTTTTTTTTCTTTTTCTTTTTTTTTTTTTTTTGTAGTATGCCACTTTGTGGCACAAGTTTTGTTCTGTGGAAAAATAATGGAAGGTAAATGTATTTTTAGAGCTGCTCTTCTTCACTGAAAATGCTAAAAACACATTAATTTTATTCTTATTTCTTTAGTAATATGCATTACTAAAAAGAATCAAGAATTCACTCCACAGAAATTGTTGGCAAAGTTAAGGAAAAAATATACATGGGTACCTGTGTGTGCGGTGGTGCAGCTGCCTGGGCCACTCTCAGATCTCAGAACAAGCCCCATTGTGCTGCTGTCTTGGATACAAGTGCAGTGACTTGGGCGTCAGGCACTCTGGCCACCCCTGGGCTGTCTGCTGCCTGAGTGGTACATCACGACGAGTCATGCATGCTTTGGGAAAAACACACATTGTGCTGTTATCTTGGTGGCAAGTGCAGTAGCCTGGAGCTGGGGTGTCCAGGCACCCCTTGGCCACACCTGGGCCACCCGCTACCTGAATTGTCTGCCAGAACGACTCAGCACAAATTGTGGCCAGAATGGAGAATGCTGACCAAAGCCAGCCGTCCCAAGATCCTANAGAAACTGGAACACAGGAAGTTCCATCTCAATACGAGAAAAAGCCTTTTTCCTGTGAGGGTGATCAAGCACTGGACCAGGCTGCCCAGAGAGGTTGTGGAGTCTCCTTCTCTGGAGATGCTCAAAACCCACCTGGATGTGATCCTGTTCAACTTGCTCCAGGTGATCCTGCTCTAGCAGGAGGGTTGGACTAGGATCATCTGACAGGCTGCAGGTGTCAGAGACTGGATTATGTCACCCTGTGATGTAAACCAGAAAAGCTTCTGCAAGGACTAAATCAAATGCCATACTGTACTGCCATAAAGGTAAGTTCCTCTAAAGACAGATAAGCAAATAAAGGCCTCATCTGCCAAGGTTGGGGACAGCAGTCCAATTGTCTGAACAGTACAGAAACTGCAAATGTTGTGTGAAGCTTACCCTTTTTGTTTTAAAAACTACTCACAAGAATGACTAAGTTTGTTGCTCTTGATGGCTGATAAGGTAGAAAGCTGCACAAGATTTTCAAGAAGCAAGTTACTGGCTCTGCTGAAATTCCTTACGTCTGGCCAAAACAAGATGAACTAGAAGTTTGCTTGAGCTACTGGAGAAAGTTACGTATTTTTGTAAAAATACTGACTTCTGAAGGAGGAGTAGGTTGAACGGGAGATCTTTTTCTTAGTTGTTGCGAATTTGGCTATTTCCCCAACCTGCCAGTTCTTATATCTTCTGTTTTCTCAAGTAGCATCACTGAAGTGTACAATTCAGAGAGTGTTGTCAGCGTCTGCTTCAGCATGTGGTTGTACTGTCTACAACGGTGTACCATACCTACTAGCTTGAGAAGCAGCATGAGGATTGTCATAATTGTCAACCTGACTTGAATGAAAAGTACCCTATATTAGATTGGGTGCCTTAAAATTTAGATCAAGGAGATGTCATTTTACTGTACCTTTGCATAAGGAAAGTGTATATGTTGACAATATATTGTACAATATTTTGCATTTTTCATATTTTATATATTGTATCATATGATACAATCCTACATCATGCACTATAGAATATAGCATTACCTATTTTATAGTTAAACTAGTATGAGTATATAAATAGCTGCATACATAACGTAAAGTGTGCTGTATAACAACATTGACCTTAAATTGTTTGAAGCCCACAGGGCTGAACTCTAACCCTGGAGCTGTTCCAAAACTAATAGGACCAAATCTGTGTGCCGATGGCAAGAAGCAAGTGGTCACTCCATCACTGTGGACAGAGAGCTGTCACATTTCACCTCGCTTGGGAATGCAGAGGAGAGAAGCAACAGAGTGGGGCACAGCCCTTGGATGAGTTAATATGTACTGTGTATTCTGTGGAAGAGTGTGTGGCTGTAGTTTTTGGGCGGAACTTTTTACAGTAGCTGAGCAATACAAAAATTCTGGTCAGAAGTTAGGTTTCAGTTCTTATGAATTTAGACTGTATAGCTGTTGTGTTGTATTTGAAGAAGTGAAGAAACCCACAAATTAAAAGCCAGGTTTTCTATGGGGCCTTCAAGTTTCAGGGTATTTGGTACACTTGTGGAATCAGAATTTTATAATAATTTCTCAATTTAATTTTTGGATCTCCATAAAACCTTGAAAAAACTTGCTCTCTGACCAAGAAAAAAAGACAAAATTTTAATTAGAAATTCAGCAAAATTAATTTCACTGCAATGGAATAGTTGTCTTTCATTTTATATTCTATTGTTATTTTTTTAAGTTAGAGTTATGAATAAATGTAGTTTGTAGAGACAACATGGAGTATTTTTGCTTCCTGAGCACTGTCTAAACCCAACATCTTGATGTCATTGGTTGCTGTAAAGATTAGGGCTTTGATATAGATGTATTTTTCTACTAACATAATTCCTGGCAAATTTTATGCCTGTACTGCAAGGGTGTATTTTCTTCTCTGTGGGCTAAAAATTGATTTGAAATATTTATCTGTGTACATCATTGAAGTTTTTCACCTTATTTTTCTAAAAGCACTACTGTCTTAGTACTGCATGCATTGAAGCCTGGGAATAGCTTGTAATTGTCTGACCTTTTTGAAGTAGAGAAATACTGATAAATGTGACATGAGGAAATACAGATGTGTCTGAGTAGAAAAGCCTATGGTCTTAAGTTTGCAAGGCTCTTCATGTCTTTGAGGAGTCTCACTGATGTCAACTAAGACCAAAGACTAGCATTCTGCCGTTACAGGTTCTGCGATTGCAGATATCCATCTGTTTGTTTTGTTAGGCGAAGATGGGATTTTCTTGATGTGAAAAGGCCAGTCTCTCTTTTAACTTTACATGTAACTAGTACATGTTTTATTTATCAAAATGTGAAATAACCAAAATGCGAAATCACCCAAACTCTGGTAACTCTAGTTAATTGCAACTGCTGAATTTAACAGTGCATTAGCATTAGCATTAACATTAACATTAACATTAGCATTAACATTAGCATTAGCACAGTGAATTATGTGTTTAATCACTCGTAAATTATGTCTTTATCTCTCAAACTAGAAATGAAGAGCTACTGTATACTTACGACCGTTATCTATTGCTTCATTTGTTAAAGTGGAAGGAAACTTGTAAGTCTGTTGTGAGAGGGAGAAAGGTATTAACGTTTGTGAGACATATTCACTGTAGCTATGATCTCGGCAGAGAAGCATACAAAAACTAATTGTTACTTCAGAGCATAGCTTAAGTGATACATGCTAAGACCTATGGAGAAGAAGGGGATAGTGAATAGTTTTTGGTTAATGGCTGCACTACATTTTGTGCCTTCATGGAAGTGTCAGCCCTTTTGGAGAGATGTGTACCCAAGATGGTGTTCTATGAATTCATGTGATCCAAACTGAGGCTGCAGTAGGAACCTACATACTGGTATTCCCTGACCTGGAACACTTCCAGTGATGAGGCATCCACAACTTCTGTGAGCAACCTGTTCCAGTGTCTCACCACTCTTACTGTAAAAAACTTCTTCCTTATATTAGTCTAAAACTACCCCCTTTCCATTTAAAACTGTTGACCCTTGTCCTATTCCTACAAGCACTGGTAAAAAGTGTCTCTCCATCTTCTTGTAAGCCCCCAATGTGTATTAAAAAAACATAATAAAGTGGTGTTGGAGCTTTCTCTTCTCCAGGTTGAACAACCCCAACTCTCTCAGGTTTTCTTCAGAGGAGAGGTGTTCCAGCCTTTTCATCATTGTTGCGGCCCTGCTCTGGACCTGCTCTAACGCCTCCATGTCTGTCTGGTGCTGGGGACCCTAGCGCTGGATGCTGGATGGTGTCCCAGGAGACCTGAGCAGAGGGGGACAATCACGTCCCTCAACCTGATGACCATGCTTCTTTTTATGCTGCCCAGGGTACGACTGGCTTTCTAGGCTGCAAGCACACATTGCTGGCTCATGTCCAATTTTTCATCCACCGTTATGCCCAGGTCCTTCTCCGCAGGGCTGCTCATCAATTCATCCCCCAGTCTGTACTAATATTGCAGATTACACCAACTGGCCCTTTGGGCACCTCTCCCAATTGCCATGATTGTTTAAAGATTATTGAGAACGGCTTCACATTCACATCAGCCATCTCCCCCAGCACTTGTGGGTGCATCCCCTCCAGGCCTATGGACTTAACGTCTGTCTGCTTTGCTCAAGTTGTGTCTGAGCCAGTCCTCTTCGACCAAGGGTGCATGCTCCTTGCTCCAGACTCTTCCCCAAGTCTCTGGAACCCAATACCTCTCACAGCTGGTCTTGCTTCTAAAGACTGAGTCTAGGCATTCAGTACCTGAGCCTTTTCCATGTGCTGCATCAGCAGGTCTCCTGCCTCATTCAGCAAGGGGCCCACATTTTCTCTAGTGTCTTCTTTGCTACTTGTGGATTTACGGAAGCCCTTCTTGTTGCCTTTGCTGTCTCTCACTTGATTCAGGTGGGATTGCAAGGCTCTCTTGGCTGGAGCCTCTCCAGTAGCTCCATCTCTGTCTTGTACTGGAGAGTCCAAAACCGGACACAGTACTGCATTCCAGCCTGTTGGCACCCAGCATGTATTGGTGCATAGGGTTGTTTCTGCCCAGGGAGAGGACTTTGCACTTCTCCTTATTGAAACTTCGTGAGGTTTCCATCAGCCAATTTCTCTAGCATGTTGAGACCCTTTGGTTGGCACAACAACATTCTGTTGTATTAGCCACTCCTCTCAATATTGTATTTTTGGCAGACTTGCTGGGGATACGGTCTGCCCATTCATCAAGATCATTAATGAAAATGGCCTCCAAGTAGACTTTGCCTCACTAATCACCCCTCTCTGAGCCCAGACATTCCACCAGTTTTCAGTCTCCCTCACTGTCTGCTCATTCAGCCCATACTTCATCAGTTTCTTGACGGGGATCTCTCTATGGGGAGACAGTCTCAAAAATCTTACCTAAGTCCAGGTAGACAATATCCGCTGCTCTGCCCTTGTCTCCAGTCATTTTATTTTAGATGATTTAAAGTTGGTCAAGCATGACTTCCCTTTGGTGAATCAATGCTGATTACCTTCTTGTCCTTCATGTACCTGGAAATGGTTCCCAGGGTTAGCTGCTCCATCACATTCTCAAGGATCAAGGTGAGGCTGACTCATCTGTAGCTCCCTTGGTCCTTCTTTTTGCCCCTTCTTGAAGACAGGAGTAGCATTTGCTTTCCTCGATTTCTCAAGCACCTCTCCCAATTACCATGATTGTTCAAAGATTTATCAAGACCGGCCTCACAATGACATCAGCAATTCCTGAGTTGTTTTAAGGTCATCCTTGAAGGTATTATAAAGTTATTTCTTTAAATTAAAGAGATTAAGTTTATTTTTCCATAGAAAATGCAGGAAAACTGCATTCATTTCTATTTTCAATTAGAAGTAGGTCGAAGGCATTAAAAACAGTCTTGTGCTTTACAGCATTACAAAGCGTGTGCTTGCACATTTGCATAGCTTGACTTGAATGGGTCAGCTCTGTCACCATAACAGCACAGCAGCCCCATCCCTTCCTGGTTCAGCTCATGTTCCCCTGAGTCAGAAGCTGCATCTGCTCGCTGAAACAGCAAAGTAATGAACCCAGAAACAGTAATATTTTGAAAAGGCTTAGTGGAGTTCAGTTGGCTTACCTTCTGCTTGGAAGGACATCAGAATTAGGCCAAGGTAAGCAGTGGGTACACACAGTCAAGAGGTGAGAGTGAGTCGTGGAGGGGAAAGGAGCAAAAGAGCTCTTATGTCTGATGGCAGCAAACTGTTAATTCAGTACAGTAGTATGGAGAAACTGTTCTCTAATAAATGAGAGTGAACAGTGATGGGATCAAAACAGTTAAATTTAGGAACAAAGAAGAATATATAATGATTCAGAGAAGAAACATGAGTTATAAAATCAGTAAGTTAATTACAGTGACAGTTCATTGAATATCTTAAGTGATTTGTGTTTTAATAAAATATAAGGCAAGTATGTGAATATTTGTGGATAGTAATAGTAATAGTTTCAGTTAATTTTGCTGGTAAGCATATTTAATTTTATTTTGACAATGTTTAAACATTTCTGAGATATGTTGCAATGGTATAATTTGCTGTTTAATGATGATTAAATAACTAACAGGTTTTGTTTAATATTAAGCCAGTTTTCAGGATTACTGCTTTAAAAGCAGCTTGTTATTCACAGTGTACACAGTGCAATGTAAATTATTGACACATTCCAGATATGCAAATCTTCATGGCTGTGCTTGAATTTGCATCAGAATTTGAAGTAGCAACTCTCTTGCAAGTATTCTGGTTTTGTAATGAGGTATTGGTTCACTTTGTTGTAGTTCAGTTTTACAGAGCATTGCTTTGTTCATTCAGCAGTTGAGTCTCTTGCCTGCCAAGAAGATCCTGATGAGTTCCAGTTTTCCTTTTGAAGAACAGAAGCACTTGAACACTGCAAAACAAACGTGCTTTCAAAATTACTACCACTGGCTGCTGGCAGGGTGTCTGTCTTCCTTTATCCATTTCACTGCAAAATAGAGTGTTTATACAGAAGGCTTTCTATACTAACTTTGTTAATATCAGAGATGCAGGTAACGTTTAATAAATGGCTTCTGCCTTTTGCCACACCTGTGAACCTTTTTTTTGAAGAGAGGAGTGGTTATCAGGGAGCACTGTCACCTCAGACGGTATTTCAGGCAAATTCTGCAGCTCGCGGAGCACATACATGGTGTTGAAGATTCTCAGGTCTAACGATCCAAAATCATCGTATTGGTTGGTAGTCATGAAGACTTCATGCTTTTTGTGCCATAGTGTTGCTGGAGAGGACGTTGTAAAACTCAAGGTTACACAACGAGATAAATCTACCGTGAAACTTGAGACTTTGGCAATTGTAAGACAATGTAGCATTTGTATTATTGATTTACCGCTTAGTGAGGTTTTATATAAATGAGCAATAAACACAGAACTCGGTGCTCTTAAAGGTGACTGAATCAGTGCAAGCATTGGGCTAATGTATGTAAAGGTCACTGTAACGTTAGTTTAAATTACCCTTATTTTCCAGTCCTTTAGGTTATTTGAGCAAGCACACTTACTTCCTTAGTTATGTCTTATGCAATCGCTTTTGATTTACAAAGGATTTTCATGTTTTGATTTTATTAGGCACACTGGGATTCTTTTGTGTGTACACTCTCAAAAGGAGCTGGCACTAGATAAGAAAATAGAAAGAAAAAATTAAAATTATAAAAACAATAGTGTTTTTTTTTTTCTATTTCTTTGAACTGAAACTGTCGGGAGTTTTTAACATCAGATTATGGTGACTTTCTTGACCAGTGCTTCCAACTGTTGCTTTAGAAAGGAATGCANNNNAACCACTTTAGTCTCCCAGTACTTTAATCACTAACACAAGGAGCTTGTTCTCCATGATATCACAAACAGAAATATGGCTGTATTCCCAGAGGCAACACTGTGTTTTGAAAACAACAAGATATTTGTGCATTCCCGTGGAGAAAAATGCAATTGTGTATGAAATCATTATGGCAATTATAATGCAGTTCGTTTTCAGCGTAGAGTTTCTTGGTAATGCTATTTTCCATATCATCTGTAGAAGCATGTCTTATGCCTTTAATTTCATCACCGTGGGATGTCACGTGCCACAAAAAAAAAAAAAAAAAAAAAGAAAAAAACAAAATTTTTT
>VXBL01005651.1:40645-108454 GCA_013400195.1 Aramus guarauna | reverse complement strand
TTTTTTTTTTTTTCCATTTTCATAGCCGCTATTAAATCATGGGGCAGGAAGAGGAAACAGAAGAGTAGAAAATGTTTTAGAACAAATGAAGTATCTGTTTGAATCCAGAATAAATAGCTTTGAATATTAAGAATGTTCTGCTTAAAATTGGGAAATTTCAGGAAAAAAAATTTCTCACTAGTTTGTTGGAAACATTGAAACAGAGGTGATTTTGTTGTTTTGATACAATTTGTCAAAATCCTGATGAGTTCATAAATTGATTTGCCATAACTTTTCTTATTTTTAACTCCTGGAATAGTTTTAGTTGGAAATTTCATGCAATTCTACTGAAAGTCAAAAGCTCTTCTTTGGCTTACATTTCTTGACTGGGAGTTTTGTTGATCCATGTTTTTGATAAGTGTATTGAATTGTCCTCTAATAGTTGTCATGCTTATGTGGACTCCAGTATTACTTCTGAAATAGTTCCATTTTCTGAAGATTTTTAATTTCTCACACTATTTTTGATAAGTTACTGCAGGATTTTTTAAAGCTATTCTTTTTCAAGTACTTGTTACTAAAGATTAATTGAATCTTTCCATCTCACCTGATACATTCTGGGAACCAGTTTGCCTCTTTACATGGGTTGCAACATTACGAGGCTGAAGTCTGGGCTGTGTTCCTCTTCTCCTTTTGTCTAATACCTTGCTTTAGTCAGATCCTCTCATTTCTTATAATTAAGGTATTTTCTCTCTAGAATTATGTTTCACTGTAAAAGGTTTCAAATTTTCTCTATATACAAAACATTTGAAGTACGACTGTTTTTGCCATTTACTCTTTCTGGCCTCGTTGGTTGACCTGTCTATATTTTTTTCAGGAAGAAGATTTATCTATCCTTTTTCTCCTCACTAGCAGGTTTGCTACAAGATACAACTCATTTTTGCAGCTCTCTGTTTCACGTTCTTCAAGTATTTTTATTTTTTGACCTGAACTAAATGGAATGCGATTTCATTTCTTAAATACATGTCAACCCCCATTGAATTTAAAGAAAAACTTCCTCTCACTTAGTTTGACATTTGGTGAACATCTGAAAAAATATTAATAAAACACTTCAGATTATTACATTTTGTTTAAGACTGCATTAGCACACAGAAGGCACACCTGAGATTTTATGGCAGCTATAGGCAAAATTACTGTAACACTCTCCCGATGAAAAGAATATGCAAGCAGCAGAGTTAAATGAGCTGGCTGGAGAAGGAGAATGATTCATTCATCTGACAGTTGGATTGGGTTTTACAACTAAGTGAAGAGCTTAATGTTTCCATTTTAAGGCCTTTTCAATCTACCTTCAGTTTTTCTAAATGTATGTCCTTAGGGTACCCATTTGCTTTCATCCCTCTCTATTTTCTGTTGAGGATTTGGTTTATTTTACTCTCATGGAAAAAAAAAGGCAAACTTGTAAATATTGTCCCTGAAAGACTGAAAAAAGTATTCTTATGAGCCAAAATGGAATAATGGGTTTTTTATATATATAATTTGTTTTTCCAGGTGTGGTAGTTGAAGAATTTCAGAAGCATTGGTTTTTTATTACTTTTCAGTGGAATTACTGATTAGAAAGAGCACTATTACTATGCTATTGCATAGTGCTATTGCACTTCATTTATGGCAAGACAGAATGGTCACATATTAAACTTTTATTACTCTTCTCTTTACCTGTCATTTTACTGTAATATTCAAATATTCTATATTGAAAAGTGATTTTACATAGGAGTGAATATTCAAATGTCTTGTAGCAAAACCAAAATGACACTTGTACTGCGTACTGTGAACTTTTATGTCCTGGGGGCATTCTGCTTGATATTTAAATTTTTATTTAATTTTTTATGGTATTTAATAATTTGGATTTCCTTTTCGTCTTAGGGCAGTACCTTACTTCTAAAACAAATAGGGCTTGCAAGTGTAGCTTTGCAAGAAGTGTGTACTTTTGGTTCACAGTTCCTGGAATATGGGTGATGTTACCAATAAGAAAATACTGAAGCTTGAAAGTTAATATGCTATTGCTAATATTTGGTATTGCAGACTTACCCAATTCTGTTGTATTGACAGAAAATACCAGTTGGGGTAAGTGAAACTTCCGTTATGATTGAGTGATAAGTTTTGAGTAAGAATATGGTTGTGCAACTGAGGTCATTGATAACAGATCTATGAAGCCAGAGCCTATGTTGTTGCCAGCAGTCCATGTTAAATAGACGTGTTCACTGTACTGTGTGCTGGAAAACTGAATATGGACTTCATTATTTGGGATAATTCTCTATCAATCAGCAATCTGTTTCTAATACTAATGTTAATACTAATATCAATCACTTTCTAATACTGGACCTTGTTCTGTGCAGTCAGTCTTACAAAAACAAAACCAACCAACCAAAAACTAGTTTACACTTAATCTATGAAAACAATGACAAAATCTTTAAATCAAATATGCAATGTAATAAAGGCTCTTTCCACAGAGATTATAGAAGAATATGTATTTTGCCAAATCACTTAATTCACTGTTCTTTGTGAATGAGCTGTATGCAGCATAGATTCACCAACAATTTGCATTTCATAGCCTCTTACTGCATACTACAACATGGCTTTATTTGTTGATGGTTAGCTATAGGAATGTTTCTGCTTTGTATTAATGTTTCAAAATGACATATTTCATTATTTAGAATTAGTTTTGAGAAATTAACTTCTCTCATGGAAATAAAAAGTTTTCTAACAGTTGGATGACTATGAATGCTATTAAAAAATGTCTTATATCTGTATTCATTCAAGGTATAAAATAAGCAGCTAGTGCTACCATTTTTATTTTGCTGTTCTCTTTAAGGATGCAATGTTTAGTGCATGGGCTATTGGTTAACTATGACAGGCTGCACAGATATTTAGGGTTTCCACTATTCCTCATTTCCATACAGGCGGTATAAATGAGCACATATGAACAAAATTTAAGGACAAAATATTGAGAGGCAGATTTAAAATCCAATAAAGTGGATAATATACATTGATATCCTTTTGGCCAGGTCCAAATTAAATTAGCAGTATTAGAAAAAATGGAAATGCCTTCACAATACTTCTTTTACATGTCATATATTAGTATGTCTGGTATGTTAAAAAGCGATTTATAAAGCACTTAGATATCTGTTACTGCTTGGTCCTGGTCTTTTGAAGAAAAAAAGGAACAGGTACATTAATTTGATTCAGAGCAACTGAAGAAGTCTGTTAAGTATTGGTTCATGATTTGAAAAAGTTCTGAAACTTCAATTTAAATAGACTTCTCAGAAAAAAATAATGCTGTTAAAATAATTATTACAATTATATTTCAATTTTTTTTTTCAAGTTAGTGACTAACCAGATAACAAAATATTTTCCCATTCTCTCTGCTATCAGACAGTTTATTTTTGTTACAGTCAATTTCCTTCCAGTTTCCACTGTCACTTCTGCTGGTATTGGCATGTGGTGAAATCTTTCTTGACCTTTCTTGAGGTCATTGTGTGAAATTAATTTTAAAATTTGCATTAAGATTTCTGTAACTATTTTTCAAAGGTAGCCCACTAGTTTGGTCAAACAGTTATTTAAATTGTGATGACATGTTTGTGACCCAAATCACTGTGACACTGAGGAAACCTTATTGAATAGCACGTCCGTGACCCTGAGAAGATTGATATTAGCTGCATATTGCTTCCTTCCACAGGAAATGTCCTCAGCAAACAGGTGTTCTTTCTGTCTTTATTATAATCAGAATTAAGCTATTAACTTAAAAATAGGTGCTTGGTTTTGCAGAGGTAAAACTGATTGAATTTATTGAACAGATCTATTTAAAAGGCTGGGATGGAGTAAAAAACTAGTAAATATACACATGCTGTCTATCAGTATGGATGTACTGTTAATTAGAAATGAGCTCTGACTTGGAAAAATCTAACTTCATATTATGGATGTCAATATATAGGAAGCTTCTCTGTGCGAAGCTCTCTAATTATTGTTTTGCTGTCCATAAAAAAATAGTATGTATAAAAAACTTTTAACCATATCTCTTATAACACAAAGTTCCTATTCAGTTACACTTGCAGCTTCATTTTGGTTTGGGTTGCAGTGGCTTAGTACTTCATGTTGACTGTGTGGAAGGTACAGTAAAGAATTTGCATGTTCATTTTCTCAAAATGTGTGAATTTCATAGGTGAGAGCTGGAACTCTGGACACTGGGTGGGAAGGGGAAGAGGCAGCTGCTAGGTCGGGACTGCTTGAGCAGGGTGTGTAGCCTCAGGCTTTAAGAGCCATTTTATCTTGATTGTCTCCAAATAATGTGTCAGGAAATGTATACCAGAAGTTTTTTTAAGTTGTTACAGTTTATTTACTTGCCTGGAGTTTCTTTTTTCCCCTGAAAATTGTAGCTGGCCTCCTGAGCTCTTGCCCTGCAGATCAGTCCATATGAACTTGGCAGACTCTACACTGACAGAGTTGCATAAGCTGCATAGTTGCATTTATTGAATTATATTACACCTTCCAAATGTTTCTGGGTTTTTTTGGGAGATGGGGGTTGTTGAGTTCGGGTTCGGGTTTTTAAGTGTGGATGGAATTTCAGAACATAATCATTAAAACAGTTTCTTTAAGTTCCATTAGGAGTTGGACTGCACATTTTGCATTTGAATTGTGCTTGAATCCTTTATTCATGCATAATATTCTTCTTTGATGATTTTGCCATTTGGAAAAGATCTCTTTGGAAAAGATATGACTTCTGATTGACAGCATTTGTAATAACCTTAAAGATGATGGAACATAGTGCATTTGCTAATGAAATCTTAGAAAAGCAATGCAGTAAGAAATTAGCATAATCAGAATCAGATGATGAGGACAATGCTAGTACTACAGTAAGTACATAGAAATACATTGCATATTAACCCACCTTGAATCTTATTAGCTATGCATACTCTTACCTTCTTCCAGTTCTGGAAGATACATTATCTCATTAAAAAATTAGCTCTGGTTGGTTTAGAATTGGGCATGGCCACACCAATGGCAATATTTTCTCCTGAACTTTCTATAAATAAAAAGCTAAAAAGGAAGCTCTTGAACAATTAATTTAAATTTGCTTTTTATATTTTAAGTTTTTTCCTTGATACAGTGCTAGTTTAGAAGATAAGCTGATGTGTGTTTAGTGAGCCCTCAGGTGAACAGTTATAAACCTTAACCTTTATAATTCTGACTTGCATTTGAGAGAGTTCTAGATAAACGCAAATCAACAGCTTCACTTTTAACAGACGAAAAGAAGCTCCTCTTCCCTGACTCCTACTTCTGAAACTAAACCCCCGTTTTTCTTACCTATTTCTGACCTTGTTCAAAATTTCAGAGCTGGACTTCATCCAGCTTGTCAAAAATGTATGTGGAAGAACGATGAGTTAGGTAATGCTGATTATATCAAGCTGTCTTTGGGAAAATAATATGGATATATGTTATCCATGTATATGGCAAGTGTACAGGGTTGCCCTGAGGAGAGAGGGAGCTGGTGGTGGGGGGTAGCTAAATTCAGTACCTGAAGATACAGTTGCCATCTCTTGCCCTGACAAGCACTGTCAGGGCTTTTTTCCCCCCTTTTTTTCTTGCTGTGCATGGAACTTCTGACTACTGAGACTTGAAGCAACATATTATCTCTGAAATTGTCCTGTACACACCACACCTTCTTGCTCTGGCAAGGGCAAGTCCCAGCACAGTGAGCAGAAGGATGGGTGAGCCATCAGGAGGTGTCCTGACTGTGCTGGCCCCAGGTTTCCTCCCTCGGCCGCCTTGCAGAAGGACGCAGGATACCAGCAGTCCACCGCTGCTTATGGCGGGTGCTCTTGAAACCTTAAGGGAATATAACTTGGTTTTGAGAAAGAAAAATCCTAAGTAATTAATGTTAACACTTAATGTTAACCAAAAAATTGGTTCTTGCAGTAAGATAATGGAAAGAAATGGGTGAACCAGAAAATACTATATAATAAAATAATTTATGACTCTTAGCCCTTTTGAAGTATACATTCATTTATATGGTCAAGGCTTCTCTCCCCCCCCCGGCCACTATCAGCTCCAAGTACAAAATAAGGTTAAAATGTTAAATTATTTCTCCCACAGCCCAAATGAGAGAAAAAAGTTCTCTATGTGAATACCTCCTAAGTGCCCTTGTAGATGCATAGGGGATATACAGGTATATTGTTTCACAGTTCTTGCAACGTCTGCACTGCGTACTGTCTAAGGCATAAGCTGTTTTCTAAACATTGTCTATTGTCAGCAGTCAAAGTGTCCTCCTATTCCCAACAGGATACAAAACATTTCCATTCCTATTTCTATTTTAATTAAGGGTGTTTTAATATTAATGCCAGCAGTTTTTCTTTAAACCATGGTTTATTTTTAAGAATAGGCTGCATTTTTTCAGTAATCTCGCCTGGTTACACTTTTCTTCCCCACAGACTAGCCCAATATGGAGTCTGAATGGAATCTCCTTAAAAATTATTCATAGCTCTGTGGAAATGAGTTAAAGAATCAAAAAGAAAGTTTATAGAAAGAGAAAAGAAAAAGGAACCACAACTACAGGCAGGGCAGGGAATGAATTGAAAGCAGCCCTGAGGAGAAGGACTTGGGGGTGTTGATTGATGAGAAGCTCAACATGAGCCGGCACTGTGCGCTTGCAGCCCAGAAGGCCAAACATGTCCTTCAAGTGTGAGCAGCAGGTAGAGGGAGGTGATTCTGCCCCTCTACCTTGCTCTGGTGAGACCCCACCTGGAGTACTGCGTCCAGCTCTGGGGTGCCCAGTGCAAGAGAGACATGGAATTGTTGGAGGGAGTCCAGAGGAGGGCCACAAAGTTGATCAGAGGGCTGGAGCACCTCTCCTATGAGGACAGGCTGAGAGAGTTGGGATTGTTCAGCCTGGAGAAGAGAAGGATCCGGGGAGATCTAATTGTGGCCTTCCAGTACCTGAAGGGGTCTACAGGAAAGATGGTGAGGGACTGTTTGTCAGGGAGTGTAGTGACAGGACAAGGGGTAATGAGTTTAAACTAAAAGAGGGTAGATTTAGGTTAGAAGTTAGAAAGAAATTCTTCACTGTTAGAGTGGTGAGACAGTGGAACAGGTTGCCCAGAGAGGTTGTGGAGGCTCCATTCGTGAAAGTGTGTAAGACAAGGTTGGATGGGGCTTTGGGCAGCCTGGTCTAGTGGAGGGTGTCCCTGCCCATGGCAGGGGGGTTGGAACTGGATGATCTTTGAGGTCCCTTCCAACCCAAACCATTCTATGACTCTATGATTCCATGATTCTATGATTAATATACTAGGGGAAAAATGAAAGTTTAAAAAAAAAAAAAAAAGAAAAACCACACCCAAACCCAGTATTGAACTGAGGAGAATTAAATTATTTCTTATCCTCAATTTTGATGGTAAAAACCAAAATAGGAAAAGGAGAGCTAAGGGAAAAAAAGAAATTTACAGTATTTTTATTCTAAAGGAGTAATTGAATATTAAATTTGGATATTCACAGCAGTTGTCTTACTAAAGTGAATGGAAAATCTTTTTGGTAATCACACATCAGCTACAGATATTAGCATCAAATGCTTTGTTCGTGATAGCTTTGATAGTAACAAATACCTTTTTTTTTCTTAGCGTGTAGCTTATTTTAGGAGAAAAGTGTAGTTTTTAAAGTATTTTTTGTTTCAGTTTGATTGACTAGAATAACCTAGCTACCTCAGGATAAGGGAAAATCTGAAAGAAAGTTTGTTCTGTGAAGGAGGCTTTAGAAATCAGCAAGAAGCTGAAGCAAGGCTTTGATTCTGTCAAACAATCTGGAGGATGTTGCTCAGAAGTATTTTGGGGAAGAATTTGGAATCCAGCATTTGGCACGAGAAAAATAAAAACCTTGACAGCAACCCTTCAAATGTTACTCCTACAGAGAAAGCAAAATTTTATTTTGGATTTTGAACTTTTATCTTTTCCAGGAAGTGTGTTTTTCAGTTTTTGCCTTGAGTTATTGGCCAATGTGCACAGAGTCCAACAGTACAACAAGTTCTTTCTGCTTCATTCTGTCACTGTATCTGTCACAGACAAAGTTCTACAGAACTTTAAAGGCTTTAAAATACCTGAATAGGAGTATGTCATAAATAGTATGTTTAAATAGTTTTTACAAATGTAATGGAGTAAGGGGCGGGGGGTATAGTTTTTTTAAGTTTCCTGAGTCTTAGCATTTTCTTGCTGTAGAGAGTCAATTACAAGGAATGTGTGAAAAAAAGAGAGATCCAAACCTTCCATCTTCTGTCAGAGAAATCACATTTAGAAAAGCTTTCCTTGTTTTACATCTCTGAGTACTGATGGTCATTACCAGTCCCTCTGTTGAGACCTGCTAGAAAAATGGAATTTTATATCCAAATTTACACTTCATGAATAATGTTTTCTTCTGCAGTTTTTTTAATTGGAAGAACCTTCAAAAACTCAATTATAGTATTCAAACAGAAGGGTTTTTTATAAATAGTATTTCTAACCATGGATTTTAAAAGACACTTAGGAGATATTTCTGGTTTAATGCCGGAATAAAAAATGAAATTCTGTGTTTTCTTATTGCCAACGACAATCTGTCATGCAGGAAAGGTGTTATAATATGAAGCAGACCACAACAAAAAAAGTGTAGGAATACAGTAAAAGTGTATGCACACTATTGTCATCAGTGATATCTTGAAAATTCAATCTATGTCTCTTCAAAACTTGGATTTGGGCATCAGCTAGCTTTTGCAGCTTTGGCAGATCCCTCATTTTATTTTCTAGCCCAGAAACATTGAAATTTTATTTCCAACTTTATGAATATTTGTATTTGCAGTGCTCTACAATGCTGGTTCTAGGGTTTGTTCAGTTAATAGATTACCTTATTCTGTAATTCTCTAATTTCTTTGGAAGCAAGCTTGTGAAGATTATCAAGATGTACTCAATTTTCATCTGATGACCTGCATATAATAGTTAAAATGTTCAAGATTAAATAGCGTCCTGGTTTTGGATCTACATGATTTTTTACTTTTTTCTTGCTTTTGAGGAATCCTACTGAATATTTGTCAATAAAGGTGTATTTTTATGAAAAGACTTAACAATAACTGTGAAAAAAAAATCATGACTTCCAGTGTGTTTGGACAGTGCCCAGTTCAGTGGGGTTCTGATGATGAAGGAGACCTCTAGGTGTTACCGAAACTTGTGCACTCCCAGGTCTGGCTTCAGAGTGTATGGGTGTGCTTTGCAGAACTGCTGCCCACAGCTGACTTTCAATGAGTGTGGGTGGTAATAAAAAGGGAGGAGGGTGGCATCTGTTAGTCTGCACACATTTAAAAAAGTGCAGTGCCTTAGTAGGGGTAAGAAAATCCAAGGAGTAGGTATTTTATAACCTTATTCTGGAAATTCTGGTTAGCTGCAAAATGAACAAAACTCCCTTGTCTTAACTGTCAGCAGCCAGGCTAGGAAATACAGCTTTCGACTGCACTCTTTGCTGAGGGATTGCTAAAAGTAAGACAGTAGGGATTTTGGTATGAGAAGAATTATTAGAGTCAGATGTGAAAGAGACCAAGGGACTTCTTAAAGTTCAAGATGAGAGGTCTGTCAGGCAAGCGCAAAATCCACATTTAGATGTGACAGCAAGTCAGAATAATAAAGTTACAGGAACTACCAATTAAACCTGAAGGTTTTGATCATGCCATGTTGTATTATTAGTGTTCATTCAGCAGACTGAAAATTTCAGTTTTCCAGGATATGGAATCATAAAATATTTTCCATCCTAATTTATTTGCTTGACTGTTCAAACGTGCATTATATTGACCTGAGCCGTTTGTATTATCAGTATGCAAGACTTAATCAGTCTTTTATTATGCTTTAATCTCTGTCAAATTTATCCCCAGAAATTAATATTTTTTCCTTCTTATTTTAAGGAACACTATTGTTAATTAACTTTTTAAGATCTTCATTTTCTGATTTGTGATAAAAGTTTAAATTTTTTTTTTGGCTCCAGACTGATGCAGTGAACAAATTGTAAGGAATGTATTTGTATATTGTGTGCACAAATATCTATATACACACATGTATATAAGTTTATAGTTTACCAGCTACTAGAATAAGGTTGATTGTTAGTGTACTAGACAGATGTTTAGGACAGGAAATGCAAGAAACCAACTTTTCAGTTAAAATGGAAAGGCCCTCTGTTGCTATAGCATGTGTTGATTCAACTTGGAGTTGAGATGGGATACTGAGTTTGTTAGATATAAAAGGAGAAGGGCGTGAAAGGAGAGAATCTGCCTTTTAATTAAATCTGCTGTGTAGTTGGATTGGACAGACTGTAGATACACAGACATACATGATCTAGAAACTGAATATTAGAATTTAGTCTGAACATAACCTCAAATGATGCTTACTGCTGATGCAATTTAGTCAGGCTTTAGTGGCATACTTGATCCCTACTTCCTTACTTTGACATCTGTTTATAGAACACACATGATTTCAACATTTTTCTGTTGTAGCCAGTTTTTGCCACATGAGCATTAACTGAAAGAAACTTGACAGTGAGAAGGAATCCTTACATTGTAGATACTTGTATTTCCTTATCCTCTTACTGAAAATGCTTTGAAGTTTCCTTTAGAGAAAGTGAGATTTTCAAGATTAAGATTCAGGTTCACAGTTAGTGCAATAAGAGAAGCACCAAAGTGAGGCTCTCTAAAGAACTATTAATAATGCTGTGTGTACATCTTTTATATATATATGTATAATTAATTCAAACATGTAACAATTTTTTGTAATTGTCCAAGCTAACTTGCGCATCTTAAAACGGATTCTTGGATTCCTTGTTGCATATAATTATTGTATAAAAAAAAAGAAATAAATAAACTGTTCAATTTTTGCCTTTTAATATCATTTGTAGGTGAAGATATGATGCTTAGATATGAAATATTTAGCACTGAAATGACAAGTATTTTCTGGTGTGGCAGGAGCATAGGGAACAACTTAGTATCAAAGCTAAAACCTATATTCAATGAAGCTAAATCTCGGGCTTTACCAATTTTAAAAGAAAAACCCGAAGTATGTCAATGAGAAAGGATCATTAGCACAGAAAATTCAACAGGTTGTTGCTTGTAACGGTAGACTGAAGATTCTTCCAGGCATACCTGTTACACAGCCCCACAGAGCTGACTGTGAAATTGACCTTGCAAGTCAAGTGAACAGGGTACTGAGCAATTTCTGTGCAGCTCAAATGCCTCAAGCAACACAATAATAGTGTTCTTCTCCATAGCTTATGTTGAGCCATTCTGTAGAGATTCATGCAAAGTGTAGATACTTTTATTAAATTTGATGGGTGTTTAGAGAACTGTGTGGAAATGTTGCAGTTTCCTATTAAATTGAATATGAATATTCTGTAAGGAAAAGCAGTTAGCATAAAATGTAGGCTGGACTTAACTGGGCATCTTAGAGAATAATCTGCCAGATCTTTCCTCTGAGGGCCAATGCACAGGGCTGTGAGTATGTCATATCAACACTGCTTATACATTAGCTTGTGACAAAAATACCTGACAGTCTGCTGCAAAATACTAAAGCTTCTACTCCTTTCTGGCCTTCTGAAGCGCTGTGGTTGGTCTCCGCTGTTTTTCCACAAAAGCAAGTGCCTGCCAGTGCCCTCCGCTGAGGTTAATGCCCCGTGAGTTGCTCCCCATGAGATGCAGAGCCAGGTCGGTGCTGCTGGTCCCTCAGCAGTGTGATGGAGTTACAGAAACCCCCTGCCACACCAGGTGAGGCTTGCAGCCCGGGCAGCAGCCTTCTCTGCCTCTAGCTTCACGAAGTGGTACCAAAGTAAGCGTGAACCCACCTCCTTCAGATAACTGGTATCAAATAGATCCTATTTTTTTATTAAATAGGACCCATTTCAGCAACCCTGCTGCATAAGGCCCTTTGATGCTTTGTTGCCTCAGGATGAGGGCATCACCCCAGAGATGACTGAAGAAACCTCTCCGCTATCCCAGGCATCCTATAGAAACAGGAGTATTGCTGATTTTCCAGGTCATCCTTGAAATGCTGAAATGTGGTGTGTCCATGTTCCTAACACAGTGATTGAGGAATTTCAGAGGGAAGTGATAGAAAATTCCTGGGTATTTTCTACACAGATAAGTGTGATATGATAGGCTGTGTCTGTGTTTTAAGTCTGAAGAAGCCATTACTGAAATCTAGTAAAATCTTGGTCAAGAATCAGTTCCAGAGTCTGTGTTAATTTGTGATTAAGCTAAGCTGTATTTTTCATTTGAGTTGTTCATTATTTTTTATGAATCACTTTTTATGAATGAACTTCATGAGATAGCATGGCTGTAATTTATGAATTACATTTGTTTTTATCTTTGGAGTAGCCTGAATGTTCTCAGTAGAGGTGAATGTATTTGATGGCATGTCAGGAGGATTAGAATTCATTTCATGGTGACTGTCAAGCCTTTGAAATTTGGGTTTATTCTGCAAACAGAGTTAAATACCTAAGAATGTTTCCATAAGTAGAATTGTTTGGAGGTTTGACTGTATCTGTATTACATCAAGTAAGTAGTGACTTATTTTGCTGCCTGGCAAAAGGTGCAAACAAACACGCTATCTGGCATCTTTTTTCACGAGTGTCTATGTATGTCTGTGGAGGTAGGCCTGATTAAACTTTTGTATGGGGGCATCCCCGTCCACAGGCATGTGCACAACAGAGTGGAAGAGAGGGAATGTAAGATCCCTATTAACTGTGGCCATTGATTTGAATTAGGCCCATATACGTTTATGGTGTTAATTCTGTCTTTAGATTCATCTGGCTGATTGTATTATTATAGTACCATTACCTTTTAAAGATCTGTGATTACTACATTCTTTCAAATGTAATTGTAGACCAGCAAATTGTCAACACCTCAGATGTTGGAGTTTTGGTAAATGTTTGCAAATGGTATCTTTCATATAAGTTGCTTTCTACCTAGCTATCTTGTATAGCTAGTGTGATGCTTCGGAGTGGGACAAGACTGTCTACCCTGGACTAGAATTAGCACCTGGTCTAAACTTTATTTGCAAAAAGTTATTAATAACCTTCTATGGTAATCTTGTGATTCTTTGTGTGTGTGTTTTATTTTATATTTGTGTAATAATGACATTGTATTTTGTGAAAATTGCAAAGAGAATTCTGAAAATGCCTCCTCCACCTGTATGTGATCTCCTCCTGCAGGATCAAAAATGGGCTGGGCAATGAGATTACTGTTGAGTGGGCAGGGGAGAGGTTCATCTTCATAATTGAAAATATTTGAGGTAAAGGGAAACTAAGCATGGGGAGGCCTTTCCTCCTCATTATTTCCCATTTAGGATTACATTAAGAAGACATAGAGGATAGTTTTTTTCTGTGTTTGAAAAGCATCACATCCATATTTTTATTTTGACTGCTTTATGAATTTCCCATTATGATGGAATTAGGCCTGGATTATTAGAGACATAAGGACAAAAAAAAATTTCTTTATATGAGGTTGAGAGTATCGTTGCAAACTGAAGCATCTTCATTTTGAGGAAATAGTTTATTAAAATTGTATGTACCTTTTGATTATTGCTTAAGATAACTGGCCTAAAACAGCAGACAAAACAGATGTATGCTATATGATGGCCACGTGCCAGCAGTGTTTATTATAGCATTAAGAAACATATTTGGGTTTTTAGAAAGTTGCGCTATTTTGTTAAAGGAAATTGAAATATCACTTGTTCCATATGCGCAGGAAAACTGAACACTCTGTAAGCATCTTTTCAGAGAGAAAATGAAGGATATGTATTTATTTAGCAACTTTACTGGTATTAAAGAAATTAGAAGTTGTCTCTTACATAGTTAAGTTTATCTAATTTGTAGGTTTGAAATCAATGGAGTACTACAACTAGCTGTTAATGTAGCCAGGGAAATTGAGTGTGCACCCTGGTGCAACAGTAAATACATACCTTCTGCTCGGAGTGAGGGAAGCCTCTGATGTTGGGGTGGCCAGAGGAGGATTAACTTGCACAGCTGCTGATGGAAGGAGGATTGGACACGTGGACAGGCTAAACCAGCCTGGGCTCAAAGTCAGCCTAAAATGCCACGGCACCGCAACCCGTGGTGTGTTGCAGCCATTGGGGATGCGTTTACATGGGCTCCTCAACCACTCTGCCACTTCACACTTTCCAGTTTTTCACTGTCATATGGACTTACCGCTGTAGCAAATTAGCTATGGATAGGTCACAGTGCTCAGGGGAGTTTGTCGTTTTGGCTTTGGTTTTGATATAGATGGTACAGATTCTATTGTTAAGTTAGATCTAAATAAAGAAGGAATTTATTCAAGTCAGTCCTGTTGATTCAGCCAAACTCTGACTCAGTGTTAACAGGCTCAGGCCTTTGAAATCCAAATTTAAATTCCCACATGAAACACAGTTGTCCTAATGTGCTTAAGCTATACTGATTAATTGAATTAGTGGCTTCCTTTAACAGGTCTTTGTGGACTGTCCGATTTTTGAATATTTTAAATGCATTTTCGTATCTATGATGTGAGAATACTTTTATCCTTTTCCTGTTTTCAGTTGTAAGGGACACAACCTTTTTGTGAACCTGTATGTCACTTACGAACTGTGATACCTATTTGCATACTGAATACTGAAAGCATCGCAGAATTTCATCTCCCTGAAACTACTGCACAGGCCTGTTACAGAAAATACAGCATCGGGCTTCTAGGTGGAATTAATCAAGAATCTTGTAGGATACCTTAAAGAGAATGAAAGTAAATCGACAGACATTCCTAGTGAAGTCAATTTAAAATAAAAGAATGAAAGTATTCAGGGTTTTGCTAAATGTTCATATTTCTCTGATTGTCTACAAAAATGTTCTTAACATAAAATGAAAATGGAAATGCTACCTTGCATGAAGTCATGGCCAGTAATTGTAAAATTATAAATGAGCTGGTTCATATTCTATTCATTTATTCAGGCTTCTACAATTCTGAAAGGCACAGGGTGAACTGAGAGTAAATAAAAATCCTACACTTCTTCACATTTTATTTCTGCTTCTTCAATCTCCATCTGAGTTAGATGAGTGATTTCTGCTCCACTCAGTTAAAATGAGGCTCTCTAGAAAGAATTTTGATGATGCATAAGTAACAGAGGTTTTCTGATAGCAAACTGAGAAGAGTTTTTCTTGAAATATGGCTGAAATTCATACAGAGGGACTACTATGTTGCATAGTAATTTCATTCTCTATTAAAATGATTTGTGAGCTTCATATTAATGCACTTGCTACATTAAAATTGTATTTTGAAATCTGTAATTGCAAAACTGTGTAAAACTCTCTAAATACTCCATGAATAGGTACCTTTATTCAGCACATTTCTACATGCTATTATAGAACAGATTTAAAAAGTCATTGTGAATGTCTGTTTTCTCGAGCTCGTTGACATTTGTTTTGAGTTTATTACAAAGACTTGCAATAAATTTAATAGATTTCAGGATGATTGCTTTTGCAGTTTTCCTTAAATTGGATAGGCTTTTCTAAATTTATAAATAACAAAAACCAGTGTCATGGCTTCTGTTCAGTTTGATTTTTAAGAATCAGATATGAGAAGATGATTTCTGCAAGAATTCTCATTTTCAAAGTTACATTTTCGTAATCCTAGGAAAGCATTAACTGTACATGCATTTTGTATTATATACATTTTATTCCATGATTAGCAAACTGATTTATGCATCATTTAGATTTATTACCCTTTCTTTTTCTTAGTGAAACTGATTTTTAATTTTTTTTGCTTTAAAAAACCTTCAAGACAATTCTTTGTGTTTCCCAGAAGTATTCTTTTTGTATCTGTAGAATGAAAAACATTCAGAAGCAATTAGGATAAGATAAAGGTCATTTTGATTGAAGAACATGAGATGAAATGCAAAAACTAGTTTTGAGACATCCGTTTACAAAGCCATTAACTGCATGTATTCAATATATTGCTGAGTAATATATGCTTTTATTCAATCTAAGTCTATAATCATACTTAACTTTTAAATGGTGTTCTTCTGATGGAGATTACAAGGAGCAATAATACAAGTACAGAAGCTGCTCACAAGATGCTTGCTACCTTATATATAATATACCTAATGCATTTAATGAATCTTGTGTAGTATTTCAGCTATTACGTGATACTTGTTTACTTTTTGAGGGAATGTTAGTCTCTTTCAGTAGTTTCCTTCAACAGCATTCAGTGATAGATCAAAACTAATAAACTGGTGGTTCTGTAAGTCTATGTCTAGATGGTTGCAGAGATTCCTCTGGTATTTTCTCGGGTTTTGTTTTAGGTTGGGTTATTGGGGTGAGGGTTTTTTGGTATTACATATTGTCCATGAGAAGATTATATATAAAAAAGAAGGGCCCACAGAAGAAGAAAACATGCAACGTTGCAATGAAGTTTTGAGCATTTAGAAGACTTGCCCCTTTTTCTTGTAGAATCTGTCGCACTATCTTTATATACATGTTACCTCAATGACATTTATCACAACTCTGTGTGCTACATGGTAAAAAGAGAAAGGGAAGATGAGTTTGGAAACTTTGTGTAGGAATTATGTGCACAAATATTCAGTATTCATGTAAGAACATTTGCTAGTTGAAGTTTTTCTTTTATAGTTAACTAATAGAGCTCAACGTCCTGTATTTCTCAGAGGCAAACATACACTGCCACAAATAGTTTGAAAAATCAGCTTCATGTCATGCTTAAAACTCTACATTGTTTTAATGTAGCGTGTAGGTTTTTTAAAATATTATCAGCACATGCCTAAAATCCTTATCTGGAATTGTAGGAGTGGAATTCTGGTCCAGCTGTGGAGATGACAGCAAAACCTGAGCTTACTCCAAGGCAGAATTTAATTGTAAATGCCAAAGACACGCACTCAGTAGGCCTTTTAAATACTCTTAGGAACAATCCAGTGAACACCACTGGCAGGTCTGTTCACATGCTTGAAGTTGGACGTTTTAATTATTTGAAGGCTCTGATGTTTTTTAGGGGGACAGAAATAAACATTATGGAGGATTAATGATTTAAATGTATTTTGGTGTCAACCACCATTGTGTGTCCAAAAATAATCAGTTTGCAACTTTTTCTATTTCTTTAGTGTATGTAAAAATTTTCTTCATTGAAATGCACCAAATTATTTAATAACTTCCTTCAAAAACTTAACCATAGTCACCTATTTATGAAATAGCACCCCTGTGGTCAGACTAATAAAGAAGAGAAACAGGTCCTTTGGCAAGACTTATTCTAAAGCAGGTCTTGCCATATTACTCCATTTGCCACCTCTTCTTAACTGAGAACCAGTCTAAGCATCAAATATTGGTGAGTTAAGCTAAAAGTTGTCATTATAATTCGTCTCTACAACCTACCCAAAACCAAAATATGATCTGATTTATGCTAAGAAATTTTAAGCAGTGTGGCAGTGCACAAGGCAATGAAGTAGAATGAGTGTAGAGTAGCCTACATTACACCTTGAATTTGAGTGACGCTGTATGAAACACTTCCATTTCATTTGTCCACTTTTTCCTTTTCAGCATAATTAATCAATCTCTGACTGATAGAGGGAATGTGAGATTCAGTGTTCTTCAGTGTACTACCTCTGATTTAAGTGTTTTCTTTACATGTTAATCAATGCATGAAAGGAACTTTGCCCAATTGGCTTGGCAATTTTGCAATCCAGAGTATTAGCTCTCCAAATTACGCAATTAAAAGCACACTTGGTTTTTCGAGGTTAGGATTGGAACAAGGGGCATTTTGAGAACATGAGGAAGCTATGCTATTTAGATAACTGCCATAGGGGAGCTGTTCCCTTATTTATGAGCCATCGAAAAGGAGGTGAACTGCATATGTCAGCACTGCAGCTGAAATGAAGTTACTTTGTTCTAGTCAGTCTCAAAGAACCAAACTAATTTAGTTGATGGTTATCTTGCATTAGGCCAAAAGCTGCCATTTTAAAACTTTTCTTAAGGCTTTGCAAGACCTTAGTGGACTGTATGCTGAGATGTATTGCTATCCTCAAAATCCTGCGCTTTTGTTTCATTTCCGTGCAGATCCTAGCTTCACAGCGGTGAATACCATTCATTGACCCAGAAAGCCTTTGGTGGCAGCTACTGGGCACTTGAAGCAAACTGTCTGGCTTCACTGGCTGAAGCTGTGCCCCGTCAAAGATGAGAGAGAAAAGCCTGACAGTATGGTGTTCATGCGAAGATAAAGGATAAAAGATAGCACTGTGTTGCTTTCTGTGTTAAAGGCTTCTTTCCTGCCTCTTTTTTTCCACAGCTGTTTTTACTAATGTGTTTGGCTTAGGCTATCAGCATAATAAAAACAAGCTCTCTTTAATATAAGGAACTACTTGATGCATGTGAATGTTTTGGTTACAGTAAACATCAGTGCTTTTAAAGCCACACAGACTGATAAGTATCTGTGTTTAATAACTTATTAGATTAGTTAAATGGCTACATAGCAACAAAATAATAGTCTTAATCATCACAGAAAAGCATATCGACTGCATTTTTGCTTGCGGAAATTAATCTTACCGTATCAGTATTAGAAACCCGACCTCCCCTTTCTTGGAAACCTCATCTCTCAGACACCCGAAGTCATGTTTTTCTAATCATTATGTGGTATCTTAATTATGAACTGCTAAATGTTTGATTCCACCACTACAAATATTCTGTGGAAAAGCATACTCTCCAGTAATTTCAACTGAACCAAGCACGGTTTTGCGGAGTGCACTTCCACTTGTGCTTAGATTTCAGATTCTCAGTGTCTGCTTACCTTATTACAGTACTTATTTTTTTTTAATCATGAATTAAGTACTCACAGTTGTTAAAAATAAAAGTGATGTAACAGAAACTTTACATTGCCATACCAGAGCTTCAGCCCTTGACTGCATAGTAGTGAAACTTTTTGGGTTTTTATACTTGTCTGTGTTTTCTCTGTGCAGCTTCTTTGAGATTGGAGTATACTGGTTTTAAAAGGAAAGCTGAGATTTTTATAAAAATGCAGGCTGAAGGCCATCGCTTCTTATTGCCACTTATTGCCATTCCAGGGAAGATCACTTCTCTCTGCAGCTGTTGTCCATGGAATTGCATGCTGTCCTGTTTTAATGGAGATTAACTGGATTCATTTAAACATTAGTTTAACTTAAGTAGCCTGACTAATAACTCGAGGGGCCAGAAGTCTCTGGCAGTGATGGGAACTTTGAAGTAGTTTTGCTGTCATGTCAGCTGGAATAGCTGCCCCTAAAGGGAATCTGTGGTCCAGCCGTTAGCTTTGTCAATCAACAAATGCTGGACATAAAAAGCGCAAGAAATTGATACACTTAATTATACTGTTCTACAGGATGAAACTGCTTAGCAGATAGTGATTTTCCTGTTGCTAGACACTGTATAAACATGAAAAGTTTGTGCTTCCTAGAAGCCAGTAATATTGTAGGTGCTAATTTTTCAGGTTAGAGCAGATGACGAGAAGATTTTGAGACTCTGTTAAGGCTCGTTTTGCCTATAAACACTTCTGTGGACTGCTAAATCATTTTTGTGGAGAGACTTTATATGTAACTTGAGGTTGTTAATTTAGAAACAGGTCTCTAGGAAAGCTGGCCTTTTGGGGCTGACAAGATGAACATTTTAAATGTAGAAGCAATTGTAGTCTTCTTCCTTAGCCAGGAGCTGTTAAGACAACTTGAAAAATAAAGACGGGAAGTTAGAAACAAGAAGCAGAACACTTGGTAAGTCTGTAATTGCAATGAAGCCAGTTTTCTGTGAGCAGTAGGTAGGCACATGGTTCTTTTTGCCATAGGTATAGATAAGCATTTATTTCTTAATATTGCAAAGGTACTTAAGCATCTCCTTGTTTAATTCTCAGATAATTTTTTTAAAATCTCTATGTAGTTTAAACATTAACAACTGTCCTCTTGGATGTAGTCCTATATATTACCTATGATAAAAAATATTGTTGGGAATTACACAATCTCTGTTTTTGGCAATTAATTTGAATGGTAATTCTGATCATGAAAGTCTGTGGATTCTGATATATGGATGTAAAATATGCTTCAAGAGCTTGTCTGTAGGGGGGGAATTCCTTAATTAACTCCTGCTGTTGTGTGTGTGTTTATTTTGCACTGGTTTAATCTAGTTCCAAAGTGTTTCTGTTGGAACAAGGGTATTATTTTCATATATATACACACACGTACACGTGTTTATAATTTTGTAACAGTTAGAACAGCTCTTAGTTTCTAAACTCTATTTGATTCAATAGACTTGTGTAGGCAGGCTTCAATATATCATACACTGTCCTAAACTGGGAATTACTTTTTCATTGAAGAGGATCTGGTCAGCAATATCCCATTTTTATTAATTATTTGGTTTTAAAGTGTGGCATTTATATGCAAAAAAATTTTTGCATTTTATGTTACTCCTCTTCTGCTTTGTTTGGAATAGCATATATTGCTTTTATCTCCAAACAGCAAAAACCCTGGAGCAAGTTTTGAATGTGGCTTATAAAATTACAGTTGTGGAAAAGGTAGATCTCAAAAGGTAGTATTTTCTTCTAATAGTTATTACCTTCCTCTGTTCTTTTGCAAACAACGCGCAAATCCTTCTCAAGTACCTTTTATTACTACATTTTAGGTCTTATCAGCAGTCTAACTCAGTAAAAATCCATGGCTGCTTCAGTACAGAGCTATAGTTATTCTAGCAGAGAGTGCTCTGATGAGGTGGTTCGCTTTTAGGAAATGGCTTCACAAATGGAGTTCTTTTTGTAAATGTTTTCATAGTCGCCATCAATTCTGAGAGAAATTAAAGAAGCTAATTTTAATAAAAGCAGTTACAAAAAAAAGCTGTTTGTGTTTAACAGAGGTATTATAAATGGTCTAGAGATTCAATATAGAAGTTATGTAATGAAACAGCTTTTTAATTTAAAAGTAATAAAGCATTTAAAGAAATAACAAAAATAAATTGCAACCAATGTCTTCACGAACCACTCGGTTGCTACTGTCTTCGTGAGTCTGATATCCTTGCTGTTCTTTAAAACTTGGAATGTAGCATAATTAACACAAACACTGACAGAAATCAATGTTTGTAATCATCTCTACTGTAACAGCTGGTTTATCCTTTTGGTGTGTAAACTGCACATTTGGAACATAAAGAGGGAAAGCTGAGTAGATTGACCTCTGTGGGTGAATGAAGAGGATGATTAATCTTGAAATATTCTTAGAACTTCCTGACATAATTAGTTTCTATTTTTGATGCGTAGTTCATCACTGTGGCCCCGGTGATCTTGTATTAAATAAAGGTTGTATTTTTATACTCTTTTGAGGGGAGCTGCTGGAATCAAATGCCTTTCCCATCAGGATAGATACACAAGTTTTCATATATGTATTTTTTCTACCTAGGACTTTTTTCTCAAAGACTTATAAATCAGTTAACTACAAACAAAATAAAAATCTAATTTAATGGTAAAATCTGTACTTTTTTTCCTCCCTTCCCTCCCCCCTTTTTTTTTATTAAGAAGTATTAAAAAGTAGCACCTTTGTTCCATTAAGATCTTCCACTTTTTTTCTCGGCCTTTATGAAAATATTCATGATAATGATAAGCTATTGTAAAGATAATAGTCCTTGTTCCTGCAGCATTATGGATAGTACTGGGTTGTTTTTTACAACAGAGAGAAAAGGAAAATAAAGAAGATGAGGGTCAGACACACTGCAGCTTTATTATGTATTTTTCCTTCTGTAATGTTGGTATGAAAGAGGCAGTGAGAGCACCCACCAGGGCAGCAATTGTTTACCTCTTTGTTCTAAGACTTTTATGAGTCAAATAGAAAAATGCCAATTAAGCTCTTAGGAAAAAATCTTGATTGTCATTCAGAGGGTTTTGATTTTAATTGCATGGTTACTCTTGTATAATGGAAATATACTGAAAATGTGTTCTCAGGATGAAAAGAATATCCTGAAAATACGTTCTCAGGATGAAATGAATATAAATGCCTGTACTCTCAGTATGCAGATTAGCAAATGGTTTTGCAACAACAATGGCACTTTTTGAAGTTTTGCTTATTTACAGACCTGACAGTCTAAGCAATTGTAGGCAACAGAAGGTACTTTATTGGCTAGTGGTGTAAACAGGGATGTGTATACCTTCCTTTTCTCATAAACGGGGAACACTGGACAGACACTATGCAAGGTTTTTCTTTTTTGATTGATTTTCTTGCTACATATTGTAAATATAACTTGGCTTGTGTAACTTTTTTGGTTAGGGCAGATTCAGTATTTGGTTGAAAGCCATATATGTTGATTCCTCAGAATAAATGTGTTCTTCCTTGCATAATTTTGTTTCATAAGGTATATTAATATTAATAGTATTTATTTGTGAACCACAAGCTATCTTGTTATTGGCTAAACAGCCTAGGAAATGTGTTTAGATTATATTTGCTATGCTATTTGTAGAATTGTTTTATTTACAATCTTGGAATTCTACTTACAAAGATAAATTACTAGTAGTAAATGATGGATAAATTGTTTGGGAGGGAACCATGATAAATGAAAAAAAAAAAAAAAAGAAAACAATGATTTAAAATTGAGCAATAAAAGATGTTGCATGCACTCCTTTTTTATGTCACCTTGGTATGTGTGTAGTTGAAGTTGGTGGAAAACTGTTTTATTTGAATCCAAAGTGGGTTAAGTCTTCCACCCGTTTTCTGTGCTGGTATATATTGTTGTTGTTTGGTCCTTGTTACTCCTCGAGGAGCATAGGGCTGCAACAACACTATGCCACCGAACCCGGTGGGATAGTGTTGTTGCAATTTCTGTAACAGATTTTGTTTTTCACATGATTGGGTTGTTAGCCCAAAACAAAACCCCCAACCTGGAGGGCCAGGGTGCAACATTTTAGTCTGGCCCGACAAGGCACGCAAGCCACCACACCACGACAAGGTAAGTTGCACCAACTAGTGGTGGGCTGGTATATATAAGGAAAGTTAATTATATTTGCCAGTTGCAGAGCCGTTTATTCATGTCATTGTTTCCCAAACCATTTTGTCCTTAGACTTAAAACATGATATACGTTGCCGAAACTTTACATCCCAGCTGTGCCACATCCCCGCACATGGGATAATTTTGCTTCAGATGTCAGATTTAGGTGTCTTGGAATTTGCCCTTCACATCACAATTCTTTCTTGCTTAGTTACTTTCCTTTTTGTTGCACAGTTCATTTTTGTAAGATAAGCTTGTTTATAAAATGACTTGAAAGGAATATCTCATTTACATAACTGTTTAATAAGGGAAATTAATATTACTGATTTTGCTATAACTTCCATTGTATTGTTATTCCATGGAAGGACTGACTAAATTTTGACTTCTGGAAGTGAATGTTGTAAAGTTTGGCTATTGAGTAATTTAAAATTCTTTGCCAAAATTTCTATGGTAATATTATATCACATTTGTTTCACATGCATTCTACTAAATTTTAGCTTGATGATATTGAGGTAAGTACAGTGTTAAACAAAACACATGAATGTAGCAGAGGGGTTTCCAAAGCTAAGAAATAGCACATTGGACAGAACTAAAGGAATAATCCTGGAATTGTATTGTGACTTGCATAATGTTTAAAGGATGGTACCTTTAAACATTAGAGTCCTGTCAACTATACTTTTTAACATAGCGCAGAAAAAGATCATTGCAGAGAAAAGCTTCCAGCAAGTGTAGCATAAAATGGCCACATTTTACACGTAATTTGCTGTCTGTGATACCCCTTCAGCTGAGCTTCATCTTCTTACTCTGTATTCAGAGCAGTCCAATTAATATGTGCCATTAATAAGACATCAGCATACTTTAATTTGGAAAGAGAAACAGCTACCTTAAAATTAAACAAAGGATAAGACTTAGTTAATGGACAACTAGAGTATTCTTGTAAGAACTTGGTTCATTGATATTGCGCTAGTTGTTGTTTAGCTATCATATGCATCTAGGTTATCTGAACTTCTCATTACATAAAGCCAGACAGAGCAGTTTGGTGTTGTATAAAAGGTGTCAGCATGCCTTCTGATATATTTTTGCCTGCTTCTTGAGGGTGTTTTGTATTATTGGGGAACTTTTTTGTAGTTTCTTTTCCCTCCCCCTCCTCACCAATCTTAAAGGCCATAAAATATTATTTATGTTATAGCAACAGTTCTCATTTGAGACCTGCAGAGTACCTGTGTTGCTGTTACACCAATTCTTTTCTTCCTTTTAATTGGTGAGCATCACTACAAGCAACCATATATTTTATGAAGAAACATGTAGGCTAAGGAGAGAGAACTTGTGGCTACTAACTTATAAAGTTAAAACAACGGCAGGAAGAGACAAATGGAAAGAGTAAGGATAAGGTGCTACCAAAGCCGACAGCAGATTAGAGCAGAAACTACAGAGCCATAAAGCTTCCAGTGGTATGGTGCAGCTACTGCTAGGAAAGCAAGGCCTGCAAGAGAAATGGCAAAAACTTGGTTTTATTGATAATGGTGTGTTACAAGTTTGCCAAGTCTTATAGCCCTGTAAGTCTTCAATAGATGGGAACTGTGAGAAGCATTGTGTATGGAGTGTTAGAGGGGAAATTTACAAGACCCTCTTTTTTTTCAGAGATGATGAAAGTGGTAAAAATATTAAGAACCATTTTTGCAAATCGTATTTATGAAAGGTGGCTTTCAGTTCTTCTGGAGTAGTTATTTCTACAGAAATAGAGGGTTCAGATAACTGTCGGCTTTACAGACATATTTCTCTGTATAGGCAAAGCACTCCAGCAGCTGTCACGTTTTACGCAGCAGGTGAAGCCCCTCATGTCTGTTCTCTTTGCGTCTTTGAATGGTGACTGTTTCTTTGGGAAGGCACCGGGAGCTTCTTGGTCTCAAGACTAGTATAAACCTATAGCATTTAATACTTTACAAATTATCCTTAATATGTTCACATTTGAGAAGACTATACTTTCTCTAAAGAACATCATCTTTCTGGTGGGTTTCTTAAATGGAAGCTGGAAATTCTGTAAGTAAGAAGAATTCCTACTTAGATTCTTACTTAGAAGTAACGAAAAATATTGAACAGTGGTAACTACTACAAGAAATAAGCTGCACCTTGTTTTGGAAAACAATTGTGAGAGCTGATTGCTTCTCTGTTACAAAGCAGTGTGATTAAGTACAGGGACAACACATTTGCACGTGCACTTTCCTTGATGTTAGTAATATGTTCAGTGTACCTTCAATAGCTGGGTTTCAGAGACCTGTTGTTAAAGGTTTTTCGGAAAAGAACTAGATGAAATTATTCTTAATGCCTTTATATTCCAGATGATCTGCATTTTAATTGTAAAACGCAAATACACTTAAACAGAAGAAAGTCCGTCAGCATATTTCAGAGCACAGTTACAAATCTCAAATATCTTTTCTTCTCCACTACATCTGTAAAGGAAACAGTCAGGAGAAGATTGGTTTGTAATTAAGTTAGAGATACTTATTGTTGAACTGTATTGGCAGGACTTTTAATCTATAAGCACTGTAAGAAGAATTGCTTTTCTTCCATCTTGCACTGTTTTGTTTATAAAATGGAGTACTTTATTGAAGCTCTTTCTGAATGCTGAGCTGTTGTACTGTATCTCTGTAAGTTTCTTGTTGCATCTTCTTTTGAATATTTTTGTTTGGGTTTTGAAATTGAAAAAAATGACCATCTGAAAAAAAATACTCTATATATCCGTGGGAAGAAACTAAGTTTCTGATTTAAGGTGCTTGTATGCTTCATGTTGTGTTAACAGTTCTGTTTCCTTATCTATGGAGAATTACTTATGGTGTTACAGGTTCGTGTTGCACAAAATCCACCTATAATGAACAGGCATTTAAGAAGATGCTGAATATATGTTAATTCTTATATAACAATTATCAGGAATTATAATAGCTAATGTTGTTCCTTCTGAAGCAGATGTGTAGATGATTGTCCCTATTTGTTAGAATTCAGTTGCTAAGCAGTTAAATGTGACTTCCTGAATGTAATACTGTATTTGTGTGGACAGTTTAGTCTCATCTGTTCTCAAAGTCATCCATTTGTATGCTTTCAGCATTACTGTAGAGGCCTCTGCAGTGCAGAGTGTAATTGGGCTGGATTAAGAGACTGTAGGTATTTTGACAGTGAGAGTTGGGTAGAATAAAAACAACAGAGTTCAGGAGAGGAACCCAGTAAAATTCTATGAAATGATGTAATACACTTGAAACCATAACTGGAAATTTTCAAAAGCTTTTAAACATGTTAGGAATCCTACTGTGTCTTTGCCAAACTGTATTCATGAAATGCATCCCACCTAAAGCTGTTTGAGATGCAGAGACGAGCTTTATGTAAGTAGGACAGAAAATACTGATCTTGTGTTTTGAGCTGAAGGGGCTTTCAGGCTTACCTCTACAGGCACACTGAACTTTACACTGCAGTATGTGCTTAAAACCATAAGAAAGGGAGGGGTTTTGGCAAATCTCTTTTTTGGGTGTTGGGCTTGGCATGCCTTGATTGGACTGTTGGCTTTTCTGAATCCTCGTCTAGCATGTACCTCTATCCCATCTGATGTTCAAGGAACCACAACTATATAATGGTACTTACATCATGGATCCTACTTTGGAATCAGTCTTGTCCATGTGTAACCTTATCCATGTGCAACCTCCCAGTGTCTTAAGTTCAATTAGAGAGCTTGCTTCAGCATTAAGAATAAATATAATTGTATTGATAATTTTGGGTGCTATTATCTAAAAACCTGGGATTTTTGACCACTAAGTAGTACACTGAAACTGAAAAACTATACAGCTAGACAGCTGTATAGTTATGTACCTTATGAGAATTTTTCTAATCCTTCCTGTACTATGTGCAAATCAGCAGAAAAGTGAAGATAGAAGTGCAGGTTTAAAAAAAAAAGTTTGTCAAAACATTAAACACAATAAATCTACAATAATTAGGATTAGATATCCATCTTTCATGAATTCACCTGGAGACCATTCACCAGATTTTTTTGAATGCTACCTACAAAAATTTTTGGTATCAACCGTTAAGATACATGCTTATGGAAAACACATGTGAAACAGTATATCTTCTTTTTCTCCTACAGGGAGAGTTTATGATTTCACTCATGTAAGTAATTTCTTTCTTCTATCAGCTGGTCCACAGGAATAGTGAAAGAACTTTATTACAGGCATGCTGTACTGGAGCCACATAGAACAACAGTGGAACGAGTTGCCCAGAGAAGTTGTGGCTGTCTCCTCCCTGGAAGTTCAAGGCCAGGTTGGATGGGGCTTTGGGCAACCTGGTCTAGGGGAGGGTGTCCCTGCCCATGGCAGGGGGGTTGGAACTAGATGATCTTTGAGGACCCTTCCCACCCAAACCATTCCATAGTTCTGTTTTATGATAACATAAGTTCTTGGTTCATAGAGTACCTGTCTTCACAGTAAGGTTCATCAGACATAATTTAATTGCTCTATCATTTGCTGGTTTTATTCTGAAACATTTTATTTAACTTTTAAATACAATACAGCAGAGATGAAGACCTCTAAAAAACAGAAGTCTTAAGAGGTTGAGTAACACTTCCAGATTCTCCTACTGTAATGGTGGGCTTTTATCAATCTAGAATTAAAGTTGTCATCCATAGAATCGTAGAATGATGGAATCATAGAACCATAGAAGGACTTGATGATCTTAAAGGTCTTTTCCAACCAGAATGATTCTATGATTCTGTGAAACAGGACAGTTGGAAAGGAGTTGAACTTGTAGGAGCTGGCTATCCAGTAGCTACAGGATATTGTTATTTTTTAAATTACTTAAATCCAATGTATTTTTTTGTGTGTTTCTGTGTACACAGGTGTATTCTAGATTCTGTATTACTTTTAGTTTTCTTGTTTGTAATCGAGTTGCCATGTGGATGCTGCAGCTGTGCTGCATTTTGGTAGCAGGCCTGGCTGTTGCTGCAGACATTAGAGTGCAGAGGGTGCACAAGAAATGCAGAAGTGCTTATCAGTGATGACCACCTTCTGCTGAAAGGGTGCTGATCAATTCCCATATTCATAAGGTATCTGAATTTAATAATGGGACTAGAGGAATAGAAATAGCTTTTTAATTTTTGGGCTTCTGCAGTAACATCTATTTTTGCCAGTAAGGGGGGGGAAGGGGGAAAGGTGGGGGTGATGGGGCACTTTGTGTGTGTGTATGTGTAAGCTTCACTCCTGCTAATGTGATATTGCATCGCCAAGTAATTTTATGAGATATTGGAGAATATTTTCTTTGGGTTGTGCAAGATGTGTGATTGAGGCTGTTAATCTTCCAGGTAATTTGTGGCCATCTTGGTGCATGGGCACACATGCACACTGTGATGGGTTGACCTTGGGGGGCTGCCAGACACCTGTACAGCTGCTCAACAGGATGGGGGAGAAAATAAGACAGAAAAGCTCCTGGGTTGAAATAGGGAGATCACTTGCCAATTAGAGTCACTGGCAAAACAGACTCAACTTGGAGAAAATTAATTTTGTTTATTGCCAATTAAGAATACAGTACAATGGAGAGAAGCAAAGACACAACCTAAAACCACCTTCCCCTCAGTCCCCTTTCTTCCCAGGCTCAACCTCACTCCTTTGTTTCTGACTCTTCTGCATCCTCTGTCCCCCCAGAACACCTTGTAGATAGCAGAAATGTTTGTGGTTTGGCTATTGGGATTATGTTGGCTCCAAATTTTCTTCTGATGTTGAAGTAGACTATCTTGCTTTGTTTGATGTGTTTTATTACTGTGCTGGTCTCTATCAGTCTCTACCATTTGCAACAAGTATACATATTACTCACATTGTGTGTAGAATAAATGATACATATTTTATCTTCCATTTCCTGTGGGCGTGCTTTGTTATTTTTATATTACCTTTGCTATTTGTCGCACTGGGAGATTTTCCAGTGGCTGTTAAGTGAATGATTTATTAAACTTTTCAGGTGTGTTGTTGATGAACAAATTGTCACATAGATTCAATTATTTCTACTGCCAAGTTTTCAACATAATTGTTTCAGTGATATTGTGAAATAACCATCTAAAACCCCATCACATTCTATTTACTACCCAAGGCAGCAACATAAAATTGAAATCATTGTCATCTCTGTAATAGAGCTAGTTACACGGACCCTAGGTTTATCCAAAGTGATTATAAAGAAAATGACAATGTAACATTTAAATATTTTTTCACTCATGTAATATAAAACATTCAGGAGGGAGAGGGCATTTGTTCCTTCAACTGTTACACCATGAAAACTTTTAATGTGCACATTCATCAAATGGCAAAGGTGTTTTTTTGTTTGACAAGCAATGCTTCTTTCCTGGCTCTAAGTGGTGCTTTGATATTAATTTAGAGTTGGTTAGTCCAGAATAGCAATCTTTTCTCAACCAGTTTTAGCCGACTATAAAATCCACTAAATAGTTAAAGTAAAATTTCACATGTGTATGCATGACTGTATCTTGTTGCATTGGTAATATTAGTATTGCCCTTTAAAATATTCATAACTATGGTCTTGAGAAGTTGGTACTGAATTTTACTGAGTTGGAAATGTATGCTCTAGACTTTAAGTGCACTTAAATAGAAGGTGAAAGATGGGAAGGACTTTCCACGTAGGAGCTGCAGGAGCTACACAGAATGGGGAATAGGTTTGGGAAGCTAGTGCTGTTGTTGCATGTCCTTAGCCACCTACGGGGAGAGGAAAATATTTGTCACAGATTTGCTTGCAGGGTGAACTATGGCTTAGGAGTGTCTTTAGAGATCCTTTACCAGCTACACTGGGGCAACAACCTTAACCTCTACTGGTTTTTGTGTTTGGTTGTTTGGGGTTTTTTTTCCCTCTGGTTTTAATGTATGCTTTTTCTAGAAAAGCTAGCTGTTTTTTGCTATGGGTGAAACATGATAAAGTGTGAGTTTTGTTTCTGTCATATGTACAGTAGCATAAGTAGACCCTGAATGTGGCTGTGAGAGCTCTAGCAGTAAGCATGTTCTTCTGTAAGGTGTCCCTCAGCATGTAAAATGCGTGAACATTACAGATGTTTTTTAAAGCATGGCAACTCCACTTCCCAGGTTATCAACATTTAAGTGCATTTAGCAGTCTTACTATGAAATACTAGTAACTGATATTTTACCAGAAGATAAATTTGGAACACGGCCAGGAAGAGAGTGGTAGATTTTGGTTTGGGGTTTTTTTTGGGGGGTGGGGAAAGGTTTGGGTGGGGGGAGGGGTTGTTGATTTTTTTGGGGTTGGATTTTGGTTTGGTNTTTTTGTTTGGTTGGATTTTGGTTTGGTTTTTTTTTCATGAAAAACTTTCTTGTTCTCTTTAATTACACAGGCGTTATTTATTTTATCTTATCTCACTTTCTCTGATTCCAGCTTCTTTTGATATATAATATTTTGAGCTTTCTCTGTTTAGTAGAAATAGTGATAGCTTATTGAAAGAGAAACAAGAGCAGATAGTTTTGCAAAGGGAAGGGTTCAAATGAACATGTGACTGAATTTTCCTTTAGCTGTCCTGTAATGGTGTCTTGATCATGAGATATGACATGGTTGTATCAGTAGCTGAAATCATGAAAATATTTCTTTAAGCTATTTCTTTAAGCTCTTTGTACTAGATGAGAATATTGTCTAAGGCCTTTCCTGTTGTTTGAAAGGCAAAATATTAATTACTCGCCTGAGAAGTTGTATAATTCTTCACAAAAGTATTTGAGTTTTGCATTCCGGAGTCATTTCTACAGATCTGACATTTATATGCTGCTATATGTGGGTTTTAACAAAAAGGTGAATTTTGTACATATTATTCCCCAAAGTATTATAAGCCATCTTTATTAAGATATTTTTAGTCTTGGGAGTGAGCATAATGCAAATACTAATCTGATTCATAGCTCAAATAAGCCTTTTTTTCTCCATCCTTTCCTATCTAGAAATAGTTATCTTGGGTTTCACTCTTTGATGGCTGGACTGGAATGTTGTGCTAATATGTTTATGCTAGGCCGACACTTTACTGAATTTTCTGTCCCACGCAGTCTAATGATGTGAAGTTGAGGTACTGGATTTGGCTGGAATAGAGTTAATTTTCTCCATAGTAGTGAAGCTGTGTTCTTGATTTATGCTGAAAACAGTGTTGATAACACAAGGATGTTTTCATTACTGCCGAGCAGTGCTTACACAGAGCCAAGGCCTCTTCTGCTTCTCACCCCACCCCACCAGCGAGGAGGCTGGGGGTGCACAAGGAGTTGGGGGGGACACAGCCGGGACAGCTGACCCCAACTGACCAAAGGGATATTCCGTACCATATGGTGTCATGCTCAGCATACAAGGGGCTGGGGGAAGAATAAGAAAGAGGGGGACGTTCAGAGTGGTGTCATTTGTCTTCCCAAGTAACTGTTACACGTGATGGAGCCCTGCTTTGCTGGAGATGGCTGAACACCTGCCTGCCCATGGGAAGTGGGGAGTGAATTCCCTGTTTTGCTTTGCTTGCACATGGAGCTTTTGCTTATTAAACTGTCTCTGTATCAACCCATGTGTTTTCTGACTTTTGCTCTTCCAATTCTCTCCCCCATCCCACCCAGGAGGAGCGAGCAAGCAACTGCGTGGGGCTCGGCGGCTGGCTGGCATTTAGTAGGCATCAGAATTTATGTTATGAAGCATCCCAAATGTTTAGGGGCAAATAATTCTTTTTATAGAATACATAAATTACATGAGGAAAATAATAGCTGACTTCTTCCCAAGTATGTTGTTGGACTAAAAGCTAATGGTTGTAAAGTGGTTTGAGATCCTCAGATAGAATTAGCAGCTTACATGCAAATAAAATTGAAAGCCATGTCTAATTTAGTTGTAATGTAATTAATCTAGTAAGATAGTTGGTCAGTGCTGTCTCTGGTGTCAGTAATGGTCAGTGTCCTGCTAAACTAATGTGATACTTCTCATCAGCATGTCATGAGAATACTCAAGTGCAGATATTCTGAATAAAGTGCCCTTTGAAAATTCTGTGTATGTATTCTCTTTACATTTGGAGCTAGCTCATAGAGACCAAGGAAAGAACTATGCTTTACTATTTGAAGAAAAATTGTGTACTTGGTCTAGGAATTACAGAAACATGCTCTTTTATCAAGACACAGCAGTATTTCCTATTTTCACACTCGCTTCCTAACACCTTCACTTGAAAAGAAATAGAGTTCATCCCAAGTCGAAAAGAAGTGGAGTTCATGCCAAGCCATCTACATACTTGTTACTATTTCAAAAATACTCAGCTAGTTGTCTAACTATTTTTAAACCTTGATAAATAAAGCCTGTAGATTATCTATAGAAAATACCCTTTTGGTTTGGGTGATTCTTTCTCTCCATTTTATGAAATGCAGGAATATAATGTATTAAAAATGGTGTGATATATCCTATTTTGTTACCTTGCAAATGAAACCATCCTATGAGGTGCAGAGTACTATTTGAGTGTATAATATCATATATATCATGACTATGTCTGAGAATAGCAAAAGATCTTGCATGATGAGACCATAATAAAATTACTTTATAGTTTTAAGATATTTATATAATTAAGAAGTGAAATTAACTGGAAGAATGTTAAGTGAAATTAGAAGTTCACATAAAAATCTTATGAGATCTCGCTAACTTGGCCAGATAATTCTCTAGCAGCAGGCAACCGTCACAGTTCTCTTTTCAGGCTTATGCATCTTTCTCAAGATTTCATGTCACTTTCAGTCTACAGTGATAGACTTTCTTTGCAGTCCTTTTTCTTTCTGTTTTCAGTTCTCTTTCTCTCCTCATACCGCTGTTTCTGCTCCATTTGTTTCCTCTGTTATTTGTTTTGTTTTTTCTCACTGCCATCCCAAGCACTGGTAAAAACATTCTTCAGAATGGCAGACGCTAGTCTTGACCAGCTAACATTTTTTTATATTTTCCAAATTGTTGATCTGTAAACTTATTTTCCCAGCATTCCAGAAAATCAGATTAGCCTCATTCTCTTTCTGCTTTCTATTGATGTTGCAGAATTAATCAAAGAGTCTATTTTACATGGTATTCTGCGTTTCTTAATTTCCATAATTTGCAATTTTTCTTCCATTACTTAACTGTGGGTTCTTTCCTTTGCTTTCCCATCTTCTGATACTGGAGTTAATCTCATATATTAACTTTTTATAGGGATTATGTTATTAATTCTGCTATATGCTATGGGTTCTGTTGTCTTGAACAGCACATCTAGAAACAGGGAATGATTACTGCTGGAGATGAAAATTCAGTATTTATCCAGTACCTGATATCTTACTCTGCTTTCTTCACAAGTAAGAACTTCCCAAGAAAACTTTCAAACTTGCAATACATTTTCATATTATATATTAACAAACATCAAATTATAGATTAATATAATGAATTATATAATATTATTGATATATATTATTCAAATTATATATTAGTTAAATGCCATATTAAATGTCTCCAGACAGGAGACTACCAGATGTGAAGGAAAAAAGGTGTCTCAAAGACTAGTCAGATCTGTAGCTTTCATATTGACTTCACACAGCTACCTAAGAACCTAGATTTCCTATAAGGTATAGATTTTTCTGTTCCAATTTTAGTGCATAAATTTCATTTCATGTCGTATTTGTCAAATTATTTGAATGCATACAATCCATAGGCATTCTATTGTTATTAGCTGACTCCCGTTAGTATCGTCTAGGTATTTGCACATTGTGAGGAAACAATATTCACCTGTATGCGCCTTCTGTGTATTATCTTCAGTGTTAAACTTAGCCAAACAGAGCTCATCTTCACGCCCTTCTTTATTGGAAAAACTTTTTTAAAAAAAACCAGAACACTGCTGCCTGTGTGCTGTTGGAAACAATTCTGAATAGCTAGATGAGAAAGGAATGCAAAGATAGAGAAAGTTCAATGCACAATTTTAAGGTGAGCTGAACATTGGAAAACGTGTAAGGTCAGATATCAAGGGGAATGGGTTTAAGGGGTCTGACTGTCTTCCTATAGATTTACTCCACAATACTATGGGGTAAGTGGGTGAGGAGGGAAGGAGTTTTGTGGGCTTTCTAAAAAAGAGGGCTCTTGCTTTGTATTTGAGCCTGCACCATTTACTATGTCAATGCATGTGATGGGCGTATCAGGATTTTGAAACCTCTGACTCTCTTTTTAGGAGGAGTGTTGGAAGAAAAGTTGTTTTTATAAATTCTTACATATGCATCTTTATACATCTTAGACAATCTGAATGACTTTCTGACTTGAACAGTAGGAATGCCATTAATAATGTGGTAACCTCCTTTAGGAGATAACAAATGTATTTTGTTTTAAAAGTATTAATAGGATTAGTTGATAACTTCAGATCAGCAGAGGTACAATTTTCATCTTGTGCAATTCCTCTATGTTCACTGCTATAATATATTATTATTACTTCAGATCTTTCTTCTGAGACAGATTTCGAGCCAATTATGTTTGCTGTTTGATGCACTGAATTTGCAGTGGTATTGTGTTTTTCTCTCTAAATGTACCTTTGGATTGCAATTGCTTTACTTATCTATGCCTTTGAGGAAGAAAAAAGAAACCAAATTACCAGTTTAGTACGTGCAGGAGCACTAATTCAACTCTAGCAAAAGGGGAAAGGATAAATAATGTTTTCCTTTGATTTACAGTGGAAAAAGTAGATTTCATACATTAAAGGTCTGTACAATACCTTTATGTTATGCTCAGATTGCAAGATTTGAACAAATTACATTAGTAATAATAATAATAATGACTTCTAAGGCATCTGGGTTGGTTTTATAAAATTATTTTCTGAGTTTATGGGAACAATATTTTCAACAGCAAGTAGTTAATCAAATTTATCTGTGTCAGTAAATCACAGTCGTTGCCCACAAGAAAAGAAGCAGTTTATATATGCATTTTAAGTATGGTGGATAATTTGCAGATTAGTAACATTGCAAGAAAATACCAAACTGCAAACCTGGACTACTTTGTTAATAACCAAATACTACATTTGCTGTAACTCGCCACTACCAAAATAGGAAAAGTTTGGAGGTTTTTTTCTTTTTTTGCTTGAATGAACCATCTGCCGATTGCAATAGATTTCTAAATTAAAATTATTTTCAAAATGTGATGAAACAGAGATTAAATATCAGTGCTATCTAGCACTGCTAAAAATGTTGCATCAAGATTTTTCTTTTTCTGGCGAAGATTTATTGCGATGAACTCCCCTGAGGGAGATTCAATTGCTATGAAAGCAGTGTAGTTTTATATTTGAACACATCTTTTCTGATGGGATTTTTAACTTCTGTCATGGTAAGGATGTTATTAGAATGGATAAACATGATCACTTTGATGGGTTAGTCACCACTTGGCAGAATTGTGTCACAGGGCAAGTCATAGATGTAAGGAGTTAATATTCTGCTGCAGTTACTCAGCTTCGTCAGATTTGATTCTTATGTTTCTCATGACAGCTAATGTAATTGCAGGAGTTTCTGTACTTTTAAAAATACCAGTTGAATTCAACAATGTTAAAAAAAGATACTACCAGTTCTCGCTGTTGTTGAAGAACTTTGTGAAAGGCATTTGCTGTCAGGTGTACTTACACATGCGGATATGCCTGAAGAATTGCAGTACAATAGGAAACTTCTACCATTATAATGCAAAATGATTTCACCCAATAACAAGTGTCTTTTTCCAAAGGATGCTAGTGATACCACATCATACTCCTCTAGTGTAGCACATATGCACATTTTAGAGATTTTTGTACACTTTTAGAAAGCTGTAAGCACTTTTTTAACATGAATTTGTCTTTGTTTCATCTGTCCATTTTGAAAGGTTCATTTGGGAACAAGTGTCCCCAACACACATGCTTTAAGCTCTAAAAATGATTGAAATAAATTTTCTTTCTGAATAAAGATTCTTGAATTTTCAAGATGTGACTATGTGACTTCTTTTTTTTTTTTCCTTGTGACTGCTTTAAAAAATGAAAAAAGGATTAAAAAAAAAAAAAGGTGTGATCTTTCCATCAACAGGTGTTTCCAGTTAACCTCATCTGGATAACTGGAAAAGTGAAATATATGTAATCATACAGTGAAATTATTATTTTTATTTTAAATTATAAGTAACCATGACATGTTTTACTGCAAGAAAATCCCATTGATTCAGTTGCAGAGATAGTGATCAGTAGTACTTCTGCAACCCAAAATTGCTTCTGCAAATATGCTTTGTGCAATTATATGCATATATAAATTTCTCCTGCTGCAGTCCTATGGTGTTCTATTTTTCATTTAATTTTTTGTATAGGATAATGCTTTCATCAGTTGATAACTTCGTTTGAAAAGCTCTCACGCTAGCTGAAATAAAATGATGGAAATCTTTAAATTTGAAACATAATGCTGAAAGTTTTTGAAGATTTGGTGTATCTATCCAAAGCTGCCACATGGATTTAAAAGTTTGAAACTCTAATGTAACTAGGAACTTGCCCTACAAGAATCAAACTAAATTCTATGACCATGGGTATTTTGAGATTTACAGAAGTTACGATAGCAGAAATACAATTATATCAGACTTCTATACTAAGCCTGATTTGTGTTGTGTTCAAAATAATTTATTATAAATTCACAATTGCTTTGCTTCTCATTATAGCTGAATGTTTAGTTTCTCCCTAAGTAATGTCTTACCTCACCAGCTGATTGCTTGAAACGCTTGTTTTGTTTAAAGCCATGTTTATGACATTGCAGACACTCTTGGCATCTTAATTGTAGTTCAGTATTGTCTTGCTGTTGTTATATTTTACTGAATTTTACTGCAGTAGTGTTTGAAAAACTTGCATTAATATAGTACAGCATACTACAGTCATTGAAGTAGACTGAAATATCTTGTCCAGTTTTATATTAATTTTAAAGGTTTCCAAAACCTTTTCACATAATACATTCTCAGGAGTATTTTACAAGCTAAAACTGTAGTGTACATTACAGTTGGAACAAAATAGATTGTGCAATTACTATCTAATAAATACAGCCTTTGAAACAGTAAGAGGAACAGTATTTATTATTAGATTTACACTCAATATCTGTATATATGGGCAGACAGTACACTGAGGGTTTGCTTGCTACGGCTCGTAAGGCTGTCTTTTTCTGTCTGTTATTAATAAATGCATTTAGTATTCACTAGAGAGTGAACCTTGTGTATTAGCGCTTCTAACATAAGTGCTTAAAATGAAATATGAATTTGTCTGGGCACCATTCTATTTTTAAGTAAACACAAACCTGATGCTAAAAGAATAATTATGTTTATACTTCAGGATTGTTATCTATCCCTACAAGTCCCTCATATATTCCCCAATTTCCAGTAGTATTGTGATATTTTACTCTTTGATACATTTTGCTCCTTGTAATAGTTCTAAGACACCTGTAAATTATGTATCCATTAAAGAAGAAAAAAATCACATTATGAAATCCTATTTGCAGTCCAAAACCAAGTTATCCTTAAACTCCTCTTTTCTTTTAGTTTTTACCATATTTTCTCTGTGTCTGTCTTCTGCACAAGTTCTCTACAAGTAGATATGTAAGTATACCTGTACCAATTCTACATCCTATGACAACGCTCTGTATTGTTGGCTTAGTTCTAGCTAATTTTGGACAGTTACTAACATTTGTGTGTTTAGTAATTTCATGCTAGACCAATATGCGTGTTTAAGCTACAAATCTAGCTTTTTTGTCTTTTTTTTTCCTCTTTTCTCTACATTGTTTGATGATTGTTTTTTGTTTGGCAAAGTATTGCAGAAAAAATACTGAAGAAATTTATAGATGGAACCATACCTTTGGGAAACTTGAGTCAAGGGTTACTGTATTATGTGGGAACAGACATGAAGGGTTACATGTGACTTTAACTTTGACAAACCTGATATTACTAAAATGTGACAGCTAATTAGAAACCCTTTTATAATTTTTTTAAACTTAATAGAATGAATTATGATCTCTATGTATTTTAGTTATTTTAGAGCTCCAGATGAAACCCAACCCAACCAACAAATAAGCCAGCCAACCCTAAATCTAAGTGTTAGACTTTCTCAATTGCTTTTAAATGGATTGTGCTTTTCCTACTCGTATAGGACAGTCAACAATGTGTTGCTTTAGTCAAACCTTGCTGCAATGTTTGTATGGGTAAAAAGTTGAACAGATTACTGTTAGTCTCTGAGAATCAGGGATTTTGTCATTATTGCTTCTATTCTAAGGTAGGTCTAGCTTAGGCAGTGATGCACTTATGTGTTTAAATAAGACTTCTGAGTTTTGCTGCATTCAAAATAACAATAAACAGTCTGTGTGGGTTTAGATAGCTTGATTTATGGGATCATCTACAAGTAAAGCAGATCATACAGTGATACAAAGCTTCCAAACCACATGGGTTTGGAAGTACAATTTCTCTCTATGTGTAAAAACCTCGTATGATCTCAGGAAGGTAGACAACAGGCAATTGGAATAACCCTTAAAGAATCCTTTTTAACACTTTCATGTTATGTATAAATGTCACTATAGTAATAGGGGGGGGATTCAATTTATTCTTTCTGAATACCACTTAAGAAGTCTGATGTGCTTGCCTTCTGTGTTGAAAACATTTTATGAGAGAAGATTCACTGTAAATAAATTCAACAAACTTTCAAAAATCAATCTCAGTCTGTAGGAATATGGAACTATTGTTTAAAAATAATGCATGACAAATATCTCTTGTATGGAATTTAAAAAATATTTTCAAGTGGCAGGAATACCAAATGTCAAATCTGAATAAAGAAACAGAGAATCTTAGTTTGGGTACTGTGAATAATATAATTGGCTTAGTACAACCTATGTTAATGAATGAAGGTTTATTTTCTCTTTCTTCGCAGAAAGAGAAGTTATTAAATTTTAGGGGATTTACAACAACTGTAGTGATGCTTGAAGCCACTGTGCTGGACAAAATACACACTGGCCCAGTAGACCATGAAAGGAGTGGGGATCACACAAACAGCGAAGAATTCTGTGTATTAGGAGAGACTGAAGACAATGCGGCATGCAATAGCTGCATTTGCAGGTTTTCAGACTTGCAGTGGGAACTGATGTGATATGGTCAATCCAACATACAGTTTCTTCAGTATAACACTAATATCAAATCATATTCTCTCACAGTTTCATGGTTACAGATCCCTTCAGTGCAATATTCTGGCCTATGATTGGCGGGGGATGAGTGGGGACATGACTGGTGGTTTTGGTAGCACTTACAAATTGAAGCACTCTTTCATCTTTGTTTTCCTCTGACATTTCCATTTTATTTATATCTGTACTGTTAACAGGAAAGGAAAATATGGAGTCTGCATATAAAGAATCAAAAAGATGGATGAGTAGAAATAGATGGAAAAAAAAAATGGTTTGTCAGCTACTTGTCCTAATGGAGGAAAATCTGATAAAATAAATATCATAGACAGAATCCATCCGGGTAGAAGCAGCAGTGAAAGTAATCAAGGGTGAGTGGAACAAGAAGTAATCTGAAACAAGAAATCTGAAACTGAGAGAGTAGCCTCAATATAGGAAAGGCAGCTGGTGAGAACAGAGAGAATCCAATTAAATGACAGCGCATCTAATGAATAGAACAGGGACTAGTGCAGGACGAAAATGCAATTAAATACTGAAATAATGTCTTCAGATGGGTTTAAATAGATTTTATTATGGTGAAATGTAGTTTCATTCCTATATGTAACCTTTTACTGATACATATATCTACTGCTGCCAGATACATTGTCTGTCAACGTAAACATACCCATCCAGTAAGTCTGTATTTATTATCAAGTAAATAGGGTCCTGTTTATACCATTTGTCCTTTCATTTTTGTGTGAGAGTATTTTACAGCTGTCATAGACTGAATACTGCAATATTTTAATGTTGTTTTAGCTCAAACAATAGTCAAACTCTCCAGCATAAGGTGTGGTGATTGTTTTTTTTTTTTTTGAAAAATCAGTGTAATCTGTATTTTCTGAAGAAAGTGAAGTATTTTTCTTTTAAATTATATTATTTACATCTAAAGCTGTCACTGACAGCTGAAGTGTTTGTCTGCACTGTGCATTGACAGTCTAGTAGTGATAGATATGAACCTGATGATAGTGCTTAGCACCATTTACTTACAGATTGCCCAACAGACTCTTACAAACTCTTCGGCTACTTTGCATGGAAGATGTATTTGACAAATTATACTTTTAAACTAGCACTTTCAAACCACATTATCCCTCATAGAGATGGAGCATGTCTATAGATGATTTTGAGATGAGGACACCTGGGCAGGAGATTTGTGGGGAGACTGTTCTGGAATTTTGTAGGGTTTATGTGGTTACTTAGGTATTAAATTTGATTTGATCAAAAATGGTTGATGGCATATGTTCTTTGCAGCCTCACAGGGCACTGGAAGTGCACTTTGTGTGTAACAGCACAAGGCTTTTACCTTAAGAATAGAGGAGTCCATCCACAGCAGAACTTTACACAACTTGCTAAAATAATTCATTTTTATCCTGCTGTAAGTGGTGACGTGCAGTGACGGCATGGCACAGTGGAGGTTTAAGAGAGCACTGTTACATAAAACAAGAATGGTATAGGTTATTCAGCATCAAAACAATAATAACAAGGTGGAAATAGCTGTTACATGTTTGAGAACAGAAAAATCGATTGGTTCTGTGTAAAACACTTTGTGGCTGTCGCCTGCACGGGTCTTTTTGGGTTCAGCCTGAGCTGACACAGCCCATCTCTGCAAGTTGGGGATGACGAAGTTCTTACTGAGAACTACCTCTCAGGTGCAGTGTTGTTTGCCGTGAAAATACGTCCTAGCCTATGGAAGGGACAACTGAGGATTGTCTGTAGGAAACTGTGTTATGTAGGCTTTTAAAATGTATTTATCTGGGCACTACACAACACTGAGAGATCTCGATAATGACTAACCTGTACTGTTCTTAGGCGATAGCATTGTCTTCTGCTGCAATGTATGCCTGTGCACGCGGACAGGCAGCCACACGTGTACTTTCAGCTGAACTCTCCACCGCTGGAAAAGCATAGGAGCCCCCATGGGATCAAATTAGCTTTCTGTGCATGGAAATTTAAGGCCTGGTTTTCCTCCCAATATGTTCTGCAATTTATTGTAACCAGCAGTTCAAGATGTCAATGTGGCTGCTGTTTCCTTGAGGGATCTCTTCTGTCTCAAGTGGATGTTCAGTTTTTATTCTTCAGTGAGGTACGTACACGAAAAACTTGCTATTTTTAATGTCTCATTTTAGAGCAATTCCTGATTAATGATTTTCAATAATTTAGTATTTTAGCAGGACAAAGTGGGATGAGTTTCAGGTAGGCAACTTGAATAACTGATCAGTAGAGATTCTGTTGTATATTTAGCTATGAATAATGTGTTATATCAATATATTATTAGTTACAATAATAAATAAACAAAATTCAGTAATTGGATTGAGATCCAATTCCTTTGATGTCCAGTTGCTGTTCCCATAAAGAAAATCAGGCTGACAGGAATTTCCTGGGGTGGATTTATGCTGTATTTGGAGACATTAAAATGAAAAAGTTGAGATGTTACAAAATTGAAAAACCTGAGACGGTACCAATATTTACATCTTTTACTGCAAGTTAAAGCTAATGAGATTACAGTTTTCTGGGATTGGCTGTGAGATACTTATATAAGAAATAGATTTAAAAATTAAGTGGTTACAGTGGATGTCTAAAGTAGTTCCCATTGAAAGCAACAGGCTTTTTAAAATGCAATGTTACCCATAATGCTTTTCAGCTATTAATTTTGTAGAAGGTAGTTATGATAATTTAATGATTATATCAGAACTGTAAGAAAATAAGAAAAAATAACTTTATATTGTAAATATTTTCTACTATAGTAATATTTTTTCCCTCTTTGAAGGAATCCTTGTCTTGTGTTTAGAGATTTAAAAGTAATTGCTCCAACCTTTCAAAAAGCACACACAGCTTACTTTGTTATTCTTAGCAGACTTTTATTTAGTACTACTGACCTGCTATAACAACAAAGTTGTCGTTAAATAGATCTATCTGCAATAGTTACAGAAGTCACTGCATTTTAAGTACATGGTTTGGTCTGTGGGAGGTCTGGAAGACCTATGTTAAGCCCGAAACTCTGGAAAAAGATTTCCCATGGTCACAAATCTTCATTACATATCTATGATTAACAGCAAAACACTGATTACAGCATTTAAAAACACATCCCCGTTCCCCTCCAGTTAGCATTTTAATTGTGGGAAGGGTGTGCTTTTAAAGTGAACCTTCCAGTCACGGCCACTTTCTGCATCATCACTCTCCTGACTGAGTAGATTTTCACTTTGGCATCTAAATCTGTTTATGATTTGTGTTTCACAAAGTACATGTTTTTATATGAATATTTAGCTTCTAAATATCTGACACATATAACATAGTTTTGCCCCCCTCCCAGTTTAGTGATAATTACTGCCCTCGCTCATTAGTCATCCTTACCAAGTTGTGGGTACAAACTTTTGCCTGTGAATGCTGTCACCCTGAGGTGACAGCCTGAACTTTTGAGCTAGCCGCCGCCGCCGCCGCCGCCTCNTTCTTCTTCCTTCTTCCTTCTTCCTTCTTCCTTCTTTCTTTCTTCTTCTTGTGGCATTTTAATTACCAGGCCAAATAATGGCATGTTATTTTTTAGGTCTGACAAGCCTGTAAGTCTAATATAACATGCTGTAGCACACAGCCAATACAGAACCTTATGTGGAGTAATTTTCAGCTGGATAGCTGTGTGCCATTTCTGCAAGCTTTCCCATTGACTGGCAACATGGGAAAAAAGGAGTTATGTTTAGTGGTTCCGTAGCGTGAGTTTGCCTGGTAAGACACCTGCCCGGATTTTAGATGTTGTAATGCTGCAGACAGAAGCAAAGCATGGAGACAGCGGCAGGCGGCTGTAGTCGTGGTGCGGGACCAGAGAGCTGGCAGCAGAGTGGCTTCAGCGGCTTGAGCACAGCACTAAGCCCGCTCTTCGGCACTTCGCAGCTGTGCAAAAGCCAAGTAGCAGCGGACCAGAGAAGTATGACTGCTTCCCGTGCCTACCTCAGTATCTACAGACAGAAGAGTGTGGCTCTTTGAGTAACAGGATTGTCCACAGATTGGAAATGGAAATTAGTTTATTAGAGCACTGTGTGTCATCCTTCTGAATAAATCCAGTTCATCTGTGCAACAAATACAGTGCAGTTTTACAGATCTGTAGATTCAAAATATTTCGGGTTATTTTTTACTGTGGGGGAAAAAAAAGTGTAACTAACATGTCTAGTTAAATTATCAGCACTAAGCATTAAATGACAACATTATATTTTCCTGTGAATCTTCATTCACATAGCAATTATTTCTTCTTTCCCAAAAATACTGATGTAATTTAGAAGGTAATCATCCACAGAATGCCTAGGGACTTTGTATTCTTGACCTACAATTTTTTTTGTTGTTGTTTTTTTGTAAACCAGTTAATTGCTTTTATTTTTTTTCACTCTATAATCTTGTGATACCAAATTGCTGAATTCTAGTGACGTATCAATGAGAAGGTATAGCGTGCACTGTTTGTTACAAATAAGTTAGACTTTCTTTCAGAAAATAGAAAAAAACCTAAAGCCTCTTTGTCTTCCAGAAGGGAGAAATGCCAAAGTCTTGGAAGCACTTCAGTGCAAGACACCCAGCAGGCAAAAAAAAAAAAAAAAAAAAGGCAATTTATCAGCAGGAGAGTAAGACACACGTTTGCCTCCATCTGCCAGTTTTCTCCCTAAAGTGAAACTTTTCTGCAGTGCGGTCCTCAGCATTTCAGAAAGCAGAAAATGGTTGTTTTGTGTGTTTACTGTGCATGTAGATCTCCTTTGGCAAGTTCTTCTTGCATGACATATCATTGCAGATACCTGTTTCAGGCTAGATTATAGAGATTTGATTGCCGAACAGAGTAAAAATAAATGGAACAATCTCCTCAGTCTTCACTGTTAGTGCACGTAGAGGAACAGTGTTCTCTGAGGAGCAAACAATCGTGTTGCAAGTTGTAAAAGAGCTAGGAACAGGTTTTTTTGCAACCAACTAGCATATCCAGAGTTTGGCCAGCTCTCACCCTTACCTAAAATGAACACCTTTCCTACATTTTTTTTCTGAAGGAGGTCTTTAATGCATGAGCCCTAATGGGAGCTATTGGTGCTTAAAATGATTTCTGATCCCTGTGTGAAGTTAGGTAGTGCTGACACCAGGGTGATGGTCATGGGTTTCATTCTAGCTTTTTTTGATCCTAAATGTGGAAAGTGGGAACTGATATTTTTCCACTCAGGTCAAGTAAATCCAGCCTCTCTGCAGCTCATGGTAACATAGGAAGGAAGACAGAGCTTGCAAGTGAAGGTCAGAGGATTTATGATCCCTTAGAAAAAATGTTTTGAATTCATTCCTCTAGAAGTTCAGGCAGCAATTGCTTGTGAAATGATTCTAAGACAACACTGTCTTAACAGCCTTACCTAAATTGCCACAGGTAGAAGCTGCATTTCAGGCTTGGTGTGTGGGTGGAACTCTGAAAGATTCACTGCTGGTTTATTGGTAGCATCTTTAAGTTGCTATAATGACTGGGCAGGGGGTGGGGGGAAGCCTGAAAATATGCGCTGGGAAGCGTTTCAAATGGTTTTAGGAACTATAAATTGTTACAATATATAGTGCATAGTCCATTTCTTCTTTTCTTCAACAGAATGTACTGGAGTCAGATTGGTTTACAATAGCCTTTCTTTCCTTGAAAAAATCTTGCATAATAAAATATTCCACTTAAAAAAACCAAAACCTAAAGCTTTCCTTTATTGATGCTGTAAATTGCATGTTGAGATCCACATAGAAGAGTGAAAATTCTTTTATTAGTGATGCAAAGTGGAAGACAGCAAAAAATCACTCTCTTAAAGTCATATTTATTTTATCCTGTTGGTTCTTGATGTTGTCTTACTCATTGGCATGTTTAATTTTCTGTTTTCTGTAAACCAAAAAAACTGTTCCTAGGACATAAAAAATCCGGTGTCTCAACTGCTCTTCATAATGTTTTCTGCTGTACCATCTTCCTAATCTGCCTCACTGAAGCAGAACACCTGTTCTCTCTTACATCCTTTCATAAAACTAGCTTTTTCTGGGGCACCTACTTACAACTGATTAATTAGTAATATATGCTGATACCATGAAAAGCCTGCATATTTTTTATTATTATTACTATTATTTATTTGTTATTGATTCATAAATAAAGAAGAAGAGTTTCCTTCTGAGCCAGAAGGCTAATAACAACAGGAATTGCAGCTGGATTTTATGCTAGAGGAGAAGGAAGAATTTATTGAATTTAGCATTAAATATATATAACTAGAAATCTGTGTATAATATGTTCTCCAGTTTTCTTTGCTTGTAAGTGAAATCCTTCAGGAGTTTTATAGCTGGGTAGAGACATACTTTGAGTATAGGTAAAACTTTAAAACACTTTAAAATTTTATCACAATCAGACAGTGGTATTTGCTGGTGAACAGTTCCAGAATAATGTTCAGTGTCTTCACATGTAATCTTAGGAATCTAATCTTCATTAATAGCTTTCCATTCCTATTTTTATATAAATATTGAATTGTTTTCAGTATTTGAGGTCTTAATGGTAGATTATTTCCTGTCAAGATATGACATTTAAATATAGTATCTTTAAATATTACATGCAAACTACCTACTAGTATGCAAATACTTGTCTCTTACTTTTTATGTGTATCTTACTTAGTTCTGAAATTTCAATGTGACTTGAGGCCAAATAAATGAGGATGATTATGGTGCAATGCAAGTTTTAAGTAGCATGATCTTTTAGGTGAGCACTTTAAAACAATGGCTTGTGTTCCTTTTGTTCTTCCAAAAGTGCAGAGGATAGGCTTAATAAGCAAAGGATAACACCTTTGAAGATGGAAATGTACAGATGGGAATTTTGTGGTCACCTACTTGTGCGTTTACATATCAGCTTACTGCATATCAGCTTCATCAGCTTAATCTTCTTTGACTACACTGAGTGGAAAAAGATGCCTCCATCTTTCTGAAGGTGATTCAGGGAGGGAGGCTAAGTTAGGTTCTTCATTTAGGAAATTCAAGTGTTTGTGTTCCAGAGCCAGATGCCTTTTTTTCCCCTCCTTCCACTCCTGTTCTACCCACTGTATAAGTTATAACCAGTCCTGGTATCTGCCCAGTGAAGGATGACAAGGAGTTAGACGCTGGTGGTGTGTCACTGACTATGAGAGACCCACACTGTCCCTTCTAACTGCTTCTGGGTCTGACACCCCCCGTTTCAGCCAAGGGACTTGTCAGAGCAGGGGGTTTGTGCAGATGGGCTTTGGTGGGGCCTCTTAAGGCTCTTGCAGTGTGTTGTCACATGGACAACCTTATAACAGATTTTTAAAATATCATCTGAACATACTCAGAGAGTGGTCACGTAAAGAGTTGGACCCATAAATGGGATCTATACAGATTTAGGTGATTTGCTCTACAAACACCATACAAAGATGGCAAAATACAATTTAACTGGGCTTCAAACCATACCGCATTAGAGAAATCTGGCAGCACTGGCAAAATTTAATGCTGTTTCACAAAGCTTCTTTTAGACGTAGAGAAAGGCAAGGTCTGGCATCTTTATAAAACGTGGCCCTTTCCTGTAGCTGTCACTCTTACTTGCATGGTGCAGAGTTGAGTTGCTGCCAAAGTTCAGTGTTTGTATACATCCAGAACATACTGAAATCAAGAGAGAGTGAGGAATCTGAGGCCTTTTGGTGTTTGTAGTTAAAGTCACTTAAGTTGGTTGAACCAGTTTAAGTTAGGCTCATGGAAGTTCCATTGCAAATGTTTAACATTGTAGTGCAGTTCAGTTTCATTTAGTCTCTGTTAATATGGAATTTATTTGGTTAGACTGAATTCCTGTTAGTATTTTTAGCACTTTAAAGTTCTACTTTTAGCCAAACTATTAAAATTGACTTTAAAAGAAATCATCTGCTTTTTTAAAAAGTGGAGCGTGTATAACGCAGTCTGAACCCATTCCCATTTCAGATGAGTGAGACAAGGAGACGCGGCCTCTGACAGTAACCATGCCCGTGAAAAAAATGTTAGTTGTAAATCCAGATTCTACCTCCAGGGCTGTGGATCACATTAACCATGGAAGTGTGCACATATATAGATAAAAATTAACAAGACAAAGACACATCTGAGACAGGACCTTTTTTAGCCCACTCAAACAGTCAATCTTTGTGTTTCAGAATGTCACTACAGGGATATTGCTCCCTACTATGTGTTTCACCCAACAGAGGCACCAAGAAACAACCTTTCTTGCTTATAGAGTTTGCAGCATGTATGTAAAGTTGTGCAGTCTACACAGAAATACTAGTTAAAAGGCATAGTCAAGAATTTGTGCTCAAAACCAACTCCTCAAACGCACATGATAAATGTTCTCCTGTCAGACCGTCCCTGCAGCCCATCTGCCAGGCTAGCGTGCTGCACGCCCACGCGCTAGCTGGGTGCCTGCTCTGTGTTTAGATCCAGGCAGCAGGGGCTTTAGATGAGTGGTTCCTCTGATGAGTAGTTCTTCACATGGGTAGTCAACACCACCACTGATTTTCTTCAAACTTGCAGTCACTGATGTGATTGAAACTTAATGGCCAAGCCCAGACTGATGATGGACATTGACTGAAGTATGCATCAATTTTTATATAAGGGGGAAGCTCTTATTACTTAATCTGTTAGCTGGCAAATAATGAGTTGGATGATACTCAGTATTTCAACATCAACATTATATTTCTTTCCTCTCCTGATTGACTGTGTTACATTTCATATGTTGAATGGCATGCTGCGCCTGTATGTATTGTGAGAAGGGGATGATGGTTTGGGAGAAAACGTAGTGAGGCAGCAAATACAGTTCTGAGCTGGAAGAAAGGTAGAAAAGATGAGAATGGATAAAACAGTTTGCAATGAGAAAGAAACAGGAGAGTGAGCAAACTTACATTCCAAAAAAGAGAAAACAGGACTAGTAATAAAGAATAGTGTGAAAGCAGTAACTTCAGCATTGTTTACTCAATTTTATATGATATTAGAGTGAATTCTAAGTGATCAAAAAGCTTACACAAATACAATGAATAATCAATAATTTGTCTTCAAAATATTTTTAAACAGCTCCCCTCTTTCTAGTCCAAAAGATGTAGTCTTCACTAAATGTTCTAGTCATTATATCAAAATAATGTCACTGAGCATTTTTTTCATGTGTTTTATTTTTAAGTAATATTTAAAACCTACATTCTTATTTATAGTCATGGATTTTCATTTCACTGTTCTCATGATCATGGAAGATTTGGCTTTGCCTACTTGAGTTTTCATAAAGTCGCTATAATATCCTTCACTTTGTGATCCAGTTTCTTCGAGGTACCTTATGCCATACGTATTTTAGTTATGAATAGCAGAGTCCTCTGCTAGTAATTCCTGCGGTGGGTTTTTTGCCTTTTTTCCTTCATTTGCATTCCTTATAACTATTCTTCTCATTCGTCTTCTCCCTTCCTACCTCTTATTTGTGTGTCCACTTCCCTTCTGTTCTGCTATCTCATTTTCTAAATTTGTAACTAGAGAAGGGCTAGAAAAGCACTTGCTGATTTTGCTAGTCACAGTTTCTACTTTCTCTATCCTTGTCCTCTTAGTTCCTAAAGTTCTGTCTGTTGTGTTTGACCACAACCCAGCACTGAGCTGAAAGTTTTATTAAAGTACCTATTAAAATGCCAAGATCTTGTTTGTAGTTGTTGGTTGTTGATTGGGAACACACCAAAGCTAATGATTTGAATGTTGCATGTTCCATGGCTGAGAGACAGTCACATTATGACATTTTCACCTCACCCCGAAAATGTGGCTAAAATGGCTGAAACTTTTTTTTTTCGTTGACAATCTGTTTATAAAAGAACTGAGTGGAAGAAACTCAGAACAGTGTGTCCCTATGAACCCTGAGTTAGAGTGACAGTTGCACTGGAGAAGAGTAGAAAAATTAATGAAATGGGGACATTATAGTGCAAACTTCAGAGGTGGGATTTCCAGGTATGCCTGTTCAAGTGGAAATGTTTTTCCCCACCCAAGTGGAACATAACGGTACCTCTCTGAACCTGAGCTGCAAAGAGTTCTGACAGGGTGTAATCTCAATCTCTGGAAGGTGTCTACTTGTCCTTGATATCATATTCGTTCTGTTGAGACCTCTGACGTCTTACCAGCAGAAATGTGTTGGAACATATGGCTGCTGCCCACATGCTGGAGGGCTTGAGCTTCTCTAGGTAATGTAGTGTTACAGTCTTGTTGCCATTTGATTATGAATGAGTTGCCACATGTTGTCTGTCCTTGGGAAGCTTTTAAAAAGAAAATGTTGGATTTTTCCTCTTTACAAAGCAGTCAGTAAATAGGACAAAAAACCAATGAGAGTTATAAAATCAACTTTAGTGCCTCTGAGAAAGAGTTTTGTAGTGGTCTTCAGGAGGACAAATTTAAGGGAAAGAGACTTTGTTCTACCTGACATGTATAAAAGCTTTGATAATTTCAAGAGTAGATACAGCACTTCTCAGTTAGTACATGAAAGGCATTCCTCTGAGGAAAGCATGAATGTTTTGACCTATCTTTGTATTTTAGAGTCAACCAAAGTATAGCCTTTGAGTTAGAATGATTTTTTTTTATTGCTGAGTATTGGGTTTGAGCAGTTTAGAAAACTCCAAGGTTACTGGAAGTCCTCCAGAAAGAATATCCTATTTTCCCAGATACTGATGATCTTACTCAGATCTTGTACCAATCATTCACAGGTTTGGGGTGGGGGGTTGTTTTTGGGTTTGTTTGTTTGTTTGTTATTATTGTTGATACTATTTAAAATTCAGAAGTTTTAATAAAACCATATCTGTATAAATGTAGATGATTCTGTATATAAATTATTATTTCATGAATCCTCAGACATTTTTACAAAGCATCATTTTTACAAAGCATCATTTTTAACCTAGTTCACTGTTAAAATATATTTAATTTCTGTTTTGTTCCTTCTGACATAAATTTTTGATGGCTGAATTTAACATGTGGGTCTAACTTTTTCAGGGATATTTAGACACAGAAATACAACTGCGTGAAGGTCATCTGACCTTATCTGATTCAGTTCACAGAGGCCTGCATAAGTCTGCTTAGACCACCCCTTATATAAATTTCAGAACATAGAATTATGTCCTTAGAGTCTCCCAGGTAGGACATTGCGACATATCCTATTTAATGATGTCGTATAGTTTTTCCGCTGTATGTATAGCTAAAATGCCAGTTTCTGATCTGTGAGCAAAATAACTTTGCTGCAAATTAAATCCCATTCCTCATACCCTTTCCCTGGAGGCCTAATAGACATCATGACCACATTCTTGATAGTGATTTTTTTAATATTGGAAGGTTGGTACCTTATTTTTGCTCATTCTTGTGTTTGTAGTTCTTTTTTCTCCAGCTAGATCATGTTTCCAGCGTGAGCTGTTTTTGTGCTTTCCCTAACCTCTGTAGATTGCTGATATCTTCATTAAAAAATTATCCCCCAAACTGAATGCAATATTCAAGGTAAGGTGTCACCATACAGAGTATGTTTCAGAATGGTTTGGGGTCGTGGTTTTTTTTGTTTTTTTTTTTTTGATCCCTTTAGCTTTATTTAGACATGATGGTCAGCATACCACGAGGTCTGTCTTCTGAAAGCCGTATCTGTAAAAACAACAGCATCTTAGGCTATGGATTAACTAAATTAAAAACATACTGACTTTTCTTTTGTACTATTCTTAAATAAGTAACAAGGATTCTACCTATATATTATCTCTTCTTCCATGACAGACCATTATCATCTATATTCATTGCTATTGGCCTTCACAAAGGAAGCTTTTAACTTTAACTGTTGGAAAAATCAGGCTTATGCAGACCTCACAAGATCACTTAGTTCGTGCTTGCAGGATCAATTCCTGTGTTATTCCAGAGAAATTTTTGCTTAAGTTCTTTTCAGAAACCTCCAGTGAGGGACATCTTCATTATGCAGTCTGTTTCAGTATTAAGCAGGGTTTCCTTTACTACCTTTTTTATCCCTTCCTCTCTCATGCTGCAGTTTAATGTTAATACTTGCCCAATCCATTATGGAGACAAGAAACATCTCTTTACAACAAACAGCACGTTCCTCCTTGGTCTTTTCTAAAGTAGTAAAAAATGCTTAAATTTAAGGATTGTGTCTCAACTATGGTCTCTGATGGCGTTTTCTGTAGAAATTATTTTCTACTCTTTTTCTCATTGAGCCTTTTGAAAGATTTGTAGGAAAAGAGTATTTATCAGTATTACTGGAAGAAGTAGATGACTGCACTTGGATCTCCAAACTGCTTGTTGCTTTCTTCTTTACTTTCCAGTCCATGATAAGATTAGACATTGGGTTTTAGTAGTGAGAAAGAGGAATGATGATTCATAGAGCTCATGTTATATATTGGCATTTCTTCTCCTTTTGATGCCATGTCTGTGTAACCTGTTCCGTTTCTCTATCCTCTCCTGTCGTGGATGTCTACTACTCTTCTCACTTGCAACTTTTGTTACGACTTTCAGTTTTCAACAAACACAAAAGATGTTGTTATCATTCTGTTCCCACTGGCCTAAGTGACTTTGTTAATGCTTTCTGATTTGCATTGACTATAGCATCTTGAGAAGAAAAGTGAAACCTGATTTTTGGACCTAGCCACTTTCTACCTCAGGCTCATATTAACAAAAGAAAAACAAAAACAAATACAAAAAGTATAGGGCATGTTTCTAGGGTGGTTTGTTGTTGGTTTTGGATTTTTTTAAAATCTTTTGATGGCTGTTACGCGACAGTTGTTTTATTAGGTCTAGAGCATTGAATGCATATAATCGTTACAGGATTTTTGTTTTCGGCTGATTTGGAGTTGTTAAAATACCAATACTGCTGAAGCTTGGCTGAGTGAAAAGCTGTTTTGTAGAAGAATTAAGGAATGACTGTTAGATTTTTATCTGTCACTTTGTGTCACTGAATTATGTCTCTGAAGAATGCTCTATAGGTTGGCATATTGTCAAGATGAGAACGTCAGTCATCACTCAAAAGACATACTGAAAAAGATATAGACTGAATATATCAGTTACATTTTCTACTAACTTAGTTTCAATTTATTCTTTCATCCTAAAATAAGTGTTGCATTATCATTTGTCCACTAAGCATATTGTATCAGCCAGGTACTCAGTGGGCTGTTTTGGTTAAACTGGGAGAAATTTAAATCCTTGCTCAGATATAGCTATTGGTCATGGCCTTACGTAGCTTAGTAAACCTAGAGTATATTCAGAATGAGTTTTGTGCTGGTGCAGTCTGGAATTCTGGATTTAAGATTGTTTTTGGCTTACTGGCTCAATGTTCTTGGCAATATGTATCCTGGCAGCTCTCTCCAGACAAAATTGGAAAATTAGGTCACGAACAGGCCTTGTAATGAAATATATTGTTGTGTCTGCAATGTAGAAGCTTTTCAGGCCAAAAAAGCATTTGGACATTATTGCTCTGGTGGTTGCCCTTGTAAAACCTGGAGCTGCTTGTTAAGCGTTTGACCCAGTGTGGTGGGTTAGCCTTGGCTAAGGACCAAACTCCCACCCAGCCGCTCGCTCACTCCCCTGCCTCAGTGGCTGGGGGGAGAAAAGATCGAGACAGGTCCATCACTTACCAATTGCCATCATGGGCAAAGCAGACTCAGCCTGGGGAAAATCAGTTTAATTTAGTGCCAGTTAAAATGGGACCTTCTTCTCCTCCTTCTCTGACCTTGATGTTCTCTCTGCTGTATCTCGCTCTTTTTGTTCCCTCTTACTCTCTCTGTCCAGCGTTTTTTGCCTTTTCTTACATACGCTTTCACAGAGGCACCACCACCGTGGCCGATGGCTCGGCTGTGTCCTGCAATGGCTTTGCTGGAGGTGGTTGTAACTGGCTGTGACTGGCCATGACGGGCACATGGCACTGCGCAGCTCCCTCCCACCAACGCCAGGACACAGACACCACTTACATGCAGAACATGGAGTCTGCTATGTTATGTAAAATCCCAGCTTCGCAGGAGCAAGAAGATACCTCTTGATACAGTACTCCAAATTTAAATATTACATGCTCAGTGCAAATAACATTTTACTTTTTCACTTGGTGTATTCAAAGGTATCAAATAACTGGCTAGCTACTGTAGAGCATGTAGAAGTGGTAGCACTTTCACCCTCTGAGTTTATGGTGGAAAGAAGACTGCACGCTGGGTGGAATTTCCTTTTAGGTTTTTCTTTACAGCACAATATAAGTGTTTGCAGCTTTTATGTGGGAGAAGGGAAAACGTTTTCTGATTACAAAGGTATGCTTGATTCTGTGCTTAAAAACTGAGCAATAATAAACTCTTGTTTTCCCTCAATGTACAGCTTCTAAATTGATCTAGAGTGTTTCATGCTGTCTTCATGTAAATCTATTTGCAGTTGTGGGCATACTACTAGCGGTGGGAGGATGGGTATAATTAGAATTTTCGCCACCAATATGATTGCTAATAATCCTATTAGGGCTCATTACTATCTATAGGGCACTCTGTAAACCTATGTTTTAAGATTCTTTTAAAGTGTTTTTAATAGCTTAAGCTAATTGTCGTTAATAAGTACACCCTGATTTATTGAATTCTCTGTTGTCGATGAGCTCGACCTCTACTTTGCACTGCAAGGCAGAGCGCCACCTCATTTTGTCTCTTGTTTGTTATTTTAGTTCATTTAAATAATTGAAACTTCCATATTGTGACTGGTTTTTGGCTGAGAAGCCTGTAGAGAGCACACTGACATAGACAGCGCTTGCATCTCCAGCATGTATTGTTGGAGCATGTTGTCATCTACTGCCAGGATCTGCAGACACAGCAGCTGCTGGTCATTCCTGCAGAGCTGCCTGCCAAGATGAATGAAATGGTGAGAGAGGAGATCTGTGAGTGGCAGATGCTTGAAAAAGCAGGGTAACAGTAGGGTTACGGGAGCTTAACTAAGCAGGTTCTATCCCGTTACATATAGTTGGCAAATGTATTTAATGTCATGGATATATAGAGCATAGGGCGGGAGGATGTTACATGCTCTTCAAGCCACTTCAGTGGTCCATGTGAATTTCTGCTCCTTGCTCTGAAACCAACTACTTTGTACCTGGGAGCAGAGAAATTAAAAACATCTGGGATAAGCTCTTATTTATCTGTTGCATAAGGAATTATCGTGGGGAACTGTGTATGCCACAAATGTTGTGTGGTTTCTGTGTTTATGAAACTTCTATTTGCTTTGATGATCCACTTGTAAAATAATTGATAAAGGATTCTGGGAGCTCTTGTTTCTGGAAAAGGAGCAATGTAAAAGATGGTTATGTATATTTTTTTTTTCCCCCTTTGAGAGCTGAATCTCTGGTACCTAATGATACTACCATAAAATCAGCAGCTCTTTCTCTGTGCTTTCTTACCACATTAGCTGTATTGTTGTAGTCAAACACTTTTAGTAGACTTGTGTGGTAAAGTGAAAAGGTTAGGAAGGTGAGAGGGTCAGGATATAACCTAGCCTTTTAGAATCTTATATCTACCCAACGCAGAAAAGCATCCGATTATATAGAGATTAGATTCCCTTGAAACAAATCTGGATGAAACAGTCAAACTAATGACTGTTTTTAATGGGACTGAAAAGTAATCAGTGCAGAAAAGTAAAATAAGCACTGGGGGGAAAAAACCCAGCATTTATTTATTTGTTGTCACGGTCTCTGGAAAAGAAAGAAAATATTTTGAAATGTATGTTAGAGTACATTTATGCCTTTGTCCTTGTTGGATACTGACACCACTGGAAGTCAGATCCAGAGGACATCAGTTATCTTGATTTTTAAACCCAAGGAGATTTATTTACAAATTGTGGCTAGAGAGAACAGTTGGTAAATTCAGGCAGATGTTGCCCTAAATACTCTTGTTCGGTTTATGAATAGGGTAAACCAAGAATGATAGATTTGCCTTCAATCTTGAAAACTCTCTTGGAAATGGAAATAAGCTGAATAATGTGACAGTGTTTCCACTCCTTTCCAGAATATATTTTTAGTGAGCCTGTTTATTTTCCTTGTCCTTGTTTTTTTTGTAAAGACTGTTGCATACAAGCTTAAGACTTTAAGATCTTCTTTACTCTAACATGTATGGGTTTATGTTATTCAGAGTTGTTTACATAATATGCAATAAACTTTGATCTGGCTAAGCAGTATTTTACCCTCTTGTTGCACTTTTCTTAATGCTATATTGCTTTGTCCTTGACTCTTTTTTCTTTAATGTCCTTACTTGTTCAATTCCTCCTCAATTCATTTTCTCATTTTAAATTCTCAGAATCTTAAGTGTTCTCCACCTCTATTTTTAAGAGTCAAATCAAAGCCAAAAAATTATAAAATACACTTTATTGATGAATCAGTTGAATACTCTTAAGCATATAGACACAAATAGCCCCATATTAGGCTCAGTTTCCTAAATTCGGTCAGTTATGATCCCTGGGTTACGGCTACTGGTGCCAGTTTATGTTACGGTTAAGTTTTGAAACTTCCAATGAATGCTGAATGTAGTGGACTTATCAACAGAAATTATTCCTCTCGTATAACATGAGTTACACAAACACTAAAAAACCTTTTTAGAGGGATCAGCTAGTATGTTAGAGTCTGTTCTTGTCATCACTTTGTGTGACCCCTGGTGCGTTGCTTGTTTGATGACTAAAGGTTATCTTTTGAGTTACGCTTTCCTCATAAGATATTACGTGATGAATATATTGCATGCATTTCATTAATATATTCCTGATCTGTCGTAATTATAGTGCCATTTATTAAAAAAAAAAGAGTTGGCTTTTCTGTCTTCTCCCAGCTAACATATGCAGCAAGCACTAACTGTATTTAAACCATTTATGGTTTCTTTTTATTTTCTAGGTAGCATATATCTGACTCTGGTACTTCATTTTCTGAGTAAAAATAAGCTTTTATATGATTATATTTTACTGTTTTATAGTAGTCTGTGCATGAAATGATGAACTGTAAAATTCAGGATAAGATTTCAGGACATACCTTGGCTACAGACTTTTTTATAGTGTGCTCACAATAGTAGATTTCAGCAAGGACTTGCAATCATTAGCTCAAAAATATGATGTCATCTGGTAATAGGATCTACAACTGTGAAATTACATAATTTACTGTAAAAGCACTGTTAGACTATTTGGTTATTTTGGCTGCTGGCCTCAGCTGGTTATATTCAGACAGAAGAAACTTTGTTCATTTCGGAGGTTTCCCTGCTGCAGTCACAAAATGCATATTGTCTCCTCTCAGGTTGTGGCCATTGTGTTTGCTTTTGTCTTTATAATTCCCTGACCTGGATATTTTCTGATAATTCTTCAGCAAAAAGTAAGAGATTATTATGCTTGAGACCAGCTCCATGTTCTCGTCTTTTTCTGTAACCTTGTAGGTGGATTCTGTACTTAAGGAGGATAAGGAGAGGGAGAAGCTTTGACTGAGACAACAAAGAGTGATTTTCCTTTGAATTTTTTTATCAGGACTTTCATGTCTTTCTTTAAAAAAAAAAAAAAAAAGAATAAAAAGATGCCGTTAGGCATGCCATTGAAGTAGAGGTGTGGTAAGACCATGCTTTTTTTTAGCTAATAACTTTATGAAATGTTTTACTAAATTAGATCATATCATGTCTGTCATAGACTGGAATAGCTGCTTTGCAGTTACCAGATAACTTTCTTATATGTTGCTGGTAATTTCCTCTCTGCATGTCCATGGAAAGATTGTCTTGCTTTGTCCTTGTGTTATGGGATGATACTAGGGAATCGTGTATGTGTCCTGCAGACTTTTCAGACCAAACTCATTTCAAAGTTTGGTAGCATAAAGGAAATATCTTAAAGGTAGCTCATTTTGTACTCCGTTTCAGAGGGATTGTACAGGCCAACACACTGGCAGCCTTAAGTCCCTGTTTGCTCCTTTGTCACGGATTGCACTTCTTCCATAACTTGTGTCTGTGAATTCATTCTGGAACCAGATTAAGTTCTTTAAGTTCAATAGTCCACTCTTAGTTGTAAGGTTTGGAAGAAAAATGAATTAGATTTAAAAGTGAAGAATGTAGCTAACATTCATCAGAACTGTTAAATGGAAAATAAAAACTGTCAGCCAGTTTCAAGTGCACCCCTTGATGGGATTCAGGTTTGCTTAATGACAGTAAATTGTGTAGAACTAATGATTTTTGTTAAATGTTTAATACTGCTTGACATAATTTTTCTTAATAGCATTGTGTGCTATGAAGACAGTACATGTTAAAGCCATTAAGATACAATTAACAATGTGTCAGATCTTTAAAAAATATTTGTCAACTGGGAGAGATCATCAGCAGTTGTTTCTAGGAATTGCATTTTCTGCTAGACCTGACACAGATGGTGAAAAGCACAACTGAAAGGTAGGTTAAAAGAGAGTGATGGTAAATTTAACTGGCGTATACTTTTAACCAAGGCAAGTGAAGAGTGAGTGCTTCAGGAACATGGAAAGGAAACTGCTCCTCGAAAATGTGAGAGGTTTTTTGTCCCTGAAAACAACTTCATAGAGAATTCAGGGGTCAGAACAGAAAACACTGAACCTGAGCTCACAGTGTGGCTGCCAGAGTTAGCAAAATCCTCAAAAATGAGGAAGAAGTAAATAGAAAGGAGGTGGGTTTACTTCTACCAAGAAAACCTGTGAACATCACCTGGGGGTGTGTAGCATATGCATTTTGAAAAATTAGAATAATTCCAAAGAGAACCAGGAAACTGCCCAGGAGTTAGAGAAAATGTCAGTGGGGATGAACATTGGAGTTCAGTGGTTTAGCCTGTAGGAAAGAGGTGAAGACATGACCGGTGTACTTGAACAGAGAAGGGAAAAAATTACTGGTATTAAATGGTTCATTTTCTTATTGGAATAAACAAAACAAAAACAAAGTGCTGCAAGGTTCAAGCAGACAAACTCAAACTGAAAATTTTACAGTGTTAAAGGGAACGCGTTTAATTCCAGGATCAATAATTAGGCACATAGCAGAGACTGATGCCTTCGAATCAGACATGCCTTTTGGAGAGATACTTCTTTGCCAAAGATAATATATAGAGTTTAATACCAGGCTTAACTAGAAGATACGTGAGCTCCTGTGGTCGGTAAGCTTGGCAGTGTACTCTGATGACATTCTGGTCTATTAGTCTGTTAGTCTGTGAAGATGGATGACCCTTTTTGGCTTACTTGCCAGCAGTTTGCTCTTGGATGTGTTACCTAGTTAAATTGCATTTCTGATGTCTTCCTGCAGTGAAATTAGAGAAAATGGCAAGGGCACAACACCTGCAAAATGATGGCAGAGGAGACAGAATGAGAGCATGCATGATACTGTAGAAAATGAGAATACAATGCTGGTACTAAGATGGAGTGAAATGGCAGGGAGGGTGGTGCTGAGGAAGTCAAGTGTGGTGGTGAGGAGGCTGGTCGCCTTATAAAGGAAAGAAGTTTAAGAACTAGACTGAGTTCTCAGTGATTAAAAGAATTCAGAGATAGCTACTGATACTTTTGCTAATAGAAGTAAGCAGCATAATAATTTTAGCAAGAAGTGAAGGAGTATATTAAACAAAGCAGCTGTGTTACTGTAACTTCCTGGTGGGCTAAAATAATAACATAATTAAACAAACGTTGAAAACTGTCAGCACAGAGGGGAAAAAATGAACAGATTGGCACTTGAAACACAAGGTGACTATTGTTTGATCAGAATAAAGCAAATATGGCATGGGGAGATCTGAGACTTTGGTAGTGAGACCCAAAGAGATGAGGTGACATGTAAGAGAAAACCTAGGGAAGATCTGTCCTTTGGGTCGTGTCCGTGGCTGTGATCATGCAAATGGGCAGAAGCAGCACGGTGCGGAGTTCTTCAGTTGCAGCAGTAAATCCAGTTTTGTACTGGTACGTTCTTTAAATGTGTTGCCCTGGGTTTATGGACAGCACCTGACATCTGTGCTAGGCTGTTCACTCTTCCCACTCTGACCTGCAAAGTGCTTAGAAGGGCGAACGTGAAGGTGCAGTCAGCAACAGGGTTAAAAGGCAGATAAAAAACCAACCAACCAAACAACAAACAAAAAAAACCCCAAAAAACCCATTTAATAGATACTGTAGAGTTCAGCGTTTCTGTTCTAGGTACAGTCACAAACTGCTCAAAGCTAGTGCACTCACAGGAATATAAGAGGCATCCAGTAAGTGATAAAAATAGACCCTGAGTAGCAATAATGTTTTCAGTCATTTAAAAAAACAAACAAACAAACAAACAAACAAACAAACAGAAAAAACCTAAAAACCCAAACCTTTCGGTTTTTAAGAGCATATTGTTCCAAATCAGAGTAAGTGCATTTCTAACTGAGATGACCATTTGAATTCATGAGATTGTTTCATGTATCACTTTTTTAGTTGAAAAGCATTTTACCAGACTGAAGTCAAAATGATCTACAGTTCAGAAAATATACAATAGATGGTGCCAGACTAAGAAGAAGTTAGTATATTCATTAAGCCACATGAAGATTCCTGTCATTTCTTTCTCAAAACCAGTGTGGAAAATAGAGAAGTCATCCCTCCATAACTGCCAGATTTTCATTCTGACTTCATTTCATCTCAGGAGTTCTTAATTCGTTTCTATATCACATGAAGGGAGAAGTATGTCAGTTTAGATACATCTGAAAGTGAGAACCTCTGGGGTTTGCTTGTCAGTGCAGATAGCAGATGCACCATTGTATGAGCATTTTACTTAAGCAGTCTTACTGTTATTTTAAGTGATGCTTTGGAGGATTAAGAGTGTGGCTGGATTTGTAGGGAACTTCAAATTCCTGTAGGTATTCTTCCACTAACCATGCTAAGAACCTTTATATATTATATATTAATATAAACTATTTTACATATTATATATACAATTTTATATAATAAGGCAAGAGATCTTTATAAAATACACAAAATACTTTATGCCTATGAATTCTTTCATTTGCTTCTCTTGTCAACCCTGCAATATACAAAACTCTCTTTTTCCCATTCTGTGCATTAAAAGTTTATGTCTTTTCCATAGCTTTTCCTTTAAAGGCAGGGCCATGTAATTTGTTATCTTTTGAATTAAAGAACAAACACATAATGGAGAAAAGGAAGCAGGTTTTGTTCACAATGTCTAAAGCTGTATTTTGTTTCAACATCTGCTGATCTCCATCACAGTTTATAAAGATGAAAGAAACAATATATTTACAAAGGATTCAAAATATCTAAGTGTCTCCAATTAAAGGCAGAAAACACAGACATGTCTTGCTGTATCAGTCCAATCTTTCTAAAGACAAAATTCCAGGAAAACACAGTTTGATCTTCCTATTATTTCTATGACTGAGAATCCAGAAAAATCTCTTTCAGAACAATAACACAAACCTTTCTAATGTTTTCTTTATGAAATTGAGGCAACAAGGGGTAAAACTGTTCCTTTATTTCAGTGATGAAATACCTATTATCAGGCTCACAGAAGCTGGCAATTCAAATTTTGACATCTTTCTTCTGGAGCGGTGTATTGTAATGGAAAACTCGATGATGAAGATGCTATATATTAAAAGGGACTAAATTGTATGGATCATTGAAATGAAATGTCAATTGTAAGTTTATGCTAGTTGAGAATCAAAAGGTATTTACTTTTTAGGTAACAGTAGTGAACTTTTTTACACATTATTAGAGTGATTTCCTAATTTGATCATCTTGAGTTTCTTTGGCCTTTAAAAACTAGAAATTCCTAAGGAGACTAATGGTCAAAAAAATACTAGTCAGTTAAAACTATCAGAATGTTTTATTTCTTCCAGTATTGGCTTGGCAAGAAAAAAATAACCAAAACCGTATCTTAAAGTTTTCCATAATCTATGCATTTTTTTATTCTGCCCCGTACTGCTTTGTAATAATATTCACAGGTTGTCGTATTCTATGAATCTCAAGTTACTAAGAATGTAGAAGAAAAACTAATTGGTTTTGCTGGAAGAATAGAACAATAGTCAGTTCATGTTTCTTATACCAGCATCGTAGAAAGAAATATATAGGAACTATTTGAAAGGAAGTTATTCTAACAGCTTTAATATACATTATTATATACAGAGATTGTATTTCTGCTGTGTTTAGAATTTCTATACTGTCTATACCGATAAAATCTAAAAATAGGGCATTTTGCTTTTCATATTGGCAAGACAAATGCAAAGTTTAAAAAGAAATAGATATCAGGCCCAGCTATATTCTGAAAGCAAAGCACCTGTCACCTTATGTAGCAAAACCAAGGAGATCTGCATTTTTTGTACAGCTTACTCTATTTTCAGTGAGTGGATTCATTAATTCTTCTGAATGCCTTGAAGCAACGTTTCCAGCTTCAGCTGTTGCTGTTGTCCTCCTGCATTTCCTTCCCCTGGTCTTGAGCCCAATTTTTCTGCGCAGTTGAGAATAGCATAAATGTCTTCCCTTCCTTCCTTCCTTCCTTCCACCTTTCCTTCCGCCCTTCCTTCCGCCCTTCCGCCTCTTCTGTGGAATGCTGCCTGTGCCCTTCTTGTTGACATTGTCTTTCTTCACTTCGGATTGCTGCCAGGTACCCAGTTTTGCATGTTGCTTTGTGAAAACTCAAGCAAATAATGCTAATTTGAGAAGCCAGTAACAGAATTTGGTTATATTCTCTTGTCATTTGGGCACCATTGGTTAACCTACATTTGAGGTCTGAGACAGTATTTTGCATACATCTTTGATGTTTAGCAATGTATAGGGTCTAACTAAAGATTTCATGAGACCCAGGAACAGGGTTTTTTTATTATAGTTAGTAAAAGTTTTTTTCTGGTTTGAAAACATGGAGCCTTGTTTCCTTGTATTACTTCAGAAGATGATAAAACATCGGAGACCAAAATACTGACTGAATCAATAGTCAGCCTTGGTCTTTGATAAAATTAAGAATGTGTTGCACTGCTTCCAAGTAATCCCTTTGCAGGTTTGATTGGTTCTGAGCCCTCTTTAAAGCTGTATTAGTAAGTTCCTGGAACGTTGAAGTCAGACTAATTTTCTGCCTTTCGAATTACTGCTCCATGTAGTAAAAAAGGCAGAAAAAAGGAGCAGTTAAATGATAAAATAACATATACTGTATACCCATGTGTCCTGTAAATACTGTGAATTGTTTACTCATGAGAGACAGAGAATTAGAAATATAAGCCAGAAGTATGAACAACGAAAAACAGAAAGTTGAACTCTACTGGTACACAGAAGAAATTCTTTTTCTCCCTTCATTTACCTATGCACTTGTCCTTCTTCCCATTCTCAGAATCTTACATTCCCCAGGCATTGCTAATCCCTTTTCATCCTGCAAGTTTTGCACAGGTAGGACGTTTTGGTTTGGTGAACACTTTTCAATCCCAAAGGCATCACAAGATAGAAGAACAAACAAATTTTAAAGATGACAAATTTAGACAGGAAGCAAGGCACAATGCTTAGCAATTAAGGCAATTAACTGTTGAAACAGTTTTTGAGTAGGTATGAAAGCTTCTTCTCTCCAGACGTTTTAAGGTTGACAGTCTTTTCAAGATATGTGACTTAGTCAGAATTTATAGGGTTCTTTCAGGAATTTCACCATAAAATGTTGTAGAATATGTAATACAGAAAGCCAAGGTAAATTATTATAATGGTGCCTGCTGTCCTCAATATTTGTGAAGCTGTTGGAGGGGGGGATGAGGAGGAGCTGCTGAAGACTCTCCTATTAGGCTATTCAAGGTACCATCTTAACAAGTTTCAGAAAAGTGGATCTTGCATCTATTTCCACAATTGATCATGGTATATATTCTCAAGTCTTTCCTTTGAGGTGCCCTGTAGCTACATCTCAAACGTCCTCAGTATCTGATTTGAAAGCCTGTGGTATTGCCTTGTTCTCACTCCACTCCCAAGACTACTGTCAGCGATTGTGATTACGTGTTGGTCAGGGAGATCACTGGAGCTGGCCTTGGAACTGGGTATTAAAGCACAGGGAGAACCACCTAGGAGGGCACGTAAGAAAATGTAAAATCCACTGTTTAGAAAAAAATGTATTTTGTTAAATATTGTCAGACAAACTGATCTAGAGAGTATATATGGGTATGGCTTATGCCAACTGCTGCAAATGTACCATGAAAGCATGTCCAAGTGTTTAGTACACTTCAGACCATTGGCTGGTAGAGCTTTCTATGACATTAGAAAAGTCTCATTAATTTCGGGTGATAACTGACATATTTCCTGTACTTTTAAGCAAGTCTTTCCCTAATAGTCTGCAAGTGTCTAATTACTTATTCTAAATATGTTAATTCTGGTAGACTAAATGAGCTCAGAAATTCAATTGTATTAGTGTGATCCTCTCACTGAAAAACACTAAGTAGTCATACCAGGTTTGGGATTTCAGATACAGAGACTCGTATCTGTCAAATAATTGCTACTTAAACCTTTTAGACACTTCATTAAACTACAGAAAGGAGGGAAACCTCTAAAGCATTTGAAACACAAAGTTTTAAGGAAGGTTTGCATTTTTGACATTTTCTTTTTCTTTAACTGCAGAGAGTTGTTTTGTTTTGTTTTTAATGAGAAATGCGGCTCTTAGCATTCTTTTGGAAAGTTTTGAAGGTGAAGGGGGATGGAACTTCATTGCACTGAGCTGTGTTTTAATCTTACTTCTGTGAATATCCCTTTCCTCCCACTTCCAGAGAAGAGGCCCGAAAGAAAAAAGAGCCCTGCACAATGGGGAAGAGAAAATAAGAAAGGACAGGAAAAGGATATAAAAACTGAAGGCTCACATTCTTGGAGGTAGTTTGGATTTAGCAGAAACGCTTGCACGAGCTTGAGCTCATCAGATCTTTGGGAGTCAGTCCAGTGACACCCAGACAGTATCAATGGTGCATCTAGAGATGTATCTGTATTTGCAGTAAGTGCCTGTTGTTGCTGGTGTTACTTAGCCCATGTATTGAATACTTTTTTACAGTCAGCACTGTGCCATGCAAGCACAGCAAGGCTGGGACGAGTACTTGCGCGTAGTGCCTTGGGTACATGCAAGCATTACCATAAGCTTTAAAACTAATTTCAGTGAGACTTTGGATTCTACATGCCCAAGTCTCTGTTTAGTGCCTTCTTGCTTGTATTCTTTAGTTTTCTCATGACTCAAAGTGACTTGTCTCAAGTGTCACTAGTAGATTTGTGGTGGCGTAAGGAACTGAACAGGATTTCCTCAAACTGCAGTAGCTGAATCACGGAACTGCCATTTCTTTCATTTTTATTTCTCTACTCTTATTCTTGTTGCGTACTGAACATTTGAGGTACAATGAAGAGGAGGATCACTACTTTTAGAAGTGTTATATCAGTCCAGTTCTGAGATGAATATATCTAGTTTTCAAAATCATGAATACACTCTTTTTTCCTTTAAAAAAAATTTAAATAAAAAGACAATGCTCTATGCACCCATTAAGCAATCTATAGCAGTAGATCTTGCAATAATACATTTCTGTGGACCCAGGAAGGTTTTGCCATCAGGTCTGCTGCCTAAAGCAAATGAAATACGTAACTGACTCTCTGTCTGTGAAAGAAGCAGGGGACCAGTAGGGAATATGATAAAATGTGTTAACATAGCAGCAAGGTTTCTTATTTTGGCAAGTATTCTGCAGCTGCAAGGTGTTCCCTAATGGAAACTTGAGGTTAGTAATTCTTAAGCAAGTTTGGCACACAAGTCAGATGTGCTGGAGAGTAGCTACAGTAAAAGGTAACCTTAAGTAGATGTGTTCGAAAGTCAGCAGAGGAAAGCTAAAGTGTTTTTTTTTCCAGTGAAACATTTCTTACTTCTAAGCTCAAATGTGATGGGTTTTTTTCCCACTGCAGAATCATTGAAGCTCTTTTTCAGTATATGTTTTTTGGCATGTCCATAGTAGGAGTTAGTGTTACACAATTAGTTATTTTTCAGAATTTCCTTTGTGACACCCGGTATCAGGGTTCTGTGGGTTGAAAAAGCAGAAGGTAGGTGATGATAAGCATTCTGGGGGGTACAGATTGTTCATGTGTCTTTTCCTACTGGAAAAATTAATGAAAATAGAGCATATGATTTACAGTACTGAAATCTCAAAACAGTATGTGGCTATCTGTAATGGAAATAAATTTCCAGATAAATTCTAAAGGGCGTTTGACAAACTCTGTGCACACACACTTTATATTCTACTCTGTGTTGTAAAAGCACTTGTGAACTGTAATAGAATGTGACAGCTAAAACAGATATCCTCATAGTGGGTTGGGTTTTATATATTCTGCATTTTTAATTGTAAAAGAGCCATCTTCAATCCAGCAGCCATAATGGACAGCTATCACCTCCTTACCTTACCTAAGGATGGGAGTCTATTAAAACATACTAGCAGCTGGGGAGAGCTAGTATTTACAAAGTATTGTTTAACACATTTGAAGGGAAGAGTGATAACAGGAGCTGTACAAAATAGTATTTCTGCAGTTTGAACACTGGAAATAGATTTTGAGTTATACTGAAAAAGATACTTGCCCATTGTTAGGTTACTTTAGTGCCACATCTTGATAGTATATATAGTCAGAGAACAGAGTTACTGCAGCCAACTAACCAGAAAATCTGAACAAGTTCCCTCTCCAACATAAATGTAACTTCGAGTTGGCAGTGGACACAGACAGCAATCCTTAAGGTATTTCTCCTGATTTTTATTCAGATGTTTGTGCTGAATTCTCCTCTAACTAATGATGCTTCCTTTAGAACCTGTTTTTTTTCTGGAAAACTGGCATTTGATTTTCAAAAAACAAGTCATAAAGCTTTTGATTCCTTTCTTGTAGATGACATAAGAAGTATTGGAGTAATCTAGAAAAGTAGTAGAAAGGGTTACTTCTCCTTTTCTTCCCTTCTACCACTTATATGGAGGTGACTCTAATTAAAGTGCAGTGAGTGTCCTACTACAGTTCCATGTTCAAAGCAAACGGTGAGATAGGAGATAATGGGATGCAGTTTCTTGTATGCCTGTGGTTGCTCACGTGTAACTGGGACCCTTTTGCTGCAGCAGGGGCGCGTAAGTGCTCAGACTCTGCAGAATCATTTAGCCACATTGCTGCCCAGTGCTGCAAGCAGGCTGTGATTTCATCCCTAGTGCTCCTACTGGACAAAGTCAACCTGTTTAACAGAGGNCTCTTGAATGATTTTTATGACTTGAGAGAAACAAGCCCCCAGCATGTTTCCTTCTGAGATTTTGTGAATATCCATAACCAACTGTCCATGGTGAGGTTGTTAAAATCAAATCTTTATTATACCATGTTATTTTTTCAGGCTCGAAGAGTAGTTTGTCTGTTAGATTTAATACCTCCGTTAGGTACATCTGAAAAGGGTGAGGTGCTCTTCTGTACAAGTCCAGAAATTTGAGAACATGTAGGATCTTCAAACACAAACTGGAAGTTTATCTCTAAATAATCATTATCCTTTAGTTAACATAGCAAACTAACACTTAATGAAGATGTTGTAACTGGCCATTAATTTTTAGCGTACTCCTTACATCAGTTTTTCAGTATAGCACGTGAATTCCAGTCTTGTGTCACCATGACCTTTTTTTTTTTTAATTAACATTAGAAATAGCTGGACAATAAAGGTAACAGCAAATGCATTTCTTTTTTGTTTTAGCATGAAAACAAGCATTTTCTGTGGAGCATCGTATGTGTGGAGCAAAAGACTACAGAACACAAAGAAAACAGTTTTGCAAAATAAGTTGTGTTACTTTGTACTTGCAGATAAGGTTCTTAAAGAACAATTGTATTGTGAATACAAGCTACAAGATTGCTGTATTTCAATTTACATATCTGGTACAATAATAATGATTGCTATATTGTCATAGTACTATTAGTTGCTCTCAACCATCTTTTAGTTGAAAAGAAAATTCGTTTGCAGAAAACTGGGTTTGGTTTTTTTTTTTTTCTTACAATGTTTTGCATGTGAGAAACCTACAATACAAGCAGGAAGAAGCATAAGGAGGTGGAAAAATGTGATGATAAAATCATGTTTTGATCAGGGAAATACGACAGGATATCAACTCCCACAAAAGTATGGCAAAAAAGTTTCGTGATTAACCACATTTGTCAGTAACATGTGGTGGTCGTATTTAGAACAAGGGAACTAAGTGAAACACAACACAGTGTTTTAACCATAATATCTAAAGATACTTGAAGACGTCTGACTCAAATGGCTGACATTGTTTTGGTTAAAATTTGGCTGGTTTCATCAGTCAAAGTCTTTCTGTGCCTTTTTTTTTTTTTTCCTTTGTGTGTGTGTGTGCGTTTGTGCAGATTACCATGATCTATGCTCATAATAAGACTGTGCCCTTTAAAGTGCAGGACTGCTGTAGTTTTCTATGTTTATCCATCCAACTTTATAACAAAAGTAATCAGTAACTTGGGCTCCCCGCAGTGTTTATTTTAAGATGTTCTTTCAAGGATTCAGTAGGTTAGGGAGAGATTTATAAACATTGCTGGGTGTGACCCGGGACTTAACCATAGAATCATAGAATCATTTAATGGTCGGGTTGGAAAGAACCTCAAAGATCATCGAGTTCCACCCCCCCTGCCATGGGCAGGGACACCCTCTACTAGACCAGGTTG
>VXBL01005651.1:28327-40078 GCA_013400195.1 Aramus guarauna | reverse complement strand
CAAATGCTTTGCACAAGTCCAGGTAGATGACATCTGTTGCTTTTCCCTGAGCCACCAATGTGGTAACCCTGTCATAGAATGCCTCCAGATTTGTCAGGCATAATTTGCCCTTAGTGAAGATATGTTGGCTGTCACAAATCACCTCCTTATTTTACCATGTGCCTGACCATAGTTTCCAGGAGGATCTGCTCTGTGATTTTGGCAGGCACAGAGGTGAGACTGACCAACTTATAGTTCCCCAGGTCTTCCTTTTTTTCCCTTTTTTAAAAATGGGGTTTATGTTTCCCCTTTTCCAGTCAGTGGGAGCTTCACTGGACTGCTACGACTTCTCAAATAAGATGGAGAGTGGCCTGGCCACTTCATCCGCTGGTTCCCTCAGGACCTGTGGATGCATCTCATCAGGTCCCATGGACTTGTGCACCTTCAGGTTCCTTAGACATTCTCAAGCGTGATCTTCTACAGTGGGCAGTTCTTCATTCTCCCAATCCCTGCCTTTGCTTTCTGTGACTTGGGTGCTGTGGCTAGAGCCCTTGTTGGTGAAGACTGAGGCAAAAAAGTCATTGAGTAACTTAGCCCAGGTAACCAGGTCTTCTGTATCATTCTGGAGAGGGCCCACATTTTCCCTAGTCTTCCTTTTATCGCTGATACAGAAGCTTTTCTTGTTACCCTTGATGTCCCTGGCCAGATTTAATTCTATCAAGACTCTGGCTTTCCTAACCTGATCCCTGCCTGCTCGGACAATTTCTCTGTATTCCTCCCAGGCTACCTGCCCTTTCTTCCACCTTCTGTAGGCTTCCGTTTCATGTTTGAGTTTGCCCAGGAGCTCCTGTGTAAGATAGCATAGGACTATAGAGTTTATCATTCTCACTTTCTATACATGTGTACGCTCCTTTGTAAGTAAAGTAAGAAATGTTTAAAAGCCATTTGCAAACCCTATGGAAATTGCAGTAGACACAGTTACACGTAAGAATATGAGTAATCATCTTTCCAGTTGTCACACCAGAAAGGTCAGAGAAATCACTTGCACTTTGCAGCTGGTAGATTTTGTAATTTCCATTGCTCAGGCAGCAATTAACAAAGAGCACACCTGCAAGTTTTAATATACACATAAAAACACCTTTGGACATGGGTTAGTGGTCTACAGTCCTTCAGAAATGAGGTTTAAAATGGTCACTGCAATAAACGATGCTTCTGCAAGCAACGGTAGACTCCATTGCTGCAGTTCGTAGTCTTGTGTGATAGATGGTGCAGCTGGCTCAGAGGTCATCTTCTCTGTGCTCCCACCTCTCTTTCAGGGTTCTCACTTGAATTAATCAAGGCCGGATTATTTGAGCTGCAAATTAAGTGGGGCACAGTCAAGCTCATGGAGCTGGTCCTTTGCCAAGCTGACTCAGGGTAGGCAGAGTGTATTTGCTCCAGTGCCTTCTTCACAGATACAGCCCTGTGTTTCCCGGTGGAGAAGTGGTACAGCTGCTTCAGGTCAATGCGGTGCTTGGCCAGATAGGCAGCACATAGACCCACGCAGGAGCTTGGCACTGGCGGTCCGTTGCCATTGCTGTTGGATACGGTGAGATCTGTTTTATCCCATTCTTGCAGGTATCCTCTTTCTCCCCATTACTCAAGATAACCAAGGTGGACCCTCACTGGTCTTGCCTTTCACCCATTTTCCGTACAAAAATCCTTGGTTTGAGTTAAGTGGTGATTTAAGCTAACATCAGGCGGCCCAGCTCAGAGAGTGGAAGGGGGCCCTAAAACCCGCGCAATGCTGACAGCTGAACAGCGATTGAAGGGAGCTGTGGAGTTACAGAAATGCTTAATCATGTCACAATCAATCATGCTGGCTTCCGTATTGATTCATAGGAATGGCTGCTTTCACTTGAGCTAAAGTAAGGAGAGTAATTGAGGTACAACAGCTTGAGCTAGCTGCTCCAATAAAGCCCTCACCCTGACTTAACAGGACCAAATTAGGTAAATTTATTTAATAAATTACTTATTTTTGGAAGACTTCCTAATGCTATATGATAACTGGTAGCTATGAAAGCGTGTTCTTAAACGAAAATTAAGATCAAGCACAACTAACTACAGTTTTGAAGTGTTGTCTCAGTGATGGCTACAATGAAAGGGATAATGATTTAGTTAAACTGTGTGTTCTTCGTCAGTGATGCACTTTGACATGTGCAATCTGTCAGTTCCTGGAGAGGATCTTCTCAGTTATTTCTCTTTCTAATAATACACTTCAGCTGTCGTAAGGTGGTTAGCAAGTTCTTGTATTTCACAGCAGCTCCGATATGAATTAAATGCAGCTGCTGTTTATGAGGAGTGGTCGCATATAGTTTTTGCGTTCTTCCATCATTATTATTGTATCAGTGTGACTATTGCTAGGTCAAATGTAAAAGATCCCTTTTTTGGGGTACAATTTGATCCCATTTGTATCAGCCTTTTGAAAAGTTACATGCATTCCTAAAAGACTTTCAGAATTTGAATTGATACACATATCAGCCTGTGCAAATATTACTGCTTTTCTGCAGGCTTTGTACATCATTTTGCTTATATTAGATTGTCACCATTGAAATATATAGTTGTTTCTCAGCAATTGGTATTGCAGAGGAAATGGTTTATGAGCCATAGTCATAAATGCTTATGATGTTTTACACTCTATTTGGTTGGAAACGTCTCACATGTGTAGAAGAGCCAGGATTAAAAAAAAAGTAGCAGAAAATATTTCATCTATTAAAGCAACCATGCTAGTTTTATTAATCCAGGTGATCAGTTCTAAGATCAGTTCTAAGGAGTTAACTACACCATTTTCCTAAATTTTATACATTCACATACATAATTTCTCAGCTGTGAATTGTGAACTGAATCAATTGTACAATTTCTTAACCATTGCTCTGTTTCCTTCTGACTGTTTAAGCACTGTACCATTTAGACAGGGTTGTGTTAAAATCTTGAGAATGTTCAAGCAGGACCCACATTATATTTTATGGCCTAACAAAGAAAAAGACATTCTCAGGAGGGAGTGCTGCCAGTTTCTCTGTGTGTGCAGAATTACATCAAAATCAGAATCAGTGTGTCCAAGTTTGAACGGGGAATGATACTAATTGTGTCTTAGTGTTTACATTAAAAAGTGACAGACTTTTTCAGACTCTGAGACAGAGTTTATGGATTTGCAGAGACAATTGTAATGCAATTCTGGGCAAGCTGTATGCAAAATGAGGTGTAATCAGACATTAAATTAGTATATATCTTATTTTGTCTCATCAACAAATTTTTTTTTTACAGGTAGCTGATAAAATAAAGGGGCTAGAAAAAGTTCCAGTTCTTACTCTCTGCAGTTTGTTTAGTTCTTTGTGACATCTCCTATCTGTGCTGTCTTTTAAAAGATGCATCATCACTTTCATAAGGAAAATGAAGTTATTTGCATTCCTCACTACAGACAGAAATTAAATATACGGAGATGGATATCTTACTAAAAAGGGAAATAAATCGGTAATTAAACTGCACAGATGGAATAGAGATAATTAAAATATATATAAAAATTGGCTTTACAAGCCATAAAAAGAAACCCATCTGTTTTAAAAGAAAATATAACCAAGCATAAAATCAGCTTGACTTGTAATTTTTTTCATGGCTCTTGAACATCTGTGCAAAGCACTTGGTAGTGTAAGTGATGGTGGTTTTGCTTTTATCAGCAAAGATTTCATTCATACAAGTAGAAGGCTATAAATACAATACACACACTGCTGAGCCTGCAAGTGTAAGTTGGACTGCTTCCATCAAAGTTTTGTTCCAGGGGTGCTGCAGTTCTCCTTTGAGAATTTGAATTAGTGCAGGGTCTTGTCTCCATGTCACATCCTGCTGGAAGGTCATAGAAACAGTCATGGTCTGCATGATCATGCCTTCTGAAGAAAACAGTATGTAGGAATTCATTCTGGTGAAAGAATTTGTTGCATTATTTTCCCTTCCAAATTTTGGATATATTTGCACAGCGACACTTGCCTTTCTTTATTTTTTAACCTTTCAGGACTTAAACTGATATGGTCCATAATCCAGAGAAGTCCTCTTCTTTTGTTATGTTGGTTTGTTTTTTTTTTTACTTAATTGTCAGATTATGGGGTTTTCTGATAAATTTTCAGCATAGTTAAAATCTGTGATAATGCATTGCAAGAAAAATCCCTGAACTTCAGTTATGTATTTTGTGCCTGCAATACCCTGTATTCACAATTCTGAAGTATCCGATGCAACTTTGCTAGCATCTTTGGCTAGTTAGGAACTCAGATGGAACCCAAAATGGCTTCTCTCAAATAATGCTTGGCCAAAACTCAGGAGACCTGCATTTTCTAGTTAGCTATTATCTGCAGTGTCATGTCCAGAGAAAATAGGTCTTTGGGGATAAAAAGAACACTGAATAGCCGTGGGTAAAATACAGTGTTTTCTGCATCTGGGAATCTGAAGGAGCAGTTGCAAATATCAAACTTCAATTTTTTTTGCTAGCCACAAATATAAAAAGTATTGGCTAATCTTATCTAAACAAACAGCAGCAGTTCCTTCAAAATTAATTAACTTTTCTAATAGAGGGAAATAAATTATATGTTTTCCTATTAAAACTTTAAAAATCACTGATGTGAAATGAACATTAGATTGATCTAAATTTTGGTTAATGCCAGGGCATATTATTTCTTTTATTGGGCAAAAAAAAATCTGCTATGACTGTGGTTAAAAGGTCATAGAAAGTAAAGTAACAAGAAAAAATATATATAAGTAAAATGATGAAAAAAGAATGAAAAATGCCAATATTTTAAATCTTAAGCTAATTTTTGAATCTTAAGCAAAATATTTAAAATCCTTACTCAATGAAATTAAGTACTTAAACAGCTGCAAATCTAGCCACAAACCCTGATGAGGTGAACTCATTTATCAAGCACAGATACTATAGTAATAGAAGTGATAGGAACTTTTGGATAAATAAGAATGCATCATGTAAACATTCCTGGACTTTTGATCAAAGACGTTTATTTGTCTTTTCCTTTAGTGAGCAGAAGGAAAACTTAATTCTGTGTAAGAAGCCCAAAGCTGCCCCTGTTGTACAGAGCATATGCTATTATTTAGTGTAGCTTGGGCTAATTGTGCTGCTATTAATTACAGCCTGCATAAATCATCCTAGAAAAGGGCTTTATTTTCTTTGCTTATAATTTTGCCAGATTTGAACCATTTGGACTGAAATTTTCTAGGCTGCAAACAGAGTTGTATAAATTTTGTGAAAAATGTTGCTATCCTTTGAAGAACAAGATTAGGGAAATTCTATTGCTGATCTGTATTAAGGAAAACAGAAATGCCTTCTTGCTGATAAATTAGTTCACATTCATGCTTGGACGTGGCTACGTGAAAGCTAATGAGCTCATGACCGAGATTGAGATGCGTACTTACCATCACTGTGAAAATTTAACTCCAAACTGACTGTAGTTTTGTAGGAAAGATGGAGACAATTATGCTCTCCAAACATACCATCTACTGGAAGGATGTTTTGCCATCTGACAGCTCCTGCCTGGCAAGACGACTAGTTGCTCATTATCCCACCAAAGCACACCAACGCGGTGACTCCAGGGGATGAAACAGAAACACCCTTGTGCGGCAGAGGGGAGTGGGGAGGGACACAAAATCGCGTGGAAATGTGGATAGGAAAGGAAGGGGGAGTGGAGACTGCAGCTGGCTAGATCGCTGGCTAGAGCCGAGGCTTTCAGGAGAACATACACTAGGAGTGACCACAGGTAACGACGGGGACAGAGACAGAAGAACCTGTAGGTTTTAGAGCATGCACCTCCCGGAGCCGACGGCAGGACTTCTCCTTTCTGCGCTCCTTTGTGTTCAGCAGTAGCTAAAAGCAAACTGGAATTTTTTTTCTAATTGGCCTTCATTAATTTAAAGGATGAAGCCTATGCTGAGGGTCGAGGAGACCAAAGTGGTTTAATAAGCAGCAGCCAGGAGTCGAAATGGCCTGACCTGGCTATTTCTGGCTTGAGCCTTTCTGCTTTGAACTCTCTAATCTTTCAGCCCTAGGCTGCCATGTCCCATACCTTTGATCCTGAACTTCCTAGTGAAGTCCAAAATTGAAGAGTAATTATTTATGTAGTATGGATGGGATAGCAGTTACTTGGTTTTAATTTTTGTTTCTTGGCAAGGAACAGGAAAATTACATCCAGAATTTAGTAAAGAAGCACTGAAATCTCCTACATTCAGAAACTGGGGACGGTGAGGCTTAATTCTTTCCTTGCATCAGTGCTTTTGAGTTTTTATAAGAGAAAAGGTGTGCAGGGAGACATAATGCTGTTTATCAGATCTGCTTGATATAGGTAGAAAAATAGGATTTGGACATACAAGCCCTCTTCAAGTCTGCCATACAGCATTCCTTTCCAATTAAATATAACTTGAAAAGAACTATTTGGCACTTCATTGTATGAAATCACTGAGATCCTCTGAGGAGAAACTGCCGTGACTGGGAGGAAGTGTTGTCAGGGTTGGAAAGGTGCTGAAGTAATTTATTCCAATGCGATCCTGTGCTATGGGTGATCTGTTTGCTTGCAGAATAAAAGAAGTGAATTATGTTTTAATCCTTCTAAAATGCAATCACCTATTATTTTCTAAAGGGCCCTGTGTTTCCTAACTTCTGAATCTTAATTTGCAAACTTAAAATTATTGTAAATTTGGGTTGTAATTTGTGTAGTCTCTCTGGGAAATTAATATTTCAGCTACTTGTATTTCCAAATACTATATTCATGCAAGTTTTCATTCTTTGCAACTTTGTTCACTTGGGCATATTGAGCTTATTGAATTTATAATCCTTCTCTGGGACATGAATGTATAGGTAATGGAGAGGATTTTGAAGGTGTTGACATGCTTACTGTAACTCTCAAGTGGCTGTCAGCTTTAGAAAAATAGTGTTGGTACTATGAGATTTGAAGTTAAGTGTTCTGAAAATCTATTTGATTATGGTGAACAGCATTTACTGTAGTGTCAGTACTGATAACTTCTAGATCATTTACACTGATCCTAAACTGGAAAGTTACTCATGCATTTCACTGATATCTTTCATACCTTTTATAAAAAGAACTGTGTAGTGCTTATTTGGAATAAGAACAATAACCATCTATGATTTGTATACACCTAGACGTAATAGAACTGGCAAGCAGGTGTGGTGCCTATACATATGTTGTGGTTTAGCCCTGGCTGGCAACTAAGCCCCACGCAGCCACTTGCTCACTCCCCACCCCCAGTGGGATGGAGGAGGGAGAATTGGAAGAGCAAAAGTGACAAAACTTGCGGGTTGAGATAAAGACAGTTTAAGGAGGAAAGCAAAAGCTGTGCACACAAGCAAAGCAAGACAAGGAATTCCCTCCCCACTTCCCATGGGCAGGCAGGTGTTCAGCCATCTCCAGGAAAGCAGGGCTCCGTCACGTGTAACGGTGACGTGGGAAGACAAACACCTCACTCCAATACAGGTTCTGGTTCTTTCCTCTCATATTTTAAACTAAATCAACTGTATTGTCCTGGTTTTCAGCTAGGATAGAGTTCATTTTCACAAGAAGCTGGGACGGGACACAGCCAGGGCAAGTGACCCAAACTACCTGAAAGGGTTTTCCATACCATATGACATCATGCTTAGCTTATAAAGGGGGCTGGTCAGGTAGGAGCAGCAGCTCTAGGACAGGCTGGGTGTGTGGTTGTCAGGTAAGCAAATTGCGTTGTGTAGCACCCACTTTGTATATTCTAAGTACTGATGTTATTTTCCTCTCCCTTTGCTGTCCCAGTAAACCATCCTTCTCCCAACCCACGAGTTTTGCCTTTTTCCTCCGATTCTCCTCCCCATCACATAGCAGGGAGGNCTGGGACGGGACACAGCCAGGGCAAGTGACCCAAACTACCTGAAAGGGTTTTCCATACCATATGACATCATGCTTAGCTTATAAAGGGGGCTGGTCAGGTAGGAGCAGCAGCTCTAGGACAGGCTGGGTGTGTGGTTGTCAGGTAAGCAAATTGCGTTGTGTAGCACCCACTTTGTATATTCTAAGTACTGATGTTATTTTCCTCTCCCTTTGCTGTCCCAGTAAACCATCCTTCTCCCAACCCACGAGTTTTGCCTTTTTCCTCCGATTCTCCTCCCCATCACATAGCAGGGAGGGAGGAGGAGTGAGCAAGCGGCTGCATGGCGCTCAGCTCCGGGCTGGGGCTAAACCGCAACATGTACTGCATTGAAAACACATCTCCTGTACCAGAAAGTGCCCACGTTAAAACAGTGATTAAGCGTAATCAGTGGATGCTCTTCGCTGTGTGTGCCGCTTCCAGGTTTTGCTTTCTCTTCCAAGTCTTGCATGGGAAGGATTTTCAGGAAGGAAATTGATGAAGATTCAGTGATTATAATTCTGAATTTATTTTATACAAAAGTAGTCTTCATGTCACTATGTGTTAAGGCTTCTAATGAGGGCATTTTAAAATTGGGTTGATAAGGAATTACTTTGTAGACACCTGTCTTGGAAAGAGAAGGGAGGACCAGTGCGTATGTTACGATTTCTTTAAGCTGAATGAGAGGAAGTATAAAATTGTAAAATGGGATAAGAGGTTTTTCAATTTGATTCAACTATAGAAATGAGTTGATGCAACTTACATGCTTCCTAATTACATAAATACAGAAAGATCCTTTTGGCTAGATAGGGGTTTTTTTTCATTGTTGTAGTGTTGAGCTGTTCTATGTTACTAGTGTAACTATAGTTCACGCTGGTCGTGATTGAAATACATTAACATGTAGCAGCTGTTGCATAGCTAGGCTAAGTAAGTGTGAAACAGCTTAAATCTGAGTTACTAACATAGATTAATTTAAAAGATTGCCTATTCGGTGAAAGAGGTCACTGCAATTTGAAATGGTGCCATATCTGTATATTTAGACCTCTTTTGGAAAGAAACTCCTGTTTGTAATATCCGTAAGGAAAATAAGTTGATAGATGTTTTAAACGTTACAGAACCCAGCTGACGCTAAAGAGGAAAGACCAAAACTAATTTCCAGAGTGAAGATAGCTGAATCTTCTGCTTGCTTGCTGAAATCTTTCAGCAAACAATGGATCAGTTCAGCATATTTGCAATAGTGGTAGGAACAATAACCACAATGTCTCTGATTCCTGGTCTTAGTGCATTTTAGCTTATTAGCAGGAAGTTCCAATTCATTATTTATTTCTTCCTTTTTGATAAGGTTTGTGAAGTCCATATCTGAGTGAGGTCATTTGCACATTATAGTATATAGCTTTTCTCAGAAGGCGAAGTCTACCTGATTTTAAGACAGATACAGTGACATTTCATCACCCATCCTCCTAAATCCTACCTCAGTGCAACTTGAGTGTCAATACCCTTTGTGCCTTACTGCTTGCATCCCCACGTTCCATGTCTGTCTTCAGTCACGGTACATAATAATTTTGTTGCCGCATTTTAGAATGTACTTGCTCCTGTTACCATCTGTCTCCAAAGATCTTTGTTGTTTTGCCCATTTTGTTCACTTTTTTAAACAAACATTGCCTAGTTTTACTCTATATAGGAATTGGTAGGCATGGTTGTAATAGACATAACAGCTCTCTGTAGCCACACATCAAAGAAAACAAATGTAATAATCCTGTTAGGTGGGTTTCAAACAGCTTTGTAATATTTTTTCAAGCAGATCATAAAATAAAATTGTGTGAGAAAGAGTTGATCTTACTATATGGTATCACCAGCATTACAAAATAGAACTGCTGGCCACCTTGAGGAATAATTTTCTTAATATTCATCTTATTAAAAATAAAGGTAATGTGATGCTACAGAAATAGCCCCAGCTCTCTATAGTTCTGGTCTCATTCCTTCAAGGTATTATATATAATATTTTACAGTGAGACACAGAGAAAATTAAAATGAACTATTGCATTTTGTTTTGATTTTTACTCCTTTCCCTGTTCCCTTCTGCCCTGCATCCTCCATTCAAAACACAAATCAAGTCAACCAACAATTTAATAAAAACAAGGGCCAACTAATTTCTGAGTAATTTAGGTCCATTTTATTGGTGAGATCTGAAGTCCTTCATTTGTTTTTCTGAATTGTTTTCACCAGGAATTTGCTTCTCTTGAGTGTTTCTCCAAATATATCAGTCCTGGCCATTTACTGTACCCTATTGCACTTCCCCATTTGTCATCTGTTTTGTTGTGTTTTGTTTCAAAATCTGTATGGTAAGCACTTATAGAACTGCTTTCTGTATATTTGATTATGCTATGACAAATTTTGTCTAAAACAGAATGATGTGATATGATGTTATACAATACACGGTGCATGTAGATTATGAATTCCTTAATGAGTTAATCATAAAGGTAGAATGCTTTTGTGGTTTGTAAGAAAATTGCTAGAATTTATTACTGAAGAACCAATGAATGTGCAGGTCTTTTACTACCTGAAAAAAGATCCGTTTGAATTCTATGACTTGAATTAGAAATTGCCATTAGGAGGATAATACCACTTTTTTCATAACATAAATCTTCAAATGTGTATTAAAGCCAGTAACATTTTCAGCCATAAAGACGTATGAAGCAGTATAAAATGGGGTTTAAATTACCACTGTGTAGCTGGAAGACTCTTCCTTTTCACTAATCACCAGCACTTTCTAATTCAAAAATCCAATAATGAAGTATCTTGTTAAGGATATTTTATAATACTGGGAGGATAAAGAATCACTGTTCAATGCAGCATCTCCAGTCCCCATGAAACATGTAACTCAATAGGCTTGGATTTTGTTTATTTTTAGTGTAAGACTAATTCTCAGTGATGTTGTAAGAATACTTTCATTGTAATTAATGCTATATTTTCATCCCATCCAGTCAGAAAACATAGCTATGCCTGTGGAAAAGTATAATGGCAATATAATTAGGATTTCTTCTAAGAAATACATTATAACAGACATCCTGCCATGCTTATGTTATTTTAATTGGATGTTTAGCTCAAGGGCGGTTCATCATTTATCATAAACTTTAATGTTAATAAAATCAGCTGGAAGGAAGCTATACTTAATCTCCTTGATTACACCATAAGAAGTAAAAACTTAATTTGAACATCCTCTTTCTTTTTCTTTTTTTTTTTTTTTTTTTTTTCTTCTCCTAGGGTAAACTAGGTTGACAAGGAGATCATGCTGTTCACTTAGCTGAGTAATGACTCAATGTAGTGCGAGTGTAGGGAAATTAAATCAAAAAAAAGACTAAATCTGGCCTATCATGCAGGCTATCAGTATGCAGACTGCTAAGCAGCTTTTATGTCATGGGAATGGATAAGTGTAACAGAAAATCTTACTGTATTGATTTTGCCTGTTGGTTCTTTGGGAAAATTCTGACTTTTGTTCAGTCTTTAATTCTCCAGTGATAACTTCTGTGAAACCACTGGTGTACCAGCTATGAGAAGCAGGTTTCAGTCATTCCCAAATTTTGTAGAGGTTGCTTTAATTTTTCTATTTCAGTTTATTGTAAAAAGTGAGTATTTAACCAGCTGAGATAGAATGGAGAACCTTGGTCCATACTAGGTAGGTCTGCTGATGCTTCTGTTTTCTTACTTAACCTGAGAGCTGAAAATGGGACTTTGCAATATTTGAGAGTGTTGCCAAGATGTGCTTACCAAGTGTGGTGGGTTGACTCTGACTGGGGCCAGGTGCCCACCAGGGCTGCTCTGTCACTGCCCTCCTTCACCAGACAGGGGAGAAAA
>VXBL01005651.1:0-16645 GCA_013400195.1 Aramus guarauna | reverse complement strand
CTCATCCTTTGATTAAGGTACTCAGCTTACTGCTGTTCAGCCAAGCAGTACCATCTCAAACACAGTAGATTTTACATGTGTTCTTCATAAGGATGAAATGCCCCCTGAAGTCACTGGAAATAGTGAATAAATCCTCATCTTTAGAAGAGCTAAACTCTAAAGAGCAGAGTGAAGAAAAACCAGGAATAGATCCTGTTCATCTTATTTCTAAATTTATTAAAAGTCCAGTTTAGATAAAATGGTCAACAGTTTAGTATTACTGTGGATTTAGGAAGAGCTAGAATGGATGGAGGAATAAGTTCCAAGTCTTCTCTGTTAAATGGGAAAAATTGTTCTTAAACAATGCTCAAAGAAAAAATGTGTTAATTTAAAAAGCATCATTTGCATTCAATCTTTTAATGTGTGATAGGCTTGCAATAATAAAGTGGGTTGGTTTGGGCTTTTGTATATATGTAATAAGAACTTTCATTTTTTATTACATCAGTAAATCACAGAGATTACAATGATTTCAGAGCTTGCAATGCAAATTACATTGTGCTTACGTATTAACTATTGTATTTTTCTGCCACTATAATAAAGCTTTGCCTTTGTTCTAATTTGTTTCTGCTCATTTTTTTATTCCTGCTTGCAGTTCAGAGATCCTCAGAGCATGATTAGATTATTCACATTTCTTGCCAACATCTAGTTTCAGCTGGCATGAAAAGACTTCCCAACTCTTGCATTAGTTGTGCTGTAAGAATTGTTCAGAAGACAGTAAACTCTTCAGGAAAGTCGCAAAAGTCATGCAATATGAAAAAAAAAATAAAATATGTGCCTCCATGTATTATATTGAATTGCATTGAAGACAGCTTCTCCCATTCACTGCTTTCAGTAACATAAAGTGGTGGTATCATGTCAGACTAAATGTTCATTTGACAAAGTATCCTCTTCCTTCAGTAACCAGTAGAAGAAGTCAAGGCAGGGGTGTAGGACAATAAAGACATACTGCAGTATAGCCTCAGCCGGGGCTCCAGCAGTCTGCAGTACAGCACTGTTGTGGAGAAAGTGTACCTCTGTGTTTAACATAGCGATGATGGAAGACTCCCACTAAGCTGTTGGCTCATTCTTTGAAGCCATGCCAAATTTTACATCAGCAGCTTACTGTGCCAGTAAATTCTGTCGCTGAGCTACGTGAGTATTTCCTTTTCTGTTTTAGAATCTTGAGAGCATCGCTGTATGTGTCATAGTGCTTTATGTGAGAAAAGACAGTGACTATTCCTATCCATTTCCCTTATGACACTACTGACTTTGTAGATCTCAGGGTTAGCCCTCTTTAGATTGCTGCCTGTCATTCTAGTCTTCTGTTCCTCTAATGATCCACATGTGTGATCATCTGGTGGCCTTGGTTAGTACCTTTCTACTCATATGTTATTGATGTCAGATGGGACATCACAATATTGACGAGGTACCTGCCCAAAGCCTTCAAGATTAAGGTGCCCTATGGACACAACTATGTAATGGTGTTTCTGATGCACTCTAGACTTGTCTGCATGCTGTTTGGTATTTGCTTTTCCTTTCATCACTACTGAACATTGATGTGATATTTGCACAGAATTGCCTACTGTGTAACTAGGTTCTCTTTCCAGAGTACTGACAGCTTGCACACAGTCCAACGTTCTTCAGGTATGATTAAGATTGCCTTTTTCACATATGCTTTGCATTTATCTACACAGGATTTAATCTGCCATGCTGTTACCTAGCCATTCAAAATCATGAGAACTTTTGCAGGCAGGTTTACTTTACTATGCTGAATATTTTTAATTCAGATTCAGTAAATGTCACCACCTCCCAAATCACCTCCTTTTCCAGATCACTTATGACTGCATTGACCAATTCAGGCCCTTGCACAGATCCATTCTCTAGGAAACTTAATCATCTTTCCCTTTGCCTCCTAGGCTTGACCACCTTGCTTAAAAATTGCAGAGCAAAGTTAGGATCATATCAAATTGCTTTCATCTAGATGTTAACAATTGGAGTTGTAAAAGTAATTTTTATCTTGCAATATTGAAAACAAATTTCTGTGTGGCACCAAGATTAAAACCTGCTATCTTTAGGAAGAGTTTATGATTTCAGTGTCATATTTGTTCTGAACTATTTTCACTGTATTGAGATCTATTAAAAGTGTTCAGTAACATAGTTTAAAATGGATTGGTACGGTTTTGTGTATGTGTGATAATATTATATTACTGAGTTGATTCATTTTTTTTCACTGCTGCTGTTAATCTGCTGTTGATTATCAAAAGCAAAATCATTAGTATAATGGAGTACATCCTCTCGCTATGATCTCGGTGGAGCATATCTAATAAACCAAGGCATCTGAAATTGGAATGTAATAAAAATGCAGTATTTATGTTAATAGAATATTCCTGTTAAATGGGTGCTGCCAGTGAATCTGCTGTGAAGCTGAGCTTGTAATCAGTCAAGGGTTACAGAAAAACTTGCACAATAAAAGGACAGCATTTAGTTTTACAGTGATAGTTTGACATCTGTTAAAAATCTTTCGGGTAAAATACATTATACTACTTTAAATAAAACTTACTGTGAAAATTCAAGTACCATAAGTTAAATATGTAAAGGTAGTTAATATTTTGGGGTTTTTTTTGTTATACTCAAATACCATTTGTCTTTGTGGGTGAAGAAAAACTCAAGTGATTCTTTGTGATGAGAGAATTTAGGAAATAGTGGAGTGTCAGCGTTTGTGGGCAAGGATGCTGATACTATTCAGCAACCAAACATCCTCCCCTTCTTTCTTTTGTTCTCAACATTTTACTTTTTTTTTATTACTTTCTTATGAAGGGATTTTACTGTGAAATTCTAAATGTGAAAAATAATGGATTCAACTTTTTCCAGAAGAGTGGAGAATACAAAAGCACAGTCAATTTGCAGTAGACAGCTTTAAATAAAAGGGGTCAGGAAGGGAGTGTGACTTATAACTGGAGAGATGGAAATCTAGCCTGATTAGCTGATCTTTTTTCATTATTCAAAAGGTAAAAGGTAGAGGGAGAAGGGAAAATGATTCTTCCAAAAAGCAAATATCCTCATCCAGCCCTTTCCGGGGCGCTTTGCACTGGGATTCAATCCCTAATCTCTAATCTGTGTCCTGCCAGTGTCCGTCCCTTGTCCTCAAGGAAGCCATATTTCAATTTTGTCAGCACTGCCGGTTAAACGCTGACTCAGTACCAATGGTGTTGGTTCCTGTTCTCTGTGGTAGCAAGGAAATCACCCAAACACTCATGTCCCTAGTTCATCTCATCTCATCTCATCTCATCTCATCTCATCTCATCTCATCTCATCTCATCTCATCTCATCTCACGTGACAAGCAAAATACTGACATCCCAAGACAGAAGAAATGTGCTCTGACAGCTTTAGGTAGGAGTTCTGTGAATAAGGAGTATTTGAATAATTTTGTAAGTATGTGTGTTTTTTCATGCTTACTCTTGCTTTAATGTAACAGACATACCTGTTTTATTAAAGGCAAATTTAAGATAGCGTAAGATAGTTCTCAGATTTAGGCTGTTGCTTTTCTCCATGTTATATGACTGTAGCCTCAAAAATGTTGACTTGACTAATAGTAATAGCTATGTTTTCTCAGGCAGAGTCATTTAGGGTCTGAATGGGATGGGAAGGAGATTCTAGAAAATTTGTATTAACATTCTGGTTTTCCAAATATGAAAATGTGTATTTCTCATACATACTAATGTTTTTTAAATAATTGTCATGCTTCTTAGATTTCTTAGGAGTTATTTTACATTTATTGCCCTATGCTTAAAATTACTCCTAGTAGCAAAACTTCTGTTATAGAAAGAATTGCAGTAAAATGAGCTAAAGGGTTTGAGTCTGAGACGTAGTGTCATGCGACCTCATCTCTCTTGATTTCATCAGTGCATAAAAGACAAACTTCAATACCCATCTCAAAATCTGATTATAGCTCAAGCTCACAACACTTCTTTTAACAACATTTTCTATCTAATTAGCATATTTTCCTTATGTATTAATTACAGACCAGTCTGTTTACAGATGAAAAAGAACAGCCTCTTCTCATTTATCTGCTATGCATGAGAAATAATTCTGTCTCTCTGGAGTTAGTAGGTGTTAGCTTAGCAACGAGCAGTGGGTCTTAAATGTTTTTATGATGTTAAAATTTTACTCCTCCATATCAGTTTCTCTTTAAAAATAAATATTCATCACATTCAATTAATAATGAGCTAAGTTTTCTTTTAGGGAGGAAACTGAGTCAGAAGAAGTTTTATGATTTGCTCACAGTTCAGCTGTTAGCACAGAAAACTCTGAAGGCCAGATACTTTAAATCCTAGACCTGTGCTTCAGCCACAAAAATCTACCTCTTCACTATTTAGCAGATATTACAACTACTAATTTGACAGAAGTAGACTGGTTTTTCTTGCCACAGAAATATATTGGAAATTTCTCAGGGTGACTTATACAAGCATGATCTATAGTGTAACTGATGTACTCTATTATATATATCCCTGCCAACACACATATTCCAATGGTTATAATTCAGTCATTGAATTCTTTGTCTGCATGAAAAAAAAAGTTTTGCTGAAATGAAGTCTGTTCAATTTTTGAATGTTAAGTAGCACTATCCATTTGCATACGTCTGTAGGAAATGCAAGCAGCTTTGTGCTCAACAGGCATAAATACAAGGTTTTCTTAAAAAACATCATCAGTGTTGCTAATCTTTCAGTAGGGATCTGTGCTAATAAGGCTTTAGATGTAGGTGAAGACTGGATGTTTCATGTATAGCAGCATTCAGCCTACACTGAGGAACTCAGAAATATGACCTTTGGTTTAAGTGTTTCATTTAGTTTTGCAGTTAGATGAAGAAAAGATAAATCCAAGGTATTTGCCCTTCTGTTTAGTTAGAGGTCAGTATTTGCTTACTGTGGGGACTAGTGAAACTGAGACCAAAACAATGTAAATAATTCCTACTGAACACTTTAACGTTCTGTGCCTAAAAATAGCCGTGATCTATAAGAATTAGTAATGCTCAACAATACCAATGAGGGTCCTTTTGTAGGTATAAGTGCTTCCACTTACTGTCTTTTTTTTTTCTTTTTCTCTATCTCTTTCTAGATGCAGCAATTATTCCATGAAAACTATGAACACAACCGCAAGGGTTACATTCAAGATCTTCATAACAGCAAGATTCACACAGCCATAACACTTCATCCAAACAAAAGACCAGCCTACCAATACAGGCTACACAATTACATACTGAGTCGCAAAATTTCTGAACTGCGCTATAAAACCATCCAGCTGCATAGAGAAAGTGCCCTGATGAGCAAGCTCAGTAACAGTGAAGTAAATAAGGAAGATCAGCAACTGGGAGTGATGCCATCGTTCAATCATTTCCAACCACGTGAAAGGGATGAAGTCATTGAGTGGGAGTTCCTAACAGGAAAATTTCTTTACTCGATGATGGAGAACCAGCCACCCCGGCAGAGCCTGAGCAGCGTCCTGCGATCTGCACTGGATGACACTGTGATGCAAGTCATGGAAATGATAAATGAGAACTCTCGATCTAGAGGAAGGCTCATTGATTTCAAGGAAATACAGTATGGCTACCGCAGGGTGGACCCTCTGCATGGAGTGGAGTACATCCTGGATTTACTGCTTTTGTACAAAAGGCACAAAGGAAGAAAAGTCACAGTTCCAGTGAGACGCCATGCTTACCTTCAGCAATTGTTTAGCAAACCTTTCTTCAAAGAAGCAGAGGAGCTGGATGTAAGAAGCCTGCTAGAGGATACCAACACTGACACTCAATCTTTCTCTTTTCTTTCAAATTCTTTAAAGATTTTTTCCTCATCGTTCCAAGGCACCAAAGACATTGGGGGCCGCAGTGACAAGAAAATACATATTCTTGTCCCTCTCACAGGAAGATTTGACATTTTCTCAAGATTTATGGATAACTTTGAGAAGACTTGTCTGATTCCCAGGCAGAATGTGAAGTTGGCAATAATTCTCTTCAGTTCTGAGTCGGGCCAAGACTCCAGCAAACACATAGAGCTAATAAAGGAATACAGCATTAAGTATCCTAAGGCAGATATGACCGTGATTCCGATGGCAGGAAAATTTTCTAGAGGTTTAGGTCTTGAAATGGCCTCATCTCGATTTGACAATGGCACTTTGCTGCTGTTCTGCGATGTTGATCTGGTATTCACATCAGACTTCCTCCAGAGATGCAGAGATAACACTATTCAGGGAGAACAGGTTTACTACCCTATCATCTTTAGCCAGTATGATCCAAATGTAATATATGGAGGCAACCCTCCAGCTGACAGTACTTTTGTTTTCACTAAAAGAACTGGATTTTGGAGGGAATATGGGTTTGGAATTACCTGTATTTACAAAAGTGATCTACTCACTGCTGGTGGATTTGATACCTCAATTCAAGGCTGGGGACTTGAGGACGTAGACCTCTTTACTAAAGTGATAACATCTGGCTTGAAGGCTTTCAGAAGTCAAGAAGTAGGAGTTGTCCATATTTTTCATCCAGTTCAGTGTGACCCCAATTTAGATCCAAAACAATATAAAATGTGCTTAGGGTCCAAAGCCAGTACATATGCCTCTACCATGCAGCTCGCTGAACTCTGGCTACAGAAACATTTGGGTGTTAGGTACAATCGAACTCTCTCCTGACATATCAGCCCATTTGGCCTTTCTAGGGGAGTTTACCTCATTATTATTATCATTAATATTATTATTATTATTTGATTTTGCTGTCATAGTTTTAAACTCCCTCCTTGTTGTCTTCCAAAGACTGTTGACCTCAAACAGGATGAGTCTCCTGTTCACTGATGTTTCTTATACCTACTGAACTGGTGAGGTGAATTCCTTCGTATTTCCTTTATTTGAAATTCAGTCAAGTCATGGCAACCATATGATCCCATGGAGCACATCCATCACAAGAGACTGCATCAGAAGAATGTTCTCTTTCAGCTTTGGGATGCAGTACCATCTTTGTTGCATTTCGCAGATTTGATGTGATACAAGTATTTACTGGTGAAGGTACCACAAAAGTGCTTTATGCTTCTTCTGGGGATGGAACTCTATAAGATAAACTTGAGTTTTATAATTTATATGAGGACTTATATGTATAAACGCTACTTTTCTTCATCTTTAGAATTTTTAAAGTAAATGAGTAACTATGATTGTACCTTTATTTAAAAAAAAAACAAAAAACAAAACCAAAAACAAAACACAAGGAAAAAGACAAAACAAAACAAAACAAAAAAACCGAAAAGCTGAGGAGCTACTTGCAAATACAACTGGTACTGGCTACCAAGGTCCTTAAATGTCTTATTATAACAACAAACTCCTCATTGTTCACTCTAAGTGTAAATGAACTTTATTTTCACAAGGAACAGGATTTAATCAAATGCTCATGTACACTTTAAAAGATTACTGAACCAACATCCTTCATTTGCAGGCAAGAAGAAACTATGACTTAGCATGGTTATTTATGATAAAGTGCAGACATACAGTATTCTTTGTTTGAAACACATAGTATAACTTGCTGTTTGTCTTTTTAAAATAAGTGTCTGATACATAATTTTCTTTTACATTCCTTTCATAAAGCTGCACTTGATACAGAGTATATATATTTTTTTTTCTTTTTTTTTTTACATTTTCCATGAATATTGGTACTCAGTAGCAATTTGATGTTGTAGAGTAATTATTTAAGTTTCACCAATTACTATTGCTGGTCAAAGTTCCTTGCCAATATATTTATATTAGTGGAGTTGTAAGACTGTGTTAAGATATATCTCTCTGAACAGCCGGAAGTTGTCATATTGTGGATTTACACAGTAAAGTATTTAAAATTATACCAACATAAGAAATAAAAAAAAAACAATTTCTGTATTTTAGAGAAATGTTTATATAGGGTTATATATATGTGTGTGTGTGCGTGTGTGTATACCCCTATATATATATAGATAGGTAGATATAGAGAGAAAGTCATTTCAAAATATGTTCCTTTTTTCAGTTCAGGCAGCGATTTGTGACAATCGTTGTTATTTTTGCCACATGCTTGGAACATTTCATGTTATACTGTGGTCAAAGCTCAAAGGCATCCAAGAAACTGTCTGAATTCATCAAATTTAATATAGTGGGTACATCTAATAACCTCAGCACCCTTGATTTCAAACTATATTTTAAATAGAGCTGGTCAAGAAAAAGTAAGCAGTTGTTGAATTTAAGTTTTCAGATGTGTAAATACACATTCAGCTGAAACTGACTCTTTCTGTGTCTCATGTCAAAAACCAACTAAGAGATTGGAATTCACCGACACACCTATTTGTATGAAGATACTCTGATAAATTTCTTAAGGCACCAGAAGGGTGTGTAGGTCAGTTAATGTCTCTTATCTGTGGTTCTCTGTTCTGGATTTACCATGCAAGGTAAAAGGCATCCCTGAAAAGCAGTGAGGAAACTCAGAATTAAAGGGCTGGCCATAGATTTTCGTATGCTTTAAAAAAGGCCATCCCCTTTGCCTTGGAGAAGGTAGCAATTGTGGGAGATGAGAACAGATGGAAGGTAATTCATGCTTGTCTGCCCTTCCCAAGGGTAGCTCCTGGCTTGTTATTCTCTTGCTCTTGCCTTCCTAGCCCAATATTGTTAGCTCAAGTGTCTGGAGAAAGTAAAATTCAGTATTACTTATGAAATAATTCTTGCAAACCACTCTTTAAATTGAGTGCAAAGGTCATGTTTTGTTCAATTAGATAGCCAAGAACAAGGAACATACAGTTTATTAGATCAATCTTGACTAACTGATGCAACTCAGATTGTAAATATCAAAAACTGAATGCCTGTTGATAAATGTTTGTGATGATTTCATAAACATGGAAAAAAAAAAATTTATTTACAAAGACATCTAAGGAAGTCATTGTCCACTGGGATGTATTCCAGTGCTTGTTTTAATTACTTAACCTAGTGGCCAGGAAGTATTTGCTCAGCTTAAAGTAAAATAGTAGATTAGAACAAGAAATGAAACCAATCATTCAATGGGGATAAAGATGTATACAGAGGGCTTGCAGGATCAGGTCCTACATGATATAAGCGAAATGCTAGTATTTACCAGTACAAATATTTATTTAGTGTCTGACTGATTCATTTGTTTATATGATGAATTACTTTGTTAAAAACCTGACTATAAATGTTTATTATGAAATATTGCATTGTCTTTTGAAATAACTATCCTGAGATAACTTGACAACTTGTGTTAGTTTGTGTAAGGAATAATATGCCTTCTAAGGAGATCATATTAAAAAGAAAAAAAAAGCACAAAAGTGTTAGAGTTATGTTATGGATGTATAGATTAAGATGGGAATGTCTGTGCTAATCAGCTGTTTGCTTTTGTCTAGTCTGAATCATAACCTTGATTGTAAAATGAAACTTCTGTGTGTATGATATCCCTTTGTAAATGTGTAACAAATGAATTCACACTCGTACATAATACCCAATTTTTCCAAGACTTACCCTGGGAATGGTTTCCCTGGTTTCATTGCTGGGAAGTTGCAAACTGCCCTCACTTTGGCTTTTCAGATGCTGCCTTTCTTAAAAAAAAAAAAAAAATCCCTACACAGAAACCTCTGAAATCTCCATGCCACCCCATCCTGACATGTTTTCCCATTCACGGTGCTTAATTTAACAGAGCATTTGCATCTTCTGGATGAAGGAAAAATAGCAGGTTGGGCTTCCTGAGGCACTGGAATGGGCTGCCCAGGGAGGTGGTTGAGTCCCTGGAGGTATTTAAAAGAAGGACAGATGAGGTACTTGAGGACATGGTTTAGTGGTGGGATGGCAAGGTTAGGTTAGTGGTTGGACTTGATGATCTTAAAGGTCTTTTCCAACCGAGATGATTCTATGATTCTATGATTCTATGATTCTGAGTATACCCTGCATCAGGGTGCTGGTTCTCAAGAGGGGCTGGGGGGTGGGGGCCGGTGGGCATGAGGCTCAGCCGTGGGAGTTGGGACGTTCTGCCCAGGTCACCTCCTTGCTGCCACCAGCACTGCCAGATGCCTCTCCTTGGAGCTGTGAACAGGCGGTGCAAGCCAGAGCAGGAGAAGAGCTGCGCTTGCTGCCACCAGCTGCTTTTGGGAAGCAGAAGGGCCATTTTAATCAGGGCTTGGGAGGAGGCTGAACTGAGGTTTCATTGGGTTGAGGTGGCACGGTATTTTTTGCAGGTCCTGTGTCTCCCTGTCCCCGAATGGAAAGGGAGTCTGGTCCCACAACTCCTCCCTGTTTCCTCTCACGGGGCATTGTGAGGGAAAGGGCAAAACCAGCAGTCCTTGGCTCAGTGGGGCTGGTGGCCCTGGACCACGCGCTTGGAGCCCTACCCTGTCATGGGACATGTGGGGCAAAAAAGTGCTGAATGGTGTTCCCAAAATGCAGTACAAAGAGAGACACCTCCTGCACTCACCGAAGACCAGAAGGATGAGCACACACACAAAAGTGCCTTTTGGAGCCTTTGTACCAGTGTGTGCTTAACAGTGCCGCAAGACTCTTGCAAAAATTATAATGCTGGTAAAATGGTGCATAGGAGTGTACTGCGGATCCGAGGTCACTGTGGAGACTTCCAAGGAGCATGACTTAACAACCACTTTCTTTAAATAGAGCAAATAAGCAATTTAAATTTCATTTGGTTTCTTAAGAAGTAATTCTAGTGATTAGTTAAACCGTAGTTTGCCACACAGAGGATTTTGCTCCAAAGAACAATGCTAGCTTTAAGACATGGACAAAACATATGTGCAGTCTACGTCTGATTTTCCTGCAACTTGAAATTGGTTAAAATTTTTGGAAACGAATATGGACTAAGAATTGATGAGCCAATGACTGGTGAAAAGTTTTGTGTTTCTGGTCTATTTTTAAAAAAGAATCACATGAGAAGAAAACAAAAAAAATGCCTATAGTAGATACACGCAAAAATCAGCCCTGATGTGAGGGTAGCAGTGATGATTAAACTGCAGCATGATGAGAAGCTTCACAAAAGTGTAACTATTTACAATAACTGAGTATCACTGAAGGTTATACTCTGTCATTAGTCCATAAGTAACATACAAAGTTAATCAGTCCATTTTTAATTCTTCCATTTCTTAGAATAGTTTTCTTTATGTTTTCTTCTGTCAGCATTTATTCACTTGATTAATGAGCTGGCTTTTCATGACTCTCTCCTTCCTATTTTTCTTTTCTTTGGGTCTTCCCATTTGCAGTATATATTACTACAGTATTTGAAACTTTTTCAGCTAGCTAGATATTTCTGTTATGGTTTTATGATGTCACTGCCATATAAAAATGCTGAAGTAGTGTATTTTGCTGAATGAGTTTCCAGTCCTGCTTCAAATTGTTTCCATTTGCCTGTCACTGTAAGTTAAGTGCTCTGAATATTATTACTTCATCCCTTCCTCTGGTCTCCTTCGTACTGGAATCCCACCAAGGCAAAGACATGCCAAAACTTTCCAATCCTTAACTCTAGGAAAATAAATAGAATCTTTTTTTTTTTTTTTTTCAAATCTCTTTTTCTTTGTTTGTTTGGGGCTTTTTTTGCCTTCAAATCTTTTATCTAGAATTTCAGAAGCATATTTATCAGTTCCATAATTTTAATAAACAGTTGTTGATAAGATGTAAGGCAGCACATATATGGACTATATGACACAACCTGTAATTTTACATCCTTATTTTCCAAGCACCTAATGATTCAACAGATGTTTACCATTTGTAGGAACTTTGATGATAAATTGAAAGCATCCTTGCTGATTCAGTGTTTATTTAACATTAGTGGAAAGCTTAACCATGTAGGCAGAGATCAAAAGATGAACTATATACTGAAGGCTGCTGGGTTTTGTTTCTTTTGTAGTGCTAGTGGGAAGATCTCCACAGCTCTGCGTAGGATGCCTGCATTGTATTGGTGTTCTTCATAAGTCAGCCGTGTCTAGCAATGATTTTAAGTGACTGCAAAGCTACAGGCATGGCATCCAGCTTCATATAGCAGGCAAGACTTAGTGGGCTTACCTGAACATGTGAGAGACTGATCCTCAGATTCAGAGGGACTCTGGTGTGGCATAATCAGATGGTAGGTACATAGGTCAAATACATCTGCTGCTCCAACTTCTGGGCTCATGCACTGAAGGCAACCCTTTACATAAGAAGCCCCAGCAATGCAGTGGGCTCTGTGAAGATATTCCCAAAAGACATGCATGCTAGCTAACATAAGTGCTAAATACTTAGAGCACGTAAATCACTTTTAGGTGATTTCATCAAAAAAAGGATAGAATAAAATGAATGGTAAAAGAAAAAATACTTGTGCTTGAACTCATGAACATTTTTATTATTGATTATTTGGAAAGCCTTAATGACTTGCTCTTGCCCTTGCTTAGTGTAATATGTATCAATAAACTATGCTTATTTTACATATTCATCCATATGCTATTGACTAAAAAAAAGGTAAGCTGACTGAATGCTTTGAAGATGGTGGTTGAACCATGAGTGACCAGAGAGAGAACTGCTACGCGTAGTTCAACCTCAAAATCAAAACTCAGACCTGCTTCCAGGTAAGGACAATTCTCCTTGCTGGCTGTCTTGGGCAGATGTAGGAAGTAGAAGCCTGAGTTTGTACAAAGCATCATGGTATCCGGGGTTCCACCTTCATGCTTCTAGTGTGTGGTTGCTGGGAGCTGCCACGAAGTCCAAGCACAGTGCTAGCACCAGTTGAATTAAAAAATTGAAGAATGCAGTTATGTGAGGAATTCAGTAAAAAGTGTTTCATGGGTGATGGGATGAATAGGTATGACGTAAATCCAGAGAGATGTGTGTGTCTGTTATGTTAAGAGAATGGAAAAGAAAACTTGTTTTAAAGTTTTTCCTTTCTTCTTGCAAGCTTTTTGCCTTGCTTTGAGTGCCACTTGGGCATGCAGTGACAAATGCTGAAACCATCTGGAGCAATACCAAAACTAATAGACCTTTCACACCTGGTTTCTTCTGACCAGCAAGCCCAAGTTCAATGAAGTGATAGTTTAACTGGCAATTATGACTTTTTTCTATTCTCTTTTCAAACATGATACACCATATTGCTATAGTGACTCCCCAGTAACTCAGAGTGAGACCTTTGACAGCTTTGTTCTAGTTGTGCCTATGATGCTCTAGTCTTTCCATTATAACTTCATATATTGCACTGTTATGTGGCACATGGCCACATTAACTTTGTTTAAGCAAGGCTTCTGAACAGTAGTATACAGCTGGTGTAATCTTGCAATCGCAGCTACGTGGTTGAAATAAAGTGTGTTCACCTATGATCTCTTTGCTGCAATGATACAATGGTTTTGCTTGATGAGAAATCCAGAATGAGTATGAGTTATGACTGAATATTTTCTGTTGACAAAACTGAGCAAATTTATTTAAATAACTGTGGCCAAGTGATGAGCCATGCACCTGGCATGTGCTGGTACTGGAGGATATCCAGAGAATATAGGTGCTTTTAACAAAACAAGTTATAGGAAGATGTCTCTGGTAAAAGTGAATGAAAAATGCTGTGTTTTCCACTCCAGAACTGCCAGTAGCAGATTTGTATTGCTTGTAGAATTATATCAGTCATAACTTCTGCCATGATCAACAGGTGTTTAAGGGAAGGACACAAGGGCAGATCCCTGGATCTTTCCCTCATGTATGAAAGAGACCAGAGGGATCAAGATTTAGCCTAAAACACCCTTAGAAGAGAGCTCAGTCTGAGAGAAACATGCAGCTGGGCAAACAAGGGAGCATACAAGAAACTAAAGAGAAGATTCCGTTTCTTCTTTTTCTTTATGGTTGACATGTTGCTGTGCTCCACAGGGAGCTACCAGGTCTGCCTGGATTCAGCTCAGCACTAGGGGGGAAGCCCATTCATTAAGCCTTGTGGAAAGAAAGGGTAATTGCTGTGCATATGACAGGAACAGATACTGGAGGCTGATGGGAAAGTTAGTTCCTGGGAAATCATAAGGAACAAGAAAACCAAGGATATTTTTGGGGTTTTTTTTGCTTGTGAAGTAGAAATTCAGTCTGTGGATAAGCAGTTTTACTAGCCTTGACATGTAAGAGCAAGACCCAGTGTTTTGGGTTTGTGTGGCAAGGTTTTGGTAGCAGAGGAGGCTACAGGGGTGGCTCCTGTGAGAAGCTGCTAGAAGCTTCCCCTGTGTCTGACAGAGCCAATGCCAGCCGGCTCCAAGACAGACCTGCTGCTGGCCAAGGCCAAGTCCATCAGTGACAGTGGTAGTGCCTCTGGGGTAACATAGTTCAGAAGGAANGGCAAGAGTGTGAGGAGTCCTCCCTGTGAGGAGGAAGGAGCAGCAGAGACAAGGTGTGATGAACTGACCACAACCCCCATTCCCCATCCCCCTGTGCTGCTGGGGGAGGGAGGGAGAGAAATTGGGAGCAAAGTTAAGCATGGGAAGATGGGAGGTGCAGTGGGAGGTGTTTTAAGATTTGGGTTTATTTCTCATCCCTCTACTCCATTATGCTTGGTAATAAATTAGATTAATTTTTTTAAAGTCAAGTCTGTTCTGCCCATGACGGCAATTGGTGAGTGATCTCTCCCTGCCCTTGTCTCAACCCAGGAGCCTTTCGTTACATTTCCTCTCCCCTGCCCAGCTGAGGAGGGCAGTGACAGAGCGGCTTTGGGGGCACCTGGCCTCCAGCCAGGGTCAACCCACACCACCTAGTAATAAAAAGAGGGTGAAATAAGAGGACATAAATTTGAAAGGAAGGAGAATATACAGAGATAGTGCAGAAAACAGACTACCTGTAAAAACACAGAATTTAGTTAAAGAAGATGTTAAAGTAGATGGGAAAAAATACCAAAAGAAATAGAAGGAAAGAACTGCAGGAAGAAAAGAATGTAGAAAGGTGTAATAAAAAACAACTGATGGACTAGTGGAGATATAACTGTTAAGCATTGGGTACAGAAAGCTTTGCAGTGCTGTTTGAGAAACATGGGAAACATGTTACGGGAAACATTTCTGCTGCACTGCATCACACTGCTTTACCTGGGGGTGGTTTAAGGAGCAAAAGCCAAGCTAATGTTAAAATATTCCTACTTCTGGGTTTTGTTTTGTTTTTTGTTTTTTTTTTTTTATCAGAACCTAAAATACCTGCATTTGTTTTCATGTTGGTTTGCACCCCCACCCTGTGTAGTAAATATCTATTTTGACGCTGTGTTACTGGGATTTTCTGAACAGAGTGAAAAAAGATGAGAGAGCTATCTTTAGTACTAACAGTTGAAGCTTAGTGGTAGAGAAATGGCAACACCAATGCTGTGGTACGTCTTCTAAATTTTGGGGTTTTTTTAGATTATAATGTCCTCTAATTAATTTTATTTGCTTCTGTAGTCTTGTCCCATCTTCTATTCCCTTACTATTCCACCTTCAGTGTCTAGCTTCTGCTGAACTTAGATATTTACGACAAACTTAGAGAACTAAGGAAATTTGTCTCCTTTTTAGTATCTTCATAGTGAGGAATTCAATTTTGGGCACAAATTTTATTGTGAGCTTATGCATTTAACCCAAAATTATATATTCCAGGTAAAATTATTTTTCAACACCTTAGTGGTTTATTCATACAAATATGATTAAGTCAGACACTGGAATGATGTCACTGCTGTGTAAAACTGCTGAACTACAGCACTTTGTTGAATTAGTTCCCAGTTCTGTTGCAAGCCATTTCCATTTGCCTGTCACTTTTTAAACTGTCCTGAATTTTATTACCACTTCTCTCAGTCTCTTTTCCTGACATTTTGAGTTTCTTGCCAGGAACAGGAACACAGAGCCTTTCCAGACTTTAAAATGTATCTCCAAAATTAGGGCTGAGGCATACAAGAATCACTCATTCAGCAGATGTTAAAGGGCTCAGTGACACGGAGAAGCAAACCCTTGAAAATGGAGAGAGAAAATGCTGAAGAAGTAGGAGGTGATTAACTCCTGAGACATATATCAGACTTTGTGAGGTCACATTTTTATAATACTCTTTTTCCTGCTAACACCCATGACAACTATGTTGCTTTATGACGGACATAACTGCTAAGTGTTGTCTGACAGTAGTATTTGTGAAGTAAATTAAAATGTCAGGAAAGGTATTTGGGAGAGAAACAAGGAGGAAAAATGCACCCGTGCTTCTCTACTGCAAGGCTGGTCCTGTCAGTGCTCCCAGAGCGGTGGGGTCAGCAAGGTCTCTGGGGGGCACCCTCCCTTCCGTAGTGGGCTTGGATTCCCCACATATGAATAAGCACCTTACTGAAAAATCTCATTCTTGTGTACTGCTCATATTTTACAGTATCACACATAATTACTGAATGGCTGAGATGGGACGGGACCTCTGGACATCATCTAGTCCAAATCCCTGCTCAAAGAAGAATCCCCTAGTGCAGGTTGCACATGATGTGTCTAGTTGGGTTTTGAGTATCTCCACAGATGGACACTCCACAGCCTCAAAGGGCAACCTGTGCCTGTTTAACCAGACTCATTGGGCACTGCTGAGAAGACTCTAGCTCATGTCTTCTTTATTTTCCCCCATCAGCTATTTATACACAATTATAAGATCCCCATGAGCCTTCTC
>VXBL01005650.1:168974-186930 GCA_013400195.1 Aramus guarauna | reverse complement strand
GCCGGGCGGCGGGGAGCGGCGGAGCCAGCGCCTCGCTGAGGGCTGCTGGAGAGAGGCGACCGCGCCCCGCCCCGCCGTCCCCGGCGCACGGCCGCGTCGCGGGACTCCTGGCGGGCGGGCGGCGAGGGGCTCCATTTCCCGCGGCGCAGGGCGGGCGGCGAGCGGCGGGCGGGAGCGGTGGGCCGGGGCCATGAGCCGGCGGGGCACGGTGCAGCGGAAGGTGCCGTGTCTGTTCGTGACCGAGGTGAAGGAGGAGCCGTCGGCCAAGCGGGAGCGCCAGGTGGCCGGGGCGGCACGGGGCCGGGCGGGAGGCGGGCGNGCGCGATACTTACCAAGGTGAAAGTAGCAAGTCATGGTGCCCAGTCACAGTTATTTCTTGTGGTGGTTGGGGTGGCATTCACCTGTCTGGCTGTGGGCCTGCTGGTCATGTTTCCCGGTTTTAGTAGCAGCAGCAGCAGCAGGAGCAGCAGCAGCAGCTCCTGGTGTCTGTCGTCTGGGTGACTTTGTCGCCTGGGTGTTTTGTTTCTGGATGGAAGAGCTGAAAGGATTGCCAAAACGTCAGTAACTTTGTTGTTCAGCTCTTGGGTACCAACGGCCCCTTGATGGTGGTCATGTAAGGGGAGCTCTCTACCCTGTTGTTCCCTTATATAGAAAAAGCCGATAGGTTAGTAGACTGTCCCCTGGCATATGGTTCTTTTTTTGTTTTGTGTGAAAGCACAGGGAAGGAGAATACAGGGGCTAGTGCTGCTAGGGAAGAAGGGATGGGGTGATGGTAAGAAATCCGACAAGTATGTGTTCTTACTACCTTGATAATTACTTTTCATGTTATTTTCGTAAAATCTTTATATGTCCTTTGTGTTATGGTCCAAATATAATGGCCAATGTTGAAAGCAGTTGTGTAAGCTAACAAAAGCCCATCGAAGGCTCTCATTTTATGAATTCCCAATTCAGTTTCGAGCCTTTTATAAGAGAAGGACTTGCTTTGTGTTTTGCTTGCAGAAAGACGGTGACCCACTTATGATGTAAAGTTGGCTAGAGAGAGAGGAGGCAGGGGTGATGATTAGACAGGAAAATATTTGAATGCAAATACAATGACATGTTTGCAGTGAAACTGTTACAGAAGTCCTTGTTATAGAAGTTCTTGAAATTTGCACTAGTTGTGGCTGGGTATTTGTTTCAGAGCCCCAGTTCACTTCTTTCTTTGCTCTTTTTATGTGGAAGAGTGTTTAGTTGACAGCACTCATGCTAAGTATTTAATACTGGGATGCTTTTTCCAACTTGCATTCCACTGCACTATGGTGGTGCTATTGACTTTCACTCCAAACTGCAAGTTGGGAGCAGCTAGTCATGATAAATTTGTATTGCCATCGTAATATAGTCAGGCACATCTCAAGATTTTGCAGTGTTGGACTGGAACTCTTCTAGCTTAAACACACTATTTAAAGTGGAAGGCAAAGTCATCTCTAAATAATAAGCAATAACAGAAAAGGAGAAGAAAGTCTGCAAATAGATTGCCTTAGTTCTTTTGTCATAGAGCATTTTCCAAACTGTTATGTCTTGATGAAAAAATTATGTCTTTCGAGAGTATTAGAAATCAGCAGTATAATGTATAATACTGGACTTCCAGAGGCCAGCTGTAATCAATATGAGAACAAGGCAGTAGGATGGCCATGATGAGGGTTTAAAATACCTTTCTTTTTTTCAGCCATTTAAGGTTTTGGCAACTGAAACTATAACTGGACAGGCGTTAGAGGCAGACATATACAATGCAATTCCTACTGAAAAGGTGGATGGAACCTGCTGTTACATAACTACCTATAAAGGTAATAAGGAAGATCCATATGCATGTTTCTTACGCTGACTAGAAGCCTTGTTTTACTTGGTTTTCACTTTTATTGTGTGATCTATTGGATTACAGCTGTTGTGACTTCAACTCTCATTAAACAACTGACCACAGAGTAATAGTTACCGTAAAGATAGTAGGTGTTTATAAAGTTGTCATGGATTTTACTCTCTAAAATACATGAAGAATGGTTTAAGTGAACATGCCAATCAAGGAACTACTCCGGTTTTAAAAATAGTAAGTCTTCCTTGCACACTGGAACTTGTATGATAAAGGGTGCGTAAATTCTATGGGGAGGATTAAAAGAAGCGTGGAGAGTGGGAGGAAATGAGAAGACTGTGGTTCATTGCATCACTGGGGTTCTTGACTTTACCTGAAATTGTAAGGAAACTTTGTATTTAACTAGGCAGGATTCTACAGATAGATTTTAATATACATATACAGTAATGAATTTATGAATGTAAATAGTGTCTTTGGACATAAAATTTCTAGTGGCAAATGAGAACTCAGAACATACTCAAACTACCTTTTATGTAGTTGATTTCAGTACTCTGCAGAGTATGATTACCTCAGTTAACTGTTGTTTTTATCCCTCTGGAAACTCTAGGGCAGCCTTATCTATGGGCCAGGCTGGATCGAAAACCCAACAAACAGGCTGAAAAAAGGTTTAAACGATTCTTGTATTCATTGGAGGATTGCAAAGGTTTGTGACAATTTGTTTTCTTCTTTTTGGCAGTTATTTATCTAGTTGGAAAAACACTTCTAGTCTAACACAAGAAATGTCAGTGATCCTCCTCCATTTTTTTTAAATGTCACTCTTAACTTCACTTTGAGAGAGCTTTAAAGTAGAATCGATGGGGCAAGGGGTACCACCAGGATTGCAGTAGCTAAGCCAAGGGTTGGCATGGCATCACCAGGGGGTGGCAATGCTATTGGGAACATTGACACTACTCCTGGGAGCACGGAGGGTTCAGGAGCATGTCTGAAATGCTTGTACAGCAATGCATGCAGTAAGAGAAACAAACAGGATGAACTGGAAGTGTTGGTCAGCTCCCAGAGCTACAGTATCATTGGTGCTAGTGAGACTTGGTGGAATGAGTCCCACAACTGGAGTGCTGGGATGGAGGCTACAGGCTGTTCAGGGGGGAAGGCAGGGCAGGTGGGGGTGTCCCACTATACATAAGGGAGAGGTTTGATTGCACAGCCTTTACAGTTAGTGATGATGTAGTTGAGAGTTAGGGGAACGGAAAACAAAGGAGTTGTTGTAGTGGGTGTCTACTACCAATCACCCAGCCAGGATGTAAGCACTGAGGTGTTATTCTATAGGCAATTAGGAGAAATTTCTGTATTGATAGCCCTTGTCCTTATGGAAGATTTCAACTGGGACTATCATTGTGCTGTGATGAGGTCTTGGAAATTCCTGAAGTTTGTAGGAGGTAACTTCTTGTCACAGGTACTCAGTGAGCTGACTAGGAATGACACCCTCCTGGGCTTGCTATTTGTCAGTAGAGGAGGACTTGTGGGGGATGTGACAGTAGGAGGCTGTCTTGGCCTCAGTGATCATGAAACATTAGAGTTTAAAATTTTGAGTGTAATGAGAAAAAAGGACAGGCAGGGTTGCTACCCTGGACTTCAGGAGAGCAAACTTGAAGCTATTCAGGGAGCTATTTAGCAGAGTACCCTGGGAACCTGCTTTTGGGGGCTTCTACAAGTGCTGGTCAGTCTTTAAGAACCACCCTTTAGAAACACAGGAGCAGGCAGTTCCACTGTGTTGTAAATCAAGCAAAAGACCAGCTTGGCTGAACAGGAAAGTCCTCGTGGAAATGAAGAGGCAAAAGAAATTGTATGATCTGTGGAAGCGAGGTCCATCTTCACAGGAAGATTACAGAGCTGTGGCTCACATATCCATGGAGAAAACATGACAGGCCAAAGCTCAATTAGAGTTGAAACGGGTCAGTGTTGTTTCAGATAACAAGAAGGGCTTTTTTAAAGTATGTTAATAGCAAGAGGAGGTCTAAAGAAAACATTGGACCAATACTTATTGAAGGTGGTCATCTGACTAATAGCGATGAAGAAAAAGCAGACACATTCAATGCTTTTTTTGCCTCAGTCTTTAATAATACTGATAGACCTTGGGCTGCCCATTCCCCTGAGTCAGAAGACCACAAGTGTGGGAACAGTGACTTTCCATTTGCAGACACTGAAACTGTAAGGGACCAGCTGTATCACCTGAATGTTCACAAGTCCATGGGACCTGATGGGATTTGTCCCAGAGTACTGAAGGAGCTAGCAGATGTTATGGCAGGACCCCTCTCTATCATCTACCAAAGGTCTTGGGAGTCTGGGGAGGTCCCTGCTGGCTGGCCAGTGTTATTCCGATCTACAAAAAGGACACGACAGAAAACCCAGCGGACTACAGACCTGTTAGTCTAACCTCAGTTCCTGGAAAAATGATGGAGAAGATTCTACTGGGTCCTACTGAAAGACATTTCAAGAATAATGCAATCATCAGGCACAGTCAACACAGGTTCATCAAGGGAAGGTCATGCTTAACCTTCTATGAGAAGGTTACCTGCCTAGTGGATGATGGGAAGGTGGTGGGTGTAGTTTTTCTGGACTTCATTAAGGCCTTTTATACTGTCCCTAACAGAATCCTTCTGGACAAGTTGTCTAACTGTGGGATGAGCAGGTTCACGGTGTGCTGGGTGAAGAACTGGCTGAAAGGGCAGAGCTCAAAGAGTTGAGGCTACATCTGGCTGGCGACCAGTCACCAGTGGTATTCCTCAGGGTTCAATTCTAGGGCCAGTTCAATGTATTTATCAGGGATCTGGATGCAGGAGTTGAATGCACCATTAGCAAGTTTGCACTGAGAGGTGCTGTTGACTCTGTTGAGGGAAAAAGGGCCTTGCAGAGGCACCTAGATAGATTGGAGCCTTGGGCAATGATTAATGGGATGAAATTTAACAAGTCCAAGTGCTGGATTCTGCACCGAGGACAGAGTAATGCCAAGCATAAGTATAAATTGTGAGAGCAGTGGCTGGAGAGCAGCCGTGCAGAAAGGGTCTCGGGGTGCTGGTCGGTAGCAGGTCAGTATGCATCAGCAGCGTGCCCTGGCAGCCCAGAGGGCAAACCCCATCCCGGGGTGCATCAAACACAGTGTAACCAGCCCATCAAAAGAGGGGATTATCCTGCCGTATTCAGCGTTGGTGTGGCCTCACCTGGAGTACTGTGTGCTCTTCTGGGCCCCACAATTTAAGCAGGATGGGAAGGTCCTTGAATGCGTCCAGAGGAGGGAAACAAAGCTGGTGACAGGGCTGGAAGGAACGTCCTCTGAGGAGCGGCTAAGGACTTTGGACTTGTCTAGTTTGGAGAAGAGGAGGCTGAGGTGTGACCTCATTGCTGTCTGCAGCTTCCTGAGGAGGAGAAGTGGAGAGGGAGGTGCTGAGCTCTTCTCCCTGGTATCCAGTGACAGGATGCGTGGGAGTGGTTCAAAGCTGCACCAGAGGAGGTTTAGACTGGACATTAGGAAGCATTTCTTTACCGAGAAGGTGGTCACACATGGGAACAGGCTTCCTAGAGAGGTGGTTGATGCCCCAAGACTGTCAGCGTTTACGAGGCATTACAGCTGGACTAGATGGTTGTTGTAGGTCCCTTCCAACTGAAATAGTTTATTCTATTCTACTTCTTTTGCTCTAGTTTAAATACAATGTTGGCTATTTAGGTAGCTATTTTTTTAATGTTAGTTCTGAAATTTTAAACTACTTAAAAGCTACTATGCTTCTTTAAACCCTCCGAATTGTTGACTGCTTGAGTGTGCCAGATGTTGATGCTTGTACAAAGTAACTGTAAACCAAGGTTTAGATCAATGGCATTTTAATACCTGCATTGGAAGATGATAAAAATGTAGAATTGGCTAACAGTTTGCCAAAACCCATCAATTTATGTGTCTAGAATTTGTTTGGAATGTTGAAGAGGATTTCAAGCCTGTTCCAGATACCTGGATTCCAGCAAAGGACATAGAGTTCTCTAATGGCAATCCTTTGCCTGATGAAAACGGACATATGCCAGGTACCTATGATACAGCACAGGTAAAATGGTAGGGGGGGATCAATTTTTTAAGTGAATTAGAATTAGTTCCACAGTTAAAAGTAGTAGTTAAGATATTCAGAAAGCAATTGGAATGTCATTCATTCACTATCCAGAAAGGCTTTGTTCTTCTGACACACTGAAAATAATTGCAGTTTGCTCTACAGTCTTTCAGGGCTTCAGCTGAAGGCGTAGTTGTCACACTTGCATTCCTCTGACATTTCCCTGAGATACAACATAGTTTTTCTTCGTACTCTTTCTGTTTGTAGTTAACAGTGGGGTTTTTTTTAATGCATGTACAGATCTAGCATGCATATGATAATGTCAGATCTTTACTTTGGTAAAATGCAATGTTGTCTCGTAGGTTGGGTGCCTGTGGAGAAAAATAGTAAGCAGTATTGCTGGCACTCATCTGTTGTAAATTATGAGGCTGAAATAGCGCTGGTATTGAAACACCATGCTGACCCAGGGCTTCTGGAAATCAGTCCGGTGCCATTATCAGAAATTTTAGAACAAACATTGGAGCTTATTGGGACTAATATTAATGCAAATCCATATGGTAAGTTTGTATGGTCTGTTCTTAAATACTTCTTTATTTACTGATATTTTTCAGTGAAAACTATGTATTTTGTCTAAGTTAAAAAAACTTCTAAGGTAGCAACATAACCTTTTTAGAAAGGAGAGAAAGCGCTAGCTCAAAGAACACTCACCCAAAAATACTCACCTCAGAAAGCTGAATTTTCCTAAGACTGTTTATGTCTATTTAAACCTCTTTCCACCTGCATGTTATTTAAGAGTTACTATAAAAATGCTTTGCTTTAGTCTTTCAAAAAATATTGACTGAAAAAGTTGTTTTAAATATTACTATTAAAATATTTTTAAAGATTATTTGTTGGTGCTTTTTCTTGTTTTTACTTGCTCTTCTGATACTGTTTAGTCCATTAAAGTATAAAATTTTATTCAGCCACTTTTTTGAGTCTCTAGAGTTAGTCATAAGTTGCAATTTTTAAATTACGAAACATTATGAATTTTTTTTAAAGGAAATGTAATTTAAACTAAATTTTGGTTGTGGCTTCTCCCTTTGAAAGCCTTATAACAAAAAACCAGTTAGGTATGAGTGAGTTCTAACTCCTGAGCCTTGCTGTTAGGATAACTTGCAAGGATGGATAGGAAAAATAGTAGTACCTGGTCTAAGCATTTTCTCAGAATGTAAATGAATTGCAACAAACAAAATCTAATAGCTGTGTTCTTAGATGAAGATTTATGTTGAAGAGTCAGTGAAGAGGCAAGGAATTTATTAACAGCCTGGCTTAAGTATATATCCATATTCATAAGAAAATATGCCAGATTTTCAGGAACTACGATGTTTGTGCAATTGATCATGATCTGAAGCATGAAGAATTTAACTAGTAGCTTATTGTTACTGAAGAGGTGACCACAATGACAAAGCAGACAACTGTATAAATCTCTGTGTCATGTTTATTTTATATAAATAAAAAGTTACACCAGGAGGAGACAGCTACATTTTATACCTAAAAGTGTATTTACCTGTTCTCTTAAAGGCAGGACAATGTTGTACTATCTAACAGAAGTCTTCCTTTATAAAGTGCTTTTAAGATAGCCCTAATAACAAAAGTGAGGAAAATCTTATCACGTGTAACTAGCAGGAAGATTTTTGTTTCTTTCAATGTAGGGTTAGGAAGCAAGAAGCAGCCTGTACATCTTCTTGTACCACATGGAGCATTTGAAATAAAGAATCCACCTGCTTTGAAACAACATGACATACTGTCTTGGTTTGAAGGCTGCAGTGAGGGTAAAGTTGAAGGAATTGTGTGGCACTGCCATGATGGGTGTTTAATCAAGGTAAATATATAGATGGACATGTGGAAAGCACTATAATAATTCATAATATGTGAAGTATTGTGAGGTATTCACTTTTTGGCTTGTTTTCAAAATTCTTTAGTAGTAAATGTTCTCCTAGCAAATCAGGTGACAGCAGAATTAGTCAAGTCAGTGAATCACTACAATGACAACATATGAAACTTTTTCATTATCTGCATTATGCTAATAATCTAATTGAGAATATAAAATACTATTTTCTTGCCTCTCTGTATAGGAATCACTCAACATTTTAATGCTTCATTATTTTATCTAAAAAAATCATTTTTGTAATTATGACTTATAGAACAAGTATTGTTAATAAGAAGTGATTTTTGATTAATTAGCAAGTTTATATTACAATTTCTGAAGCTGTGGAGGACACCTTGGTTCTGGTTTGCTTGTTGTGCTTTGTTGTTGCTCATGTTATTCAGATAACTGATTAATGGCTGTAAGTGCCCTAATGCAGCAGATCCTAGAATTAAAGCACACACTGCCACAGCCCCTGGGTTGGTAACTGTTGGGCTACAATGCCAAAATCACTAAATTGACCTTCTTTCTTTATATTTTAGCTCCATCGCCATCATCTTGGTTTACGCTGGCCACTTGCAGAGACATACCTGAATTCTCAGCCTGTTGTAATTTCTTTTAATAGAACCAAGTATGACTGTGACTTTGAACCAAAGAGTTTGTTTCACCATTTTTCAAACTTGGATGGTCAAAGATTTGACAGACTCAAAGACATCAAGTTTGATGCTTGAAATTATTTTTCTCTTTGAAGTTAGTTGTCGTATGTGCTGCATTCCTCTTCCTTGTGTCTACCACAGAACTCTTCACAAATAATCTTCTAGCTTAGGCAGCAGCCTAGGTACTGTACAATTTTAAGTTTTTCCTAAATGACTGATTTTATATAATGTGATTTGACATCCAGAGCAGAGATGTAGGTTTCAGCATGTTTATTTTCATTTCTGAAAAATCCTTAACTTTTGAACCCATTTCTGGAAACTGTTAAAATTAAGTATATTGTCTAACACTGGCTGGTCTTAATAGCTTAGCTAATGAATGCAATCAACTGTAAAAGTTCCATAGGTTGCACTTCTATAAATATAACTATTATGACACTGTTCAGATTTAGGATCTAGTTGTTTCTTAACATTAAAAGACATATTTCAGGTGGGACCAGAATTAGTCCTGAAATTTGTTGGGTGTTTTTTTTGTAAAATTTTAACAATTTCTTTTAGAGAAAAACTTTTCACTGTATTATTTCATTGGTAAGCTGCAGCATTATGCTATTACTTGAAAACCTAATTAAGCTATATCCTACAGCTACTCCCACTATTTTGGGACAAAAAGAGTAAATAATAGAAAGTATAATAGTTCTATTTGGAGATCCTTAGTAATTAGAGACATGACTTGGCTTAATAATACCCATTTTCAGACTGCATCTCAATTAGGAAACTTCATCAAGGGCATATTAAGTAAGATGGCATATAAATAATAAAGGGGAGACTGCACACTGGTTTGAGTTGGCTTTATTTTATCTGTGCTGTAAAAGTATACATCCAGCTATATCAAATATACAAAATGAAAAATCATTTATCTACAAAAATACCATTAGTTTGGCTGAAATAGTAAACTTCATTTTCAATTCTTTCTTCATCAGTTTTCTAAAATTGAGATAAAAATAACCAGGGATCTAAGAACAGACATCCAGCACAACGACCCTGAGCCCATAGTTAAGAAGTGTGACAGCACAAGACAGCAAGAACAAATTACATATTCTTAATGATCTGAAAATTATCTTAAAAGAAAGAGAAACTCTTAAAATGTGCTAAGTATGCTAAGTCCAAAGTTTCAACTTCACCTGACACCTGTGTATTACCCAAATGACTGTTCTGAATTAAAATATAATATTGTAAAAGTGGTATATTGGGTGGAATAGTGGGAGAGTAAAACTCACTTTTATTTTGACTGGTGTATATAAATACTGACCATAATCTGTTGACTAATCAAATTCTGCACTTGTATGTGCCAGACTATTGTAACTTTAATAGACTTATATGATTCCAAGAGAAAAACAGACAAATAAATCAGTATTGTGTAACTGCCCCAGAATTTATTTTCTGTATCAATACTGAGGAAACTAAACACTAGCCTAATCAACAGAAATGTTGCCTGGACTATCCACTTGAATGCCGAACTCTTCAGAAAGTTGCTTTATTTTCTCTTCTAAGATAATATTTTTTTTTACTTCTTCATTGTAGTTATATTTCAGATCCTCAATTTCTTCAAAGAAAGAAGGGCCAAATTTTTCTAGTTCTCTTCTCAGCGTTTTTGTTTCTTCCTATTAAAAAGAATGAAGGAGTACCAGCTTTATCCAGAACTTAGGAAACACATGTCAACAGCAGCTTTTTTGGCCTTTTTCATAAGAAGCTAAATGATGAGAGAAATAGGCACGTCTCTAGAGACACAAAAATCTACCCATGAACTAACAGCAAAATAGGCTTCATAAACATTATGTTTAGAAATTGACTTTGTCATTAAATATTAATTTAGGTATTAAACAGCTCTTTCTAGCTAACCGTAATTTTGCTCATTATCTTGCCAAGGATGATCCTTGCAACTCACCTTTAATTGCTGGTTTTCCAACTCGGAGGCTTCCAGCTGTGTCTGGAGGTCAGACACTTCTGTCATTAACTTGTCATTTTTATCCTTCTCTACAATTTTATCATGTCCTACAAAAAATAACGATGATTTGTTATGAAACTTAAGGGAATGAAAATCAGTGACGTGAATCTTGTTACAGTAATTCTGCATCTCCTGAAAGCTGAAACAGTTTAAGGGTGTAAACCCAAATGGGATCAACAACCACCAAAATTCAAGTCATCTGGGATTTTCTTTAGTTCTTGTACAAATTTGGTGGTGGCGTCTAGTGCCGGTGACTGAATGCAGTACTCCCGTGGCCAGTCTCTCAGCGTACTTCTGAGAAACATGATATGTACAGTTTCTCTGAATTAAATGCAGGAAATTTGGAAATAACATAGTATAAGGATCTTGTTAATTATATTCATAATTTCAAGAGGGTTTATTTTTTTTCTCCAGTTATATAGCGATGTGCTGCTCTACAGTGCTCTGCTTTTCCTATGGGACTGATGCCTGCTAAGTCTTAAATCATTCACAGAGCTGGTACTGGGAAATTGGCAGCTGGGAACCCACGGCAAAACGGGTAGTCAAGAGCGTTTCAGTGAATGACTGACATCTGACAAGCAGTCTTTTGAGCTTTATAAAGCAAATGGTTGCATGAACTACACCACTTCTTGGCAAGGGAAATCTTACAAAAGCTACAGCCTCTTGTTCAGTATAATTAATTATGGAGATTTTTACTAACACTTCTCTATAAAAAGCTTGTATAAGTACTCAAAAATCCAAGACCTTAGTCTGCTCCAGTTCACACTACTCTGGCATTAATACAATTCAAATAATTCCATAGATTTACTATCATTTTGCACACACATATTAAGTAAAAATAGTTTTAGGCCCAAAATACAGGAAGATTTTTATTTTAGGTATTGAAAATGATTACCAGCTGCAGGACCTTCACTTGTATATGGATGTATGTGGTGCTTATAATCCTCCACCTGGTGAGCTAGTTCTGCTTTTTCTTTCTCTAATTGATTATTAGTTAATCTGGAATATAAAACAATTTTAAAAAATTAAAATATTTTAGAAAATAAAATATGTAACTGAAAATCACAATGGCCATTTCCTGTTTGTTCTTATTTCCTGTATATTGGCTGAGGTATTTAGTTATTTTAAAAGTACATTACCTTAAGAGCTGAAGCTCCCTCATAAGGCTTTGCTCTGTCCTTGCACATTCAGGAAAGTGTTTGAGAAGCTCAATCTTAAAAGAAAAATTAGAAGTTTTACTCTTGAAAACAGTATCCATGGATAATGCAGTTCAGATGGAGTTCTCTCTGATGCAGGATTACAAAATGAATGAAAGTAATATTAAGGATGTAACCAAGTACTGGGTTATCACAGAAAAAAACCCAAGTGTTCATTTACTGACAGTTTCCACAAAGCTAATTACCTACAGTCTTTTTAAAGTGAGTATAGATCATTGCTACGTATTTCATGAAGGGTGAAGAAAGAAGTATTCAAAAGTTAGATTTACAAAGAAAGTTAGACACAAAGTGACATTAGCATAATTTATACATATGCTTAAGGATGTGATATGCTTAAACCATTTAAGTGCTTTAAAAATACTAGTGATATGTTTATTTGCATACCTAGGTGTCCAAGTTCCTTTTTAAACATCATAGGAAAAGCCTGTCATTTTGCAATGAAAGCCTAAATGAGTGTATGCTGACTAGAAATGACCAGCAGTCATAAGTTAGAATAGGTCCCTGGCCAGAGAGGGAGTTAGTCTCATATTTAAAACACTGATTTTTTGCACCTGAATCTTCTACTGAAAGGCACTTCTAGAGGGTATCTACACTTTTTGAATGAAGTGACAATTTATGAACTCTCACAACGCTACTGTTAGTGACAGGCTTTTGTTCTATTGCTACCTAAAATGGTAAGGATTTGGAGTTTTTCACCATCAATCTCTGTTTCTTTGAAATGTAGTTAACCTTGACCACATCCCTTCATCGGTATTTGAGACATGAAATAAACTGGAAAATGTGTTACTCCAGAGTAGTATCATAATGAAATAACTTTATCTCTCTGTTAATTTTGCTGCTGGTACACACTTCATGTTAATAATGCTGACTTTAAAAAAGGGAAAACAAGCGAAACTTAACAAAAAAGAATTGTTTTATAGGACTGAATTCAAAGTTCTATTTATTAAACACATTTACTTACTGACATAATATACATGACTTCCTATATTAAAAGTTGTGTATTTGATACCTTACACTGGGAATGGCCAGTAAAAGATGTCTGGGGAAGAAAACCATGCACATACTAATAAATGAGAAGATGGAAGCTAATCTAGGTCGATAGTTCTAAATCTCTGGAGTACTTAAAGACCAAAATTTGATGTATCTGTTCAAAGGTACCTGAGTTTAAAATTCATCAACTCTTCCATGTGTGAAATAATATTTGTAAGACTTATTAGGGACGGCAGGTAAGAGGCCATATTGGAAACAGGCATGAAGATCCCCTTTAGGATGGCAAAGTGAATCCCCCAAAAATGACCTGGAAGGAAGAGGGAAGTCCGTGGAGCAAATTCACTCCACAGAACAAGCTACCAAGATTTTAAGGCCATTTGAAGCATTTGTACCTACAGGCTTTCATGTGATCAATGAAATTGTAATAAAAACAACCCTACAGTAGAAAAAATTCATATTACCCTAAGCCTTCAAGTCAAGAATATATATTGGTAATATGTGGTAAACCTCATTAATTGACTAAAATATATATATATGTACAATTACAACTAGGACTGAATAAACCCATAAAAGCATGGATTAGAGAAAAAAATATACTCTGCCAATATAGACATTAGAAAGAAATTAATTAATATTAAGCAATCTATTCTCAGAGTTACTTGGCTAAATTTTACTCACTTGTTCTTTTAGGTCTTGTAAGTTTTTATCAGCATTATGTTCACGTTCTGTTGCTTCCTGAAGCAGCCGTTTAAGGTCAGTAATGCTTTGGGTTTTTTTAGCAATATCCATTTCCATTTCCTTCATCTTAGTTTCATGCACCCTGTTAGAATTTTTATTTAGAAAAAGATAAGAGCAAAAGCTAATACTTCTGCAGAAACCGAGATTAAAGTATCTTTAGGAGATTAAATACCATAAAATACATGCTAAAATATGTTTATGGCATTGGCCTTGGAATAACTACTGGTTTTATTTATAAGTGAGCTGAAAGAAGCATAATGAAAAATACAGTTTTAAGCTTAGAATAAAGGCTTTTCCAAATGTTACACCTTTGTGGATCTTACTTTGTGCCTATGGTTTATTAAAGAGGGACTGGAATCTTTTTGTGGTATTGCACATAAAACCCAAACTACTTCCTGCTAAAAACATGCATGTATCTTATTGATGCAGTTTGCACATTGTTCAGGTCTTACTTCAGTGTCATACCTCTGACAGGGTTTTTCTTATGATCTAATAATTTACGGAAAATAAATTAAGGTACTGAGAAAAGGGCTAATACAGATACAGAAGATGAATACTCCAAGGGCAAAAATGTTCTGCAAGAAATTATGTTTACCCTGGAGAAACAGCAGTCTGAGGAGGATTCTGTTTTGCTTTGAGCCACACAAGGCTACAAAGAGGTTTTGTAGAATCATTGAAATGTTGGTTGGAAGGTACCTCTGGAGATCACATAGTCCCATCTCTCAGCTGAAGTAGGTTTTCAGATAGCAATACAATCTCCAACACCTTGCTGCCTGCCAAAGAGCCTTGCCAAGGATTACCTGGATGACACCTTTGTCTGCCCAATCAAATACTTTCTCTTAGCACGTACATGCTTTGGAAGATGTGCTGGTGAGCTGGGTTGCATGTGAAAGTGCCTCAGTCAGCTCCTCTAGGTTAGTGATGTCTTAATGTTACTCACTTACTTTAAAATCACATTAAAGTAAATGCAAATAAAAGGTTTTATTCACAACAGTTGAAATAGGCAAGTACAATTAAGCACAACCATATATTTTATATCCATCTATCTATAAATGACTACCTATCTATATCAACTAAATAGAATTAAGTAGAAATGTTTCTCAAAGACGTGAACAACTAAAACAAAAACTGTATTCAAACTACTGAGCTGATATGCTAGCTGTTAAGGGCCTACCATCTTCACTGCATGTTCCTGTCCTCCTCCTCGTCTGGCTGGCAGCAGGTTTTGCCCTCCTTCCTTTTGCTAAATATGGCTGTCATTGGACCTTGCATAAAGACATTTTACCTCACTACATAGGGGGAAGGTTAAAATAAAGGAAACGGCTTTCTGAGGTCTCAGTGAAGTTAAATAGCTCAGCAATAGGTCAGAAAAGCACCAGAACTCCCCAAGGGATCCTGTGGGAGTGCAAGACTGGGAAGTGGGTAAAATTTTGGACATCAGCAGGCAGACTGTTCAATAGTGATCTGACCTGAGATGGAACCAGACAAGTCTCTCTCCTGTCCAGAGGATTTTCTGCCTCAGTAAGGTTGCTGTCAGAGGTTGTTTTTGTAGATACCTTCCACTTCTGTTGACACTTATTAAAGAGTACTTTTGCAACATGTCAACTTATTTCATCTTGAGGCCATGCAGGAGCCAAGACTAAGTATTTCTTCCCAAGAATTTGCTCTGTTCCATCCTTATGCAGAACACGGGCTGTTTATTTCTCTTAATAGCATAAGCATTGTTTCACTTTCTTGTCCTTTTCTGAGATACAGCAGCACAAGAGATGATAGCCAATTAAAAACTTGTCTCGAAGGGTATAATCCTCCTTCCTCATCCACTTTGATGAATCACAGGCATGTTTTCATGTGAATTTATCATCAAACTACATATTCTATATCAATCTGTTCATTATTAAACATGGTAGTGTGATGTATGACTAGCATCTTTGTGCATAGCTCATTATTGAAAATAGGTGTAATAACGCTTTTTGGACTGGCAATGGTTTTGGAGTGACTGCCAAAATAACTTCTGTATGCAAACCACAAAATACAGAACTAAACAGCTTGCTTCTAGAAAAGAAATGAATACAATTAAAGTTGTTCAGGCTGCAGAGTTAAGATCTCCAGCCTGTATAAGTAGATTGTCATAGAAAAAGCATCCAAACTAAGCGTGTAAGTACAGATAAATTAAAAATGTATGCCTAAGTTGCAAAGTGGAAATTGGTGTCATAAAACTGTTTTCTTTAGTTTGTTCCACACTGAGTGATGCAAGTGACACTTAAATTTTAAAACAACCGATCAGTAACTTTCATATAACTTACTGTTGTAGACATTTACTATTACTACTAAACCAAAAATGATTTTTTATGCTGATTTCAAAGTCTGAGTTTTATCTAAAAATCTAGGAAATGGTAATTCCCACACTTCATTTTATATACTGGAAAAGATAATGCAGTGCTAGTCTCCAAGTTTTTCTCCCTTCTTCTACAGATAACAGAATCAACTGGCTGACTGCAATTAGCTTTCAGAGCCTTCAGAACACACATGAAGGATCTTTAGCTATGCCTACATGTCCCAAGGAGTACAGAAATCCCAGTGAGTTTTCTCTGCACATTCACATGGTCAAATGTAGTTTTGAATGCAGCCAAGCTGGAAAATGCAGGTTGCTGGCTTCCAGTTTTTGTTTCAGATTGTCATCCATGTGGTAATCCTGAAATCCTTTCTATGTTCAGCAAAAATGCTGACGTTATTCCACAAAGCACAAACACAATACATTTAAACAGCACGGAACACAAAGTTCTTCCTTTTCTAGAACTATCCCGAAGTATACAGCTGATCTGAAGAAGGGAGGTCAGTAACTGGTTTCTGTACAGAAGGAGCTTACAAGGCCAGTACGTGGGGACACTAGATCTCTTCTGGATTCATCCAGAGACCTGTAGACTGATTCTACGTACTAATACAGAATCAGAAAATAAAATATGGGTAATATAAAACTGTCTCAAAGAGGAAAGAAAAATTATGAAAATGAAAGTCTAATTTGTTTGCTAATATTTAAAGAGGAATTCACACCTGTGTTTACCTTCTTTACTTCATTCTCAATTCCTACCTTGTTAAAACAGACTTGCAGCTTTTGCTGTCAGCTCCATCAAATTGGCTCTCAGCCAATTTCAGCCTCTTAACGGTTTCCTCCAGCTGTACAGTTAACTTCTCATTTAATATCTCCAAGTTATTCTTTGCTATTCGTAGCTTCTCTCCACTGTCAGCTTCCTATTTTCAACAAAAGCAAAGGTTTATGGAATACTTAACCTCACGTGAAGCACAGCATTATTGAACGCAATGGAGAGGTAGAGTCAGTGCTGATTTAGAGGAAAACAGTGCATCCAAGATCACCAGCACTACAACTTCCAAATTCTGTCTTGGGCTGCTCCTTGGATGTCTCCTCTCCACATATAATTAAAAATTTTGTCATAGCAATATCAGTGCTTAGAAAAGGGTCCATTCCATATCAACCATTAAAAAAAAAAAAAAGATACTTGTCACAACCAGTAACTAATGGAAATAAAGGGATGCATGACAATGATCATACCTTTTTCAGTTCTTTACGCAGCTTCTCGTTTTCAGAAATTACTTTTTCCATTCCTTTGGTTTTAGATTCATAACGCATACTCAGCTGACCCCCCAGATGAAGTTTCATTTTTTCCATTTCAGACTACATATCAAACAGTTTGTTAAAACACATATACATTGCTTAGTAGAGAATTTCAGATTTCTATTTTTAAAGCACAGCATAGTTGCAGCTACCTAGCACAGTGAACATAACATTTCATCACAGATTTAAATATATCATTAAGGTACAAAGTACCTTTAGATAAATCATGCAGTATGTTATGCTAAAATGAAGTTTTGCTTTTGTGTTCTACACGTTTCACATTTCGTATTTTTAAAGTACTTTTGTGCCAATCAATGTCAACAACAGACTTGCTGCTCCATTTTCCTACTAACTTGCATATAAATAGCTATCTATAGTTACTGGAGATAAATCAGTACCTTTAGCCTCTCATTTTCCTGCTCAAGACCAAGTAATTTCTCATTAGAAACCACAGCTGGAGCTTTTTTCAGATCTTCATTTTCTCTTTGGACTCTCTCTACAACCTTTTTCATCAAACCAATTGTTTTTTCCAGTTCTGGGACTGTCTTTCCACTCCTACCAGCCTATAGAAAGGGAAGAAAATACAAAGTAAAAGGAAGTAAACAAGTCATCTTAACATTCTGAGATACTCCAAATCTTACTTTACAGCTTATTTTCCCATTGCAATTTATATTGATAAAAAAGATGTTATACATTGGTGTTACTTGAACCCTAAAGCTTCTTGCATACTTAGCTCCCCAAAATGATATATTCACTCCCAAAGTCAACATGTAAGCTCCTTCATTTCCTATGTTGCCAAGAAAGCTGCAGTTAATCTCCAAATCTACTGTACTTTACGAACTAAACTGAAACATTAGGAAAGTAAATCAAAGTACAGGTTTGTTT
>VXBL01005650.1:22783-168770 GCA_013400195.1 Aramus guarauna | reverse complement strand
GAGCAGAGGGGCAGAATCACCTCCCTTGACCTGCTGGTCATGCTTCTGTTGATGCAGCCCAGGATATGGTTGGCTTTCTGGGCTGCAAGCGCGCATTGCCGGCACATGTTGAGCTTTTCATCAGCTAAAAACTGCAAGTCCTTCTCCTCGGGGCTGCTCTCAATTTATTATTTTCTTATCCAAAAACTATCACTGCATAAGAGATAGGCAGATACACAAACAGTCCATGCAAGGTACAAATAAAAGAATGGGAAATATACAATCTTTTCCAAGTACCCATAAGTAGAACCCATTCTTCTTGTATACTGAAAGATCTACGAAGCCACCTAAGAGCTTTTATTAAATCAGTTTCCTTTAAAAGGTCACATAAATAGTTTGACAAGTTACTGGCAAAAGAGATACTGGGTACTGCTGAAGCCGTTTTTCCCTACAATTTCTGAAATATTGCTCTATTAGAGTAGCTGACAGTAGCTAGGGTAAAATTTAAATGTGTCATATTGCATAGCACAACAAGCAAAAAACTTCACTAACAATAACTGACACTTTCTAACATCTGCATCAAATCAAAATCCTACCTTTTAAATCATAAAGCTTTAACTGTATTATGCATTTACATACATTAATATAATTTAATTTTTCATATAATTCATAATTTAGCTTTAATAAAATATTGCTTTTTTTTTAATTTCAGTTTCATTTAATTATGATGAAAAATGTTACAATACTCACCCCTCTAATGCTGCCCAGCTTTCGTTCAACATCTGCTTTCTCTCTTTTAAGAAGTTCACACATTTCTTTTAAGTCACCTACTTGGTCCTACAAAACCAAAGTAATAAGCAACTTGTACAGATTTCAAATTGAGGTGAATGGTAACAACATTACAGTTGGTTTACTTTGAAAAATGTAAAGAGAAAGCAATTTCCCACTGCAATGACATTTTTCATCATTTCTACCAGCCATTCAACCTTCTCATCTTCCATAAAAACATGAAAAACTGACAGTATGTACAGAAAAGATATCCATTTCTTTTTCAAGCAATCCTCTAACCTGTGTCAGGATAAAGGTGACTAAAAGATAAAAAGTTGTTACCTTTAGTCTTGGCAAATCTTTATTGGCCTGCTCTAGCTGGAATCTTAGCTCAATGTTTTCAGTTGACAATCTTAAATTTTCCTTTAAAGCCTCTTGTTCTCTTCGATATTGATCATCTGATCCTATTCCTGATGTCTGGAGAAAATGGAGGTGAAAAAAATTGTTATTAAGTGGTAATGCACTAGTCATTGTATGAGTTGTAACTGATAAAAAGCAACAGAGAATTAGTATTTTTCACAGAAATAAAATGGATGACAGTTGTATCACCAGTTTTGATCTAATCTGCTCTAACTCCTTCTCTTACATTTTCTAAACTTGCTTAACCTTTAAGGGAAGTTTACAAATCAGTATAAACCAGTAAAAAATTTGTCAAACCAAATTAACTATCAAATTATTGGGTAGAAATAAATCTCAAAGTCTAAAAGAAAAAAATGCTACTGAGTGTAGTAAGCTGTGACGCTGTACCTGGGAAAGCATCTAATTTTAGGGACATATTCTGACATATTTATTAAATAGTACATACGGGGATAAGGAAATTCACTGAAGTCAAACAGATCACAGAGCAAGTCAGGAAGAGTAGTACATAACTCCAGTTCTCAGTCTGTTAGTTCTTACAATCTTAAGTCTTCATCCGCAGAGACTAGTAATTTCTATTACATACAGAGTACTTTGCATGCTTTTATTGCTATTTCAAATCATAAGTGTATAGTAATTATTAAACCTAACTAGTAAAGAGTAAAACCTTTTGATTATATAATGATCAACAGTTTTTACTCATGCAATTATGGAATTAACCATATGATCCATTAATTCATCACTAATAATGACGGGAATAAAGTATATATATTTTTAATGTAAGTAATAACACATATGTCTCTGAAAGAATGAAAGTCATCAACTAGCTCCACGTATCAGTGTGATCATTTGTAAACTTCCTGGATCACAATTTTAGAATTGAGAGTAGCTTACTTGTGAGATGACAAGTATGCCTATCGTGAAAGTACAAGATTTGCTTTATGGACCACTTGGTGACTACTTCAATATCCCTGCAGACCATCCATAGGAAACCACTGTATTATCAAGATCAAACTATTCTATTTCTACATCATTTCTACAGAAGAAATGCTAGAGGACTGCTACAGTATCAAACCTTGGGCATTTCACAAAATTCTGGGGTTGTTTCAACCCCTTCTGTATCACTTCGGTAAGTCTGATGTTTATCCTCTTCAGTGTGTTGATTCATTTCATTATTCACATTTATTTTTTCTGCTTCATAGTCATTAGCTTGATTAGAAGGTTCCCCTGGATCAGACTGATTGAAGCTCCTTCTGTTAGTATAAGGCTCTTCTACACTTTCATCAACATTTGATTGCTTGAGTATTTCTTGCTTCCTCTCCTCTTCAAATTCCTCATGAGGTTTTCCATTTTCAGGTTGGGTTATATTTTCTTCTTTTTCACTGCAGTTCTCATCATCAGCTTCTGTTATATTTTTGTTTTTCAGTCCTTCCCTAGCAATATCTGTGTCCTTGCATTTCTCACTATCTTCAGGATTCTGTTCAGGAGACACTTCTGTGCTTGCATCTGCAGTAGCCTCATGGCCTTCATCATGCATGATGCATGTTTGCATGTCTGCTTCCTCATCTATTTCATTGCCATCAGTAATGCCATGATTAGTCTGATGTTTGGTTTCATCCCTATTTGAAATAGGTTTCTTTTGAAGGGAATTCAAATACTTTTGTTTACTGATACCGATAAGAACAGACTTGGTTAGTTCAGTTTGGTCATATGTACTCTGATTCAAGTTGAAGACAGAATGAAGCATGAAAGAAAAGTAGAAGACAGTAAAACAAAGCAGGAAGTAAAGAAACCTAGAATTTACTGTCAAATCTATTTCTTGAAAGATTAAGATAACCCAATAATGCAATATTTGCAATACAATGAACCTTGTAAAATAAAAAACACAACAAACCCACAACAATAACTGAAATACAGCTCAGTATTTCTGCAAACTCTGTGTATCCCAAATTTTCACTCAACATGGAATATAAAAGTAGTCTATTGGTTGCAGACTCACATATTTAAAAATACATATCCCTTATTTCTCCACATATGCTAGGATGCTGAATGTTTCAGCTGCTACCCGTAGAACAGTGAAACTGTAAATCATGGTTTTGAGGTTTTTTTTTTGGGTTTGTTTTGTTGTGTTTTTTAAAAACATTAAAAGCTCAGTATTTCATGTCCTGTTCTAGAATACTATAATTTGAAATAAAACCAGCTAAATGACACAGAATACTAAATGGATAACAAATATTTTTGTTAAGTAGGTGTGATTCTTCTAGGTAATATGGTTACGTTATTAACTTACCGAGGGTCTAGAACATGTCTCTCTTGAACGTTGTCTCTGCAATGCATGAAGCTTTTCCTGGAGGTATTGATTTTTGAAATGTAATTCTTCTACAACAGAATCTCGTGGGATTGCTTGCTGTGTTCTACATCAAAAAATTAATCAAGCCAAAACAAATGGCTATTAATGCAGAAAAAGCATTCCTTAAGCCAAAACCCCATGAATTTGTGGATTACTAAATTGGGTTTTCTAGTATTTCTGGGGTATTTATTCTAAATCAATGTCAGCCACATACACTATTTCAACTAATCCCTGTGAATTAAAAGTATGTTGGCAAAAGGAAACTGTTCTTTTGAGATGCGTACAGCTTCTATTACTCAGGTACACTACCCACTGTGATAGTGGATACACTAATTAAGAATAGACTCCTTTACTGCAATTTAGCAGTTCCAGTAACTTTCATCAACTCTAAATTGTAATTATAATTTTACACAATAGGAGCCAAATGGTTTTTATATTATTTAGCTTTTTAGAATAATAAACCACTGTTGCATCTTCTCTGAACATGCAGAATTGCTCCAAAGTAGTTTTAAGCTTGCTCATCAGAGACTTGGAGAAGGAGTTTTAAAATTCCCGTCTGTTTTTGTCCTTGTTGAATCAGTTTTGGTCTAATAGAGACTATCTATCTCTTTCCACAGATTTTTTTCTCATTTCAATTTTTTAGTCTTTATAGATTCTTTTAAAATGCCTCTCACCTCATGTGAGCAATTTCATTTTCTAAATCTAGGTTCCGTTTTCTTAGTTCTTCCAGTTCTTTTTCAGTCTCGGATGCTCTTACTCCAACAACACGATCAACAGTGACACCAGTAATTTTCAGTTTCTTCTGTAGAGCAATCTTCTCTTTTTCAGTCCTGCAAGGTCCAGTAAATTTACATTTAAAACTTTATTTCCTAACTTGCTTTCTTTAGAAGAAAATATCTTCTGTCTTAAAGAATTCACATTTGCAATTTATTTGCTCACTGAACCACACTCCCTTTTCTGTTTAATAAGTTTACCTTATAGACAGTAGAGCTTTATTGTAAAAAACCAACCAAACAAAAAACAACTAAGCCTGGAAAAACCAATGAACATTAAGTCCGTATCATGCATGTCATAAATCACTTTATGTGAACTTCATGCAAGTCTTGCTAAGAATAAATGCCATTTTGAAGCAGGTTCAAACCACAATCTAACAACAGCTACAATCACAATCTGTTTCCTCTCTCTTCTGCATCTTTTATCATTAAAACCCTACCATGACTGTACTAAAGTAACCGTAACATTTGCAGAGGGTTTGCATATGTGGTTTTTTTTAAAAGGCTTCTATCTCATAATCCTAGAACTGTCAGTACTGCAGCAGCCCTACGTGTAACAGTAGCACAGCATCCAGTCCTAGCAACTTGGTTAAATCACACAGCGGTGAAAAATAGCCTGTCCTCATAAAGGTGTTATTTGTTTCATGGGAATAACAGAATGCTATATACAAGAAGCATAATAAAGGACTTTAGTTTTATTCAGAGACAGTTTCTTCTAATAAAGGTTGTTAGCTTCTAGAAGGGAAAGTATATTAGAGGAGTAGCTCGCTGCTTGAAAATTAACTAATCCTTTTAATCTCAATAGCAATGTCAAATTCTAGACATCAATCTTATAACAAACTGTTATAATTATTACGTGGCAAACATATTTGGATTTCCCTTATGTAGCTGAATCTATTAAAACCAACTCACTTGGTATAGATTTCCTTCAATGTATTCAACTGTTTGGCTAAAGCATCTGCTTCTTTTTCCTTTTCCCTTAGTTTGTTCCGCAGTCCTTCCATTCTGATTTGCCATTTTTTACCTTCTTCCCATCTAATTATTTCCTCCTTGGAGGTCTGTGAAGCAGACACACAAGAAACAGAAAAAAAAAAGCAAACACATTAGAAAACCAAGAAGTATATATTCTTCAATTATTACTTTAAGACATGTAGCTATAGTAGGCATGTATTATCTCCCCTATTTGCCATATGGTAAATCGCAGGCCCAGCTGGATACCTGAAGTATGGTGTATCGACTGGTGTATAAAGTTGATGCAGTTTAATGCTATTAGCAAATTCTTCTTTAGCATTTCATATTCATTTCACAAAAAAAGGAGTGACACGTTTTATGAAATTAGAGGTGCTAGTGCAATGTATCCTTTCACTTTGAATTACATCTTAGTAAAGAAGAAAGATTAAAAGAAGTGTTTTTCTATGCCAATTTACAGCAGATGTGTCTTCTGCAGCTGACCAGTTTATACGTCGCTGCTGCACAGCTGTACAACTGGTCATTTTAGTTTATTTTTCCTATGAGAAATGGAATCTCTACTTAAAGTTACAATTCAGTAACGATAAATTATACATCAGTTAAAAACTGTACCTATGTGATCACAAATGGCTACTGAAAAAATCAGTCAATATTCCTGTAAGCAATTTTGTTTTTTTGTATTTTTTTTACTTGGACTTTTCCCTTCTCCAGTTAGCCCCTGTAGCCCCTGCTTTCATTCTAAACAGTTACTGCTACTAAGGGACAGACAGCAAAATCTTGGAAAAAGGAAAAAAAAAAACATGCGAAGTTTGAGAAAAAAATCTCTAGACACTAAGCAACAGGTATTTAAAAAGTCCCAAATTAATTGGAAGCATAAGTGCAGTCCTAGAATAATGTTTAATATCATAAATAGTCTGAATGTTGTTATACAAGCATGCTATAATATTCCAGTATACTTTATGATTACTATGATAAGCCACTAATTAGTTACTGAAATAGTAAAATAACAAGCAAAAAACCAAACAAAACAACCGGTAAAATGAACACATCTCCAATCGATCAGAACCTCCTCTAGGTGTAGATCATTATTGTGAAGAATAATCACTAGTACAGACATCATCCCTTTTAGGATTCTCACTTTTGCTCTGAAGTACTTCACGGTTTTATCATTGCATTGATTTCACAAGTGCACATTTGACAGCACTTACATAATCAATTTCACTGCTACCCATAAAATCTTAGTTTCCTAAGATTTGTAAGGGATCTTTAATTCTACAACAACGGCAGAAAAACATTAATATACCAGTACTAAGCAACAAGAGCAATAACAAAGAGCATGAGAAACATGAAGAAGTTACAGTCATGAAACTGCTTTTCTTCTGATTAAGTTTGCTTGGTTGGTTGGGATTTTTTTACAGGTAATAGGGAGAGTTGAACAGCCTAGACCTCGGCTGATGGTGCCTTTCTAAGCCATGATCTAAATATCACATACCTTGTCTTCTCTTACACCTTTTTTTTCTGTTTCTTCACGCTTCTTCTCAAGTTCACTTTCCAACTTTGTAATTTTTTTCTGAAGTGCATCAATCAGATTTTGTTCATCAGCTTTGCTCTGAAAAATTACAAACTTTTAGAAACTTAAAGCTTAATGACCACTACCTAAGTATTTCTCTCCACTCAAAAAATAAGGACTTGAATTCCAATTGGTAGAATTAGTTTATGACCAAAATGATCTTTCTAAAATTATCTCTAAATTATTAAAGTATTTGAATATAACTTTGCATTCTAAACTGAATAATCAGCAGCAAGTAGCTGAATTACAAAAAAAAAAATAATCAGACAATTCTACTGTAAATCCTTCACTTTTCTTCTGAAAGGGGAAATAATGACAGCCACGAAGATCACAAAAATCCATTTTTCAAAGAAGCTTTGAAAGTGGCAGTTCAATTCCACAGATTCTTTCAAACATATTTCAAAGAACAAGTATTCTTCAATCTCTGCCTTTTATTTGAGGCATGCTTCCAACAGCAAAAGCTAATAGCTCACATGCAACCCAACTGATGAGCAAACATAACTCTTTAAATAGTGTAAGTCTCAATGCCTGCCAAAAGTACTTAACGTTTCCCCCCAGCACATCTATGCAGAAACTTGACCAAGATTGAACATATTTTTTAAAATCACTTCTACCTGAATGCTACTGCTTAGCCTCCTAATCCGTTTCTTCAGTTCTTCATTTTCTTTTTCCATTTCATTTTTTTCTCTCAACATTTTAGCAAATGCTTTTTCTTTCCTCTGAAGTTCTTGGTTCAACTCATTCCTTTCATCAGACAAAGAACTTTCCCTGGTTTTACTTATTTTAAGGTTATATGTAAGTTTTGTGATCTGATTATTTAATTCCTCTATCTGTGTCTACAAGAAAACAAACAAACAAACCAGCAAACCCTCAAATCAATATTATCAACAATACAACAGTGCAATACAATGATATTACCTGGTACTCACCATAAGCTCCTTTGTCTGTCTGTCAACAATCTCCTGGACATTCATATATGCCTCTTTTTGTGATGCAGCAGAAATAATCTGCTGTTCAGCATTAGCAGTCATTTCTGCTCGGAGTTCCAGAAGTGCTTTACTCAAAGCCTAAAAATAATAAATCCAAATTCTTTTAAGTGAAGAAGCTGCTAATATGAAGATTACAAGAAAAGGCAATTATATTTTACTATGTTATATTATGCAATTATATTCTACCTCCTGCTATACTATACATAGAATTCTTAAGCACTAAGCAACATAAAACATTTATGTGACACAGGGATTAATTTTTGTTGACTAACTTTCTGCTGCTTCTCTTTTGTGGCTAACTGGCTCTTCAGGTGTTCCACCAGGTTTTTCAGTGTTGCTGTGGGTGCTCTATTATTTGCTTCTTTTTGAACCTCTAGTTCAGCTTTTACATTTGCTAACTCCTTTTCCATCTGGGATAACATGTTCCTCAATTCATTTGCTTCATCTTTCAGTTGTTCCACATCAACTGTATGCTTTTCCTGAAGCCTTGTAAAAAATAAGCATTAATAGGGTACACTGCAATAATTAAGTTAGCAAACTCCAAATAAATAACAAAGGGCATAATGTTGTATTTTTATTATTGTTAAAGCAAATGACACATAGATTTGGAAAGAGCAAAAAAAGATTGACTCAACAAAGAAGGCTTCTATTTAATTAAAAAAAAAAATATTGAAGAAGATTAGCAAAATGAGATGAGAGTATTGTTCATTCTAATTGCTGGTCCTAACAGCATAAAGGTAAAGCATCATGCTTTTCTCCTTTTAAACAGGGGTTAAATTTTCATGATTTTAAACTTGTTAGGCAGCAAGCCCAAATGGACATATCAGGGAAGAAAAACCACCACCACATACACAAACCAGCAAGTACCACAGCAGCTTAAAGACAACACTCATACCAAGGCTCCTTGAATACTTTCTCTTCCACTGAATGGCACAAAGCTAACAACTGAAAGGCATTTTCCAAGCTAATATAGCCAGTTTTGCTACATTAGCCTTGATGAAGGGCTATGGATTAAAGATAATTTACAATTTCCAAACATAGTAACTCTTTTGAGTTAGTATTTTAGCCAAATGTTCAATTCAGCAAAAACATGTAGCAGCAATACATAATTGACTTGATCCAATCCAATTGTGACTTATGTTAACAGCCTAAAAAACTTACTGGGCTCTGACAGTCTCAAACTCTTTGATTTTCATTAAAGTAATTTGTTTTTGTTTCTCCAAATCAGATGATGTTTTCTTTAATTTTCCAACAAGTGAAGCAAGAGAATTATCCTGTTCTGCTACAGTTTGCTCCATTTCAGCTAAGTGGAGAAAATATTTGTTGTTGGAAAGTGATAAAGAAGTCTTTTTCACTAACTCCTGTAAAACAGAACAAATGCATGTGATAAATATTTTAAACTTTAAATCAAAGGTAAGCATTAGTGATGCATTTTAAACTCAACTCTGAATATAACCAAACATTAATATCTAGCATGTTTATTTACTGAGATGGGATTATTAGTCCACAGAGAAAGTAGCCACACTGGTTTGAAAAGAGCTTTGTGCGTCTAATGATCCTCAGAATAACCAGTTAAACACAGGTTTCACCTTAGCCTAAAGTGTCAAGAGAAAATTTGTATTGAAATGGGTTAGTTGAACATAACCACAGACTGAATGAAAAGAACAGAAAACAAAATACACCTTTGTCTCCTAGAAATCTCCATAAATTAGGATGATACGAAAAATGCTCATAAGCTGGTAACTTTGGTTTGGGTTTGTTTTTTTTTTTTTGGTTTTTTTTTTTTTTTTTTTTTTTTTTTTTTTTTACACTTGACTTCTAATCCATCTCTTGCAAATTCTCTCAAGAATACAGTAATTCCGTATCAACCACCCATTTGTTTATCCTGTCATCATTTATTACTTGCTTTTGACAGCAAAACTGTTCTTTTGGGCAACAATTTTAAAAATCTGGGAACAACGTAAATAATTCCACAAATACACATTACTCACCAAAGCAGTCTGTTTGAATTTATTAAGGGAATTGTCAGTATGCAAATTTAACTTCTGGTGTAGAACTCTAAGGTCTTCCTCATGCTTATTTGCCATTTCCTCTTGTTCCTGTTAGTTCAAAATAAACATATAACCCTACTGATGCACACTATTCCAGAAAGTCATGAAACTACAGCACCTTCATGTTGATTGCTCGCTCATTGCTCAGTTTTGCTCCCCAAATTTTTCTCTAATTCTGGCAGTTTTAAAAATTATTTTCTTCTTGCTATTATCAATGAGGTTTTTTTCCTTTTTCACACTATTGGAAAAAAAAAATATACTATTGCAGTTTTAAGCTATTTAGGATGTGGTATGGTGCAACAGGACAGGAGCTAGAGAGCAAAACAGTTGGTGTTGGTCCTCACCAACTATGGTTATGAATATGGATAGTGATATCCATACTATGTAGTTTTCAGGTCTGTTTACTTTGAACTATAGCGTGATCCTGTGAATTGAATGTCTGCTGGCAGACAGAGCACAGTAGGCTCATTTTTAGAGTGCATCTTCTGGTTTAGTTCCAAACAAAAACCCCTTGATTTCTCACAGAAGAAAAAGCTACACATGTTAACCAGAGCACACTAAGCGAAGATAAGAAGTCCACTTTGGAAATGTGCTTCACTAAACACACTAAAACTGATGTGTGTTTAGTCTCGAAGTACCTCTTAGACACAAGGTTTATGCTTTAAAATATGCTTTAAGAAGCATATTTTCAATACATGCACCTTTGCTGTACCTTCCAAATTCACTACAAGATGCAGTACAGAAATCATAGTTGCAAGTACTGGAAAATCCCATATAAGTATACAATATACTGAGACCATTTCTCATAGCAGAATTTTAATTTTCTTCCTGTCATACTAATTTAATTCCTAGACAGACATCACATACATAACCTTGTGACTGAGCAAGCCTCCTATTTTAAGAAGTTAAAAAATTCTGCATGAAACTTTCTACATAAAAATTACTCTCTCTGTTCTGTTACCTGAGGTCAGATACTTTTAAAGATTTCAATAGCAATGAGATGAACAAAGAATCGACTAAAACAACTTAAAAATGAAAGAAATTTTGTGCAAAAAGTTTAACTACCTCTCTTGCTTTAGCAAGCAAACCTTGGTATTTTTTTAACACTTCATCCTTTTGATTTAATCTTGCTTGCATATTTGCGATGGTTTGATGAGCAATTTTTACAGTACGATGGTACTCTGGATCATCTTCTCGTTTGCCTAATTCAGCCGTTATTTTCTCTCTTTCTGATGTTGCAGGTAATTGAAGTCTTAGTTCATTTATAACTTTGTCTCTTGATAAAACATTTTGTTCAGCTTTCCACAGAGCAGTTTCCTTTTCTTTTAATCTCTACAATGAAAGGTAATTGTTGCATTTCCAGAATTCAAACACAACAGAAAGATCTTACTTTTTAAAAAACATACCATAAAGATTTGTCTAAATGGATTTACAAACACAAAACATTTTGCACTCAGTTCTGGCTGTATGGGATTACTATTAGATAAAAAGTCCCAGAATATCATTACCATGTCTTTATGTATTATTTGCTTGGCACAAGACACTCATTTGGTGATACCAAATTAAGAAGAACTACAAAGTATTTTCTGTAACAGAATTTCAGTTTAGCAACCAAGGAAAAGAAGATTTTGTTATGCTACTTTTTAAACTTAATGTAACACTTGCTAAATTTAACTAGCTGTAGTCAATTGAATTTTGTATAGCACGAGCATCTTACCCTACTAAATGAATTTTCTAAAATATTCAGAAAATGTCCCCAGTAATTTGTTCCCATGGAAAAATATTTCCTTTTAGTCATGGTGTGATTATATTATTTACATTTTCTCTGTGTTAAATAATTCTAAGGGATTGGTCACATTTGAGTGACATTTGTAAAAGGATATTTATTATATATAAAAAAATTAAAGGGGACAGAAATACAGACTTTGTCCCTTTATATAATAATTTATACATTTAGTTACCTCCTCCAGTGATTTGCAGGTTGTCCTAGCTTCCAGGATTGTTCGAATATGCTCCCGAATCTTTCTCAAAGCCAACTCAAGTTGCTGTGGGAGTGGCAAACTGGGGTCTGGAACTGATCCTGTAGCCTCTTCTAACTGCACAGAAAGATTCATCTTCATGTAATCTGACAGCTCTGAAAAATGTGCTTATGAGTCTATCTTTAGTTAATTCAGTGCATGTACCTTTAGAGCTGTACTAAGTATTTCATTTTGTTGATGATCATACAGGTCTATCTGGCGCTGCAGTTCTACTTCCCTCTGGTCCCAAGCCATTTGCCTTTCTTCATGAAACTGTAACAAATGTTTGATAAAGGTATTCTATTCATTGATGGCAATGGGACTTTTATGACCAACTTAAACAGGAAAAAAAAAAAAAGGGATACCAAAATGTAAAATACTCAAATGTTCTGTTAAAAAGAATTATGGAACCAAGACACAAACACCTATGTTAAAAACATACTAAGAAGAATCTTCCTTTTTAAAAATCACTGAGTGAAATAAGGAATAGGCTGTTTTTCTACTAGCATACAGAAATACATACCTTGTTCTGCTGTACAATTTCTTCCTCCAGATTATTGATTGTATGTTCATATTCAGAAATTATATTACGCAAATACTTCACCTCTTCCTTTTGCTTGACTAACTCTCGATTGAGTTTAAGTTCCTGCAGATGGAGTTCCTCCATCTTCATATGCCATTCAATTACCTAATAACGAATGATATGCTATTATATTTACCAAGCCCATAGGCCAAGAAGATGCAACTACACTTTGATTTTGAGGCAGTATGGCACTTATCCAACCAGCAGGAAGAAATACAGTCTGCCTTTTTAAGCTTCTTCACTTCTCTTGAGTGAGGAGGCATGGCAAGAGTATAAAAGTGCAAGAAGAATGACTTAAAAATGCAGCAAACAATTGGAAAGGCAACAGGTTTCCCCTACACTGACAGAAGTGCATGCAAATAATTTTCAGATGACCTAAGTTATACCCTATGCATCTGTCCAGACTGAACAAAAAAGCATACAAGAAGTTCGGTTGTTTTTTCTAAATCAGCAAAAGATTTTTAAAACCATTAAAACCAGTATGTATTCAAAAATGTACATGTACTAAGAATAACAAACACGTTTGTGTCAAAATGCTCTAGAAAAATATTCAAAAACTGGCTTAAAACTACAACATGCCAAGAACACTACAAGCATTGCTTACATGCAGACATCTTTAGTCATGACAGATATAACCATATTATATAATACACACTGATCTGAAAGAGAAGTGAGAAAGCCTTACTCAGATTACAAGGCAACGTTGTTTACAATAGCAAAATACAATTACGTAGAATTACATGAGGATAAGAACATTTCTGACCATGCTGCCTAAATTATTGCCCCTAGATTTATTTAAGATTACATGGATTTGTAGTGAAGTTTTCAGTGCAAGCTCATGGAACAGAACTTCAGAATGCTACTCCGTGTTTAATTTAATTTAATTCATAGTTTAATTCGATTTAATATAACTGAATTAATAGTTAGCTTTTACTTTCTATGCTACTTAATTGGGCACAAAGGAAAATTAGTAAATCCGATTGCGCTGACTTTTACAGGACAAGTAACTAATGATGTATTACTTTTTTAAAGTAGGAAACCAAGAAATGATAGCTGTCATATTCTAACAAAGTGTATTTTGAAATCATTAAGTTCTACATTAAAACAGATGCAGAGAACAAGCTGAACTGAAATGTAATTTAAATGCAGATCAGATCAACAAAGCTATTCAAAGTTGTAAAATAGCAAACCTTTTGAGCTCCTCTTGTATCCTTCAATGAACTTACTAATTCTTCTAAACTTTTCAGTTTTAAGTCCATCTCTAATGCTCTGTTTTCTGCACTTCGACGCTCCTGCTGGGCATGCTGAACTTCTTCCAGAATCTTCAGTTTGTCATTCTGTAGCTGAATCATTGTTTTAGAGAATTTTTCTTGCTGTGCTAAAGGCAGAGCACCACTAAACTGTCGCCGCAAAGACTGAACTGTCTGTTGTAGATGTTTGGCTCTATTTCTTCCTTCCAGTCGGGCAAAATACAAGGCTTGCTCTCTCTCATCAAGCTTCTGCTCTAAACGTAGATTATGGATCTCCATCTTCTGTAATTTTGATTTAAGCATCTCCAATTTGCCTACAGCAACAGATTCACTACCTTGAAGGGCTATGATATGTTGATGCAGTTTTGCAATAACTGATCTTTCATCTGACTGTGCCTAAGAACAAAATATATAGAACAAATTTATTTTTAATTTTGAATATGTTAATGCAGTGTATATGTAAATATAAACAAGGTGGGTTTTTTTTATGTTCTATATATTGCATGTATTTCATTCCATAGTTAAGAGCAAGCACTAGCCTCTAAAAACAGCTTTTTTTCCCCACTGTTGTTTCTACAGCCAAATTTTAGAAGTACACCTTTTCAGATACTGATCTTAAAAACTGTATCTTTTCAAAACACCAGGAAATGAGGAAAAAATGTATTCCTACACTTAGATAATATGATAGCATAACAGCTGACAAAAGTGTTGTATTTAGGGATTCGAACATTTCTAGAACATGCCTGTCTTATAAAAAGTGATCAAACTTTCCTGATATTAAATATCAACCATGAGATATTAATCATATAGGAATAAATATTACCTAAATAACATGGAAAAAAGCTCAGGAGCTGTAATAGCTGTACAGCTAGAAATGGAAAAATGGAGAAGGGAATAATTAATACAGAAATCTTGAAAGGATATGTATACTACAAGGACCAGCTTGCTAAGATCCTTCTTGAAATGCTTTTGCAGGTTCCTAATTCACTGTAAAATTACTTCATTTCTTCTCATTCCAGGGAAAAAAATCCAAACTACAGTGTTAGTAAAGGCTGAATTTTACCTGATAGTCTAAAATTTGCATTCTAAGAGATTCTACTTCTTTATCTCTGTATTGCTGGCGTGCCTCCAGAGCTTCAACTTGTGTTTTTGCTACATCAGACAGTTCTCTTAACCTTGCAAGAAAAACAAGATTATTGTGTCACTTGAAGCCACTGAATAACCTATTAAGTTTTTCTACATAGAAGATGCTACAAAAAGATTGTTTCCTCATATCAAAACATTTGAAGACTTGGTTCTTTTCAGCATACTCTTCTCTACTACTCAGAGTCCTTTTTATGAAAATTCTTCTGTATTGCCTCTCAACTTTTTCACAGGACATTTTCCTGTATGCTATTTGCTAGCAATAACCAACTCCAGGAAAACAATGCCATGGTTTTTACCTGAACTAAGCATCTCTGTCCTCTATTTCTCTCCCACTTCAGGACATAAATGCTCAAGAAGTTTCATTGTCAATTCCTTTCTGTTTCCCCAAGTCTAATCACCCATTTTAGGTGTCAAAAATGACTGCAAATATCCCTACAGGCTTTGCTGGTTTAGGAATATAACAGGATTACATTATTTACTCAGGCCAATGTCCAACATATCTAAAAAGGTCAGTTTTTCAATTTATGCACACAACGTTAATCTCTTAAGTAAATGACAAAGAAACCCCACTGCAGTTTAATGTTTGAGATATCTATGACTCTTTGAAAGTAAGAATTGCTTTCCAACTTATGAGAGTTTCATTTCAGGGAAGCTGTGGCACAGAAACAGCCTTAATTAATTAAACCTGAATTAATTAGTTTAAAAATACTAGTATTAAGTATTTCAGTGCACACTTACCCATGTCTATCGAGGGCACCACTTAATTCCTTGTTCAAATCAAAATGAAGCAAATTACATTCTTTATAGTCATGGATTAAATGCTACATTTTCAATTCCAAATTTGGCATATATAAGTGCCAAAAAAATTAGGCATTGAAAATTATCTGTTAGTAATACATAAGTAGTGTATTACATAAACCTATACAGCCTAATTTTTTTGCATGCTTCTGAACATACTGCATTTAAAATTTGTTACTTCAACACTTACTTTGATACTTCAATCTTGAGCTCCATCTCACGCTTCTCTAGGTCCATGATTTGTTGTCTATCTGCATCACTTACTGCCTTACTTACACTCTTTGACAGTTCATCTCTTAATTCCTGTTCCACTTTCTGTGCCTCAAGGTTGATTTTGGTGAGCTTAAAAAAAAAACAAAACCAGAAACAAACAAAATGGAATCCTAAGCACACAACTGCTCCCGACCTTGCAAAGAAAAAGCAGTGCCAAAAGCATCTTTTCTTTTTCAGTCATTACAAAACACTGTTCAGCTGCGTTCAGTAAAAACATTTCCTTTCCTCTCTGCTTAAATGTCTTTTTGTTTGCATTGCATACACATAGGAACATATACACAGAAAAACTCTAAATGCTTCAGGAAATGAACAGTCTTACTTATATATTTATAAACTGTCTAGTATATAGGGATTTGTAACACAAATACAGGTTATAAGTGCCATAAGACTCATGATAGTATAGTTCTTTTGTTCTTTCTAAAAAGAACTTTCTTAATTAAGGGATATTTTTTCAAGCAGCCTGATTTTTCAAGTTGATTATTAAATACCGACCAACCAATGTTACCAAGTAAGCCGTATTATCTGGAAAACTAACAGTCATGTTCAAGCAGATTGATGAGTTTAGAAGGAGATGTCTAGTAGACTTCTAGTTATCAGTTCTTAAACTGATATCACAATTTTCATTGATTACCTTAGCACAATCTTGTTTTATATATATATATACACACACACACACAGAGAAAACAAGCAGTGATGCCAGATTAGGAGGCACTGGCAACAGGAGTTTACAAAACAGAAAATATATGTCCTAGAGCTACAGAAATAAGGAAAAAAGGGATGCACAGAGGAACTAATATGAAAAATTTGTGGCATTAGGAGTGCCACAGGAAGACCATCAGACCCCAATGTATTGCAAGACGTAATAATATACGCAAAAGAGAAAAAGGGAAATGTGATTTTAGGGTGCATCACCTGAGGTATTTCTTAATGAAATAAATGAAGTCATGCCATCAGAAAAGTCTTTAACAATACTGCTGCTGACACTTCATACACTTCCAGTTACTCCATGTCCCTAATTAATTCAAATCAAACCAGCGTGACAATTACTACTAAAACAACAGAGAAATGGGGACTCCAGAAAACAGCAATCTAAAATAGCTAGGATAAAGTCTAGCAAAGCACAAGGAGGTGGAAATGAATACAATCTGTCAACATTCATGTCAACATAACTATTCTTTTTCTTCCCTTGTGTTTAAGTTATAGACCAATACTGGCACAAGAACAAACGTGTACAACTGCTTATAAATAAATTTTGACTGGAAATTATAAAAAGGTCTCCTACTATTAAATATTGAATTTATGGAACAAACTTCAAATATGAATAGTGGGGACAAAATAATCTATCAAGATTAAGACTGATATGACAGGAATACTAAGGATGGCACTTCAATGTGCAGCTTCAATGGCACATGACTTCTATTCCTGTATTATAGATAATGTTTGGCATGTGACAGAGGACATAGCCAGTCCATGACAGAATCGTGACATTATAATTTGCAAAAGGGATGCAAAGGTCTAACATTTTTTTAATCATTGGTAATTAAGGAAAACTTAGCAGAAAAGTGATCATATGAATTAAACACAAGAAAGAACAGGTAAACAACAGACTTTTTCTAGCACTCTGCTGAAAAACTAGCAAACTATCTGTTAAGAAGCTTGTCATACGTTCTACAGAGAGTAACTAATGTTTGAAATAAACTACTGACAAATTAGTTATATTTTTTACAAATGTCCTGTGCATGCAAAATTGCACCTCTTAAAGGCAGTTATATTTTGCACCATAAGCTTATTTGCCAGTTGTGTTACAAAATAGATTAATCCTTTCTGAAAAGCTCAAAAATACGCTTTGAAGATGTGTCAAATTATGTTGTTAAACTTGAACAGATTTACCTCAGCAAATTTTGATTCCAATTCAAAATTACGTTCTTCTATTTGCTTTACCGTATTCCTTAAGTGTTCATACATTCGTTGTGAATGTTCTGCTCTCTGTCTCTCATTTAGTTCCTTCATCTCCAGCATTGTGATTTTCTTAGAAATGGACAAAATCTCACTGTTAGTTATTGCTTTTGTGGCCTTGTCCATGGCATTGTCATCTCCTGTATTTAAAAAAATATTTAAATTAGGGAATATACAGGCAGATTCAACTAAGAAAATTAGTTGCACCATGAAACAGAACATGAGTTTTGCTTTATCTCTGTCAGACAAACTTTATCAAAACACCTGCATTATATCTTTAAACTGCAGGCACAGTTATCTTGCTTTATTACATGTTTGAAAAGTATCTAATTTGAATAAAATATTATTATCAATTACACACGTGTATCTGCAACCATGGTTGTTGAGACTGATAACTATTTTCAATATAGCCTTTCACTTTATCCTTAATTCAGCAGGTAAATCTTCAGGAAATTTAATTTAAAATCTATAAAAGAAATAGACGTGGGTGAGTTCTTGAATAATGGGAATGTAAACTGTCCACAAAGAAGCCCTAGCTGTCAAGAAAAAATACTTTCTTACAGAGCATGAAACCAGGAAAAAGAAGCAATTTTCCTGACAACTTATGAAGTACTTTGACTGACAATTAAGTTAGAATATATTGCACCCTATTAAAAAAAATAAATCAGGTGATGTTGCTTTACAAGTTCCAGCTTTTAAATCATTGACCCAGTAACCCAAGAAAAGTCAACACTGAACAGTTTCCAGAGGAAGATACCAAACTTGGTTATGGTCAAATAGATAAGTAAAATTAAACAAACAAAAAACATTCACCAAAAAAAAATATTAAGTTTTTACTCTTTTTTTGTTATGAAACATTAAATTTAAAAACATTTTAAACAATTGCTTTTACACAGGACATGCCATTTGATTTTTAATGTTGCAATATAACGTCAATACTTGCCAAGTTTAGTCAGCTGTTCCCAAGCCTGTTCTACAGTGTGAAGTTTCTCTTTCGTGATCTCCAATTCCTTATTCAATAAATTTATCTGTGCTTTCAAGGATTCATTCTCATGCTGTATGACAAAAAAATTGCAACATAACGGCAAACTATTTAACTGTAGCAGACTTGATGTTTAGTATATATAAAATCTTTTAAATTAACAGATTTTACCTATGCACAACCCATAATCTACATATATGGCAACAGAAGAGCTTAAGTTTCCTCCTAAGTGTAAAAATGCTAGTCTTTGCTCTCTACGTTGTATCTAACTCTCAACTAGTATTACTGTGAATACTCATTATCAGTGACTGTGATTCCTAGTGTCAAGAATTAGATGAAGAAATCTATGTTTGTCATACTAAACACCCCATTAACAGTGGGAAAGAAAGAAGTACTTCTGGAGAATATTTCACCCCGCACAGGATACTCCATCTTGCAAATACATACATGTTCGAGACGGATCATATGCTTCTTTTAGCTCATTTAGGCATCTAATATGATGCCAAACATTAGTTTTGTACACGTTCCTTCAGTCCTCCAAATAGAAACACAAATTTCCACATTAACCAGTAAAGCAAATTGAGTACTTCATCTTAATTTTCAATTTCTAATTTTCCAAACACAGTTTTAGTTTGGTATTGATAAACTATTCTCTAGCTATGTGAAACCGCTGAAATAAGCAATGCAAGTTTTCATATACATGAAATTTCATAAAATTGAGAAGGAGTCATTCATTCTTTAGCTAACACAAACGCATGTACCTGTTCCCAAGTACACAAATTTAATAGTTCAGTAACTTTACACACCACATGTATTTAACCCTTGCCAAGCACAGAAATCCAACAGAAAAGACAAGAGTTTTAACTACTGGTAAACTACTACTTTCCTGGGTTATTATTTCTGTCATTAATTAAAAGTGGGAGGTAGTAACGTATCTTGGAAGCCAACTTCACAGTTCCTGAAAAGAAGCTCTCTTCTACTTGAGAATAAAAATTCAAAGGAATAGTCATATATTTGCAGCCCTTATGACATTTTGCAAACACATTGTGAACAATCTTTGGTTATTTACCTTTTTTTATGGAAGGTAGTAAAGCTTTGGAATTTTACTTCTGGAACTGAACATTTCATGCTTGTAAGTCAGGAATTAGCCAGAGCGCATACTTTGAGAGAAAGCTTTGAAAGTGTTTACACTCATTCTACTTTCCTGATGACCTCCAAAACTGAAGATGATAGCAAATAGTCTTTCTGCAGCCTTGTTTTAGAAATCAAAGAACTAAAAATACTTTGTGAGGGAACATACCCAGAGCTTAACTTAAAAAGCAAACAAACAAAGGAAAAACTAAACAACCAAAACCACTTAAACAATTTAAAAAATGCTTTTATTTTATATGCCTACTGAAATAAAATCTGGGACTTTGTGTATGTTTTTTAATCCACTGAAAAATGTCAGGTAAGCAAATTAAAATTCAATAGCAACAGTAAGACTAGGTCCAACATCTCATACCCGCTATGGAACTGTTATAACCAGTAGTGCTAGCGTTGCGTCTTCTGTACTATCTTTCTATTAAATGAGAACAAAAAACAATGCAGAAGATATATATATAAAGAGGGTTTTTTCCCTTAGGGTTCAAACACAATGCAAACATTACCTCCATGTGTTCCATGTTTGTTGTCCGTTGGACGAGCAAGTTATCTTTTTGTAACATATCTCTGTATTTAGCAGTTAATGCATTATACTGCTTATTAGCCAGTTCTAGCTCAGACAAAGGCACGCTACCGTCCAACACTTTTTGCAGAGCTGCAATCTTAAAGCTAGCCATTTCCTATGAAAATAATCAACACAATGGGTTACTAAGGTCTGCTATATCTTTAAATAGAAAAAATAAAATTACTCCAAGGAAAAAGAATACCACTTAGTATAACACTTTAGAACATGATACTGGTTTATTTTACTAAGTTACTTTATAAATTGCTTGCAATAAACATTGATAAAATTTCTTTGGTATTCCAAGTCTCTGGGTAATTTTATCAATAGTTGCCTCTCAATCATAAGGCACTGTCAAAAACGTATTTTATAAAGATAAGTTAATACAGGCCCAAGAAACCTGCAAGGACATAAAGTAAGATTTGGTTTCATGTGACACTTTGAATAAAAAGAACTTGTTGAAGCAACTTCAGAAGGGAACACTGACAAGTTTCATATTATAATGCTTATTTAAATACAAAGAATGTTTTGACAAAATTTATAACAGCTTTTAACAAAAATTTGGGTGATGCAGTCAAGAAACTATTACTGTCTCCATTTAAAAAAAATGTATTTATAATCAAATTGTAAAAATAAAAATGTGCACTATTACTACAATAAACTATACCTTGAACCGTTGCAAGCTTCCAATCTTCCCCATAACTGCAGTCTCCATATCTGTTATTTCACCCTTTAGTTTCTCATTTTCTTTTCTAAGATGCCGTTCCGTTTCAAGTAAAGTAGTATACTGTCTTGTTAGTGACCTTTCATTAACTTGTAAAACAGTTATTTTTCTATTATTTTCTGCAAGTGCTTTTTTTGTTTCATCAGGATCCAGTTGAAGTACGTTGAGTAAATTCTGTAAAATAATTTTTTTAACAGGAGTTTTGTACAGAAATATGTTAAAACTCAACTATGTAGACAAGCTTTCTTGCATATTTTTTAATCTAGGTGTAAAAATTCCATTAATCTCTTGGAAATAATTTCTTTTTGCTAATAAAACATATACACACACTCAACACATGCAAAAGCATACAATATTATATTATAAGAAAATCATTAATTTCTGAGAAATAGAAGCTAAATACATCTGACTGACAAATTGGAATTTTAGTTAATGCTGACATTTTCAAAATTTAGAACAAAAATAGTTCTCTGCATACGTTGTCATCAGTCTTCCTTCCTTTTACTAGAATCAAAACAAACATATTGGATCAATTTTCTAAACCGCACAGAATTCCTGTGTTTCCTAACGAACAGTAATAATATCCTACTTTGAGGACTAAACCAGTATTTGTAAAGTAACCACAGGACACCTCCTCTGGAAATATTTGTGTGTCTGCATGTATGTATGTACAAACATGTGTTTACACACGTGTATAAATCTGTGGTGGGTGGGCAGACGGGGGAGAGGGAACTACAGCGACTCAGGTCACAGAAGACACGTGAGCTTTAGCTTTGCTGTCACAGACATCAGCTTGCCAAGGAGACAGGGAGTAGAAATTGGAGCTGTAAAATCCCAGATTCCTATGAGTCTAATGAAGTAGAGTGAGCAGCTAGAAAATACTCCTGAATCCTGGAAGTCTGAAGCCATGAAAAAAATCTAGTTCTGTGACAACTGGCAAAGATTTGTCTTTTCTGATCAAGCAGCCTGTTTTTCTTAGGATTTTAAGAGCAAGCAACACATTTTCATTGATTAGTCAAAGTGAACTAATTTCAGAGAAATGTGTAATCTGAAATTGTTCACCTAATTCTAATCAAAATTACATACTAACAAAAAAATAATACTAAATAATAGTACACATTTCTTATCTTTGGATAGGATGTGTTTCTGGAAACAAAAGCTATTGGGAAATAGTAAGTTCTTAAAAGATCTCAGCAATACTTTGATAACACAACTAACATCATAAAACTCCATTATATTTTAAAGACATTTAAGAAAACAAATCCCAGAAACATTTTAATGCTGCTACAATCTACTCCTGTGACTCTGGAAATGCAGAGATACTGAACAAATTAAGTAAGATGGTCTGTGCTTCTCCCCCCTCCCCCTTGTTTTTTTAAACATACAGTAGAAACATCTGCAAAACAATTTAAATTCCACTTTTCAGGAAATGTATTTTGACTTAATTGTCTCAGGATTTTGAAAATCAATTACAGTTATGAACATGATCATAAGCAGGACCACATACTACTACAGTCACCCCTCAGCAGCAGAAATGCATTAGAACTCAGCTGTCTGAGCTCAGGCATCCACAGTCATTTTCAACACCTTGTGATATCCTTGCCCTGTGTCTGCTTCTCTAAAAGGACTTACGTGTCTCATGGGTCTTCTACAGTATTTGGCAGGTTTTGGTATCTGCCCAAAGACACCCAAAACCATCTAAAATTGTACTATGTCTGCAATTAGGCACCTACATAAATTCCAAGAACTTAAGTATTACCTTTTTAAAAAGTTATTTTTCATGTTTCTTAATAGAATCTTAAATTCAGTCTTGGTGGAAGTAAATCAAAATAGAAATATGAATTGTGTTTCCTGTTTTTGTGAAATACTGATACACGTATATTAACAGGTATACGTAAATAAGATGTAATTCAAAGTAATAACCTTAATTCTTAGCATCAATTAATGTGTTTTCCATGGAGGTGCCTACATTGCTTCTCTTCCCAATCAAACAGCCTGGATAACAACTGCTGTTAAGAGAGCAATGTGAGTGTTAATAGTGTGTGTGAACAAAATACCTGAGACTGACTGAGAGGGCATTTGCTCAAAACTGATAATGTTAAAGAGGAAGATAGCCATCAATCAGATTGAATAGTAACCATAAAATTAGAGACTTGAAATAAAGGTCACCTTGAAAATTAGTATAAAAGCATGACAACTTCTAACAGTGGGGGCAGAGAGAGTTGTAATGCAGCATTCATAACCTAGTTCAGCTTCAGAAGTCTCCCCGCTGTCCCTGCATCCTCTGTACAGATGTGAGTGCTTCCTCCCTGCGGGACACCATGAGCCTCGGCACTCCAGCTGATGGACTGGCGGGACAAGAGCAACAAGCAGGGACCCGCACTCAGGGGTGCGTTATGTGACCTCCTGGGGAGATCCCTCACCAGTGCATGAATTAACAGACTGCAAGGAGGTGCATGGGTACACACAACACCAGAGCACCCCCACGGGTACACATAACCCTGGAGTAAATGTACGTGGTTTGTGTACACAGTGAACTTGCACCCTCAGGAATGGCTGTGTCTGCTGGCAACCTGCAGGGGTCAAGGAGTGAATCTAACTGTGTGAATGTGGATGTGTGGGATGAGAAATATTTGGGATTAATTCCTGAATGATGCTTAGAGATTTTTTGGTCTATGGTAACATTTTGTGTGTGTCTTAATATTGTGATTTACCTTTTGTATTGTTGATATTGATTCTGAATGTACAGTTCACTGATTGCCAGTTATTTACATTCCAGTAATAAATCAATAAACCACTGCCCTTCTAATTTGATTTGAATTGAGCAGTTTTTCCCTGCAACATTTTCCCAATCTAGCAAATTACAGTATTGTATTAAAACCTCTGTTCTATCCATTACACCCTTCTTGAAAAATTAAAGCAACAAAATTACTTACAGAATATGCCTTTATTTTTGTAGCATCTTGTTCCTTTTGCTCTTCTAGCTTTTTCTTTTCCTCTTTCATATCTTCTGACTCCTTCTGCCAGCTTTCCTTTTGACTAAACCAGTAATTAAATATTTTCATTTAGAATGGTGAAAGACGATGATTTTTAAAACTGTAACTACAACAGCAACCCTGAAGTATTGCAAACCAAGATACTTATTTTTAGCAGTAATGTAATTTGAAAAAGACATCATAAACTGCAGATGGATTACTGAAAAACAATCCCCTCTGTTTAGGCTGCAGCTGGCTTAATGATGAAAATAATTATTAAGATAAAGTGTCTTATCTCTTCTTCACATGTGTACTACAGTGCAAGAGATAGAAATGCCTTACTCCCCAAAAATATACACACATGCATGGGATTTAATCTGCTTTAAATCACATACTTATATTTCAAATTAATTACTTTCTTGCACATGTATTCGTAAAAATAGGCAAAATTTAAAACTTTGCAAATAAAAACATTTCCACATTAAGTACCTCTTGGAAACTCCAGGTCTCCCTGTTATAAGAAGGGAGATAAAAATCATACTACTGGCAATTACCATGCTGTAAACGAGCCTTTTTTTTTTTTTTTTTTAGGAGACTAGGCCCAGCATATTTCAGCAGGTATTCACAATTGTGCCCAATAATTTGGCTGATGAGATTTACAGGTAGATAAAATGGTTTGGCAAATAATTAATGATTCTTTCTATAACCGTCTCTCTTGCATGAAGTACTTGCACGTTCATTAGCTAAGAGGGACAACTTGCAAGGGGAACAAGGCTTCTGCAGTTTCTGAGAGACAAAACCTAAGTTGAGTGTGAAGTATTTTTAATTAATCGTACAGAATGGTACAGTATCATCAGGAAAAGATTACGCGCTCATCTTCTGAGAATTCCCCACAGCACAACTGTTGGCTTTTTCTTTAAAAGATACTGGTTCAAATTTCCCTCAGGAAGTGGACAGAATTGAGCTTAGGTTTCCCATATTCAAATTCTGCATTAGAGGTCTGACTTCTAAACAAAAGGGCAGGCAATAGTTGTAATATTAACTCAATTTTTTCAATGGTTTTGCAAATCTTTCCTTCGATTACATTCATTTTATTTCATGTGCATGAAGGACCTAATTTCCCACCCTAATTTTTCTACTTCAGTGAAAAACGAACAAAAACAAAAAAAAATTCAGCTTCATTTTGGCCCAAACTACTCTCCTCTATACACTTTTATTGATTTACTTGGAAACAAAAAAAGATTATGAACTGTTTATATATGTCTAATAAGGAAGTTCCTACAGACTATATAGGATAGTTTAGGCTAGTTTAAACAAATAACCAAGGGAATTTCAGAAGTAGTATTTTCTCTTCACAGATCTCTTAGTTTCTTCCATAATGGATGAAAATGGAGGAAAAAGAAAAAAAAAATGCTCTTAAAGAGAGTCTTTACAGGATGTCAGAGAATTGCCTCCCCTAACTTCAATCTGTAACAAGTTTGGAGAAGGAGTCTTAAATCATCATTTTGTCCCTGTCATTGGAGATACCTACTTTAGTAGTAAATAAAGCAGTATATAACCTTTAATACTTTCAAAAAGCTATGGCTTTAATGCCTCAGAGATAATGTTATCTGGGAAGTCTTAACTGAGTCAAAGAACAAATAGAAGATCCTAAAAGATAAAACACCTTTATTCCAAAACCTGTCCAGTGACTGTTCAATTCCAATCCAAAGACTGAGAGGACACAACTAACAGCCTGTTAATTGAAGAACCCAAATCACCAGATTTGTCCCTATGCTCCTGATTATTTTTTTTTTTTTTTGACCATAAGAATAATTTTATAGAAATTAGATTCAATGAAGCATATAAAGGAACTAAGAGTCTGAAAGCAAACCAACTATGAAGTCCTGACAATATGAAATTTTGAAACAGAGATCTCTGACTGTATTTGGATAACAGCTTTCTTTTTTCTTACCTCAGAAAAATGGTTAGGACCCATACTTGAAAGCAAAAGAAAATGAGGCTGTAAGAGTTCATAATATCAAGTTCTAATAAAATACAAGATATTCGACGCAGAAAGCACAATTCAATCTTCATTATAAAGCATGCAATATGAAAAGAGTCCAGCAGAAAATTTTTTTTCAGAATTTTCTGAATCTTTATGTGACAAAAGAAAATATATGGAGTCCACATCCAAAAGCAGCAGCATTTATTACATTAACCAAGGAACTACTTCAACACAGCAGCAAATCTTGTATTCAAAATTATTAAACATTTAGATAGTTGAACTTTTGCAATTCAGAAAAGAGAACAATACCTTTGATATTCTTTATACAGCAAGCCTTGTTGATGACGAATTACTGCAAATTTTCGCTTGTAGTCCTCTACTGCATCTTCTAATTGTTTAAGTAACTGTTCTTTATTTTCCAGTTCCTAATAATTATTTTCCAAATAAAAATATTGAAGTTATTCATATAGGCTTTAAACATGAAAAGAGCAATCAAAATACCAGTTCTCCCCTGTGTTTTTCATGATAGGTGCTTCTGTCATGAACTGTGTGAACTCCAGATATGACGTGTCTTTTCCTTAGAAGCAACAGATGAAAAAAAGTCCAATAATCTTTGGCATTCATATTAATAGGTGTGAAATAGTGCATAATTGCACTGTGGATTACAGTCCTCAAAGTTCAAAACACCATGACATGTTGCTAGCCCACAAAGAATACTAATTGAACATCTAACTGGAAAACGATGATTTCTTCTCATACTATTCTACTTCATAATCATATCCAGTTGAAAAATATTTTCTAATCAACAGAAGTAAAGTGAACAAAGACAGAACAAAGTAATAATAATAGAAAGGCAAGTTCTTTTTACTCCAATTCTCAAAGTATCAATTCTTCTTTACTATGTGCTTGTCTGCTATGCTTCCCATGGGAATCACTGGCTTTGGTTTCAATGTATTTATGCGTCTTTACAAATGTTGATATATTTTTGACAAATAATGGAATGGAAATTCATATGGTAAATAAATAGAGACCTTTGCTGTATAGAGAAAAACTGTTCAGAGTAGGATTTGCACATGCAGACCCAGATGTGGAATCCAGACAGCAGTAAGAGATAATTTCTCATAGAAAGAGTGCAACTGCAGAAGTAGAAGGAAGAGTGGGCAAATATTTAGATCAAAATTCACATTTAAACAAACAAACAAAAAAATCTGAATTGTTGTCAAAAACTTAGTTATTAGCTTCCAGGTTTACAACACAGCAAAATACTTACAGCTTAAAAAAACAACAAACAAAAACAACCAACAAAAAAACAGCCCTAAGACTTTACTGGATGTCAGAACTTCAAAATAATTTTGGAGAGTTCTCCCATGTCCATACATGGCATCATACTAGATTTTGGAGGAACTGGCTATATGGTACAAATATTCTTGATATCAAGGAATAAATAAGTTACCTGTACAAGGTGTATTAAATATTCATTCAGAGAATTAATCATATTGACACTGGAAGGAACCATTCCTTCTGGAAGATTCACTGTTCGGAAGACAATATTGGCACCTTCTGAATGACGTAATAAGCAAATTTCATTTTTCAGTTGTGCAATCTAAAGAAAAGAAACAAAAACATGAAGAAGTAGCTCTTGCTATTCAATTAAAAAAAAAAAAATCACTGATGGAAATATATTGTTTTCCTGTGCTAGGTCAGTTGTCATTAACAACCTAATTCACTTCCACTTATATTCTAATGCATTCAAACACTCTTTAAAGTAACCTTTTAAAAATGCTGTGATTCCTTAAATCATTAAATGCATAATATCTTAAGCCAAATTTATCAAATGACTCCAACAATCAGGGCAGCTTCACATATCTGAAGATTCACCACAGTTTTATTCCAAATGGTTTAAAACACAGTGCATTTCTATTCCATTTAAAAAGATGAAATTTTGGATAGAATTATTGCAGTGGTTATTTGATGGTTTATTCTAAACAAATCTTTGCCTTTTCATTTAACTTCTTAAAAGCTCTCTGGTTCTCTACTCTAACAGTACATAAATCACTCTTCTATAATATTAGTTACTGGCAAATCTTTTTGCATCACTAAAGCTGTTCTCAAAGGCAAATTTTAATTTGGCTTCTTGTAAGATAATATTCCATTCCTCATTCTTGACCTGGAAGAAGCACTCCTCAGAATCAACTGTATAACTTAAAACAAGATACAGGATTTTAGAGAACAATTCATCATTTTAGAACACTTAATCTGTTACTTACTTATAAATAACAAATGCAAGACTACTGGCTTTTTGAAGAAAGAAATCTGTGAGGGTTTTTGGGCACAGCTCTCACCAAAAGATAGGCATGCTTGATGTTCAATGTGACAGGGTATTTGAACGATAAAGTAACATTAAGAAAAGTAAGACTTGAACTTAAAATGGACAAACTGGTAGACCCAATACATAAATTTAATTAAGATATGTATAATTACACGGTTCACATAGACTAGATTGAGTATCTTATACATTGTGTGGTTTTGTTCTAAATTATCAGAGCAGCCATTTTTCAAGTATAAAATAAATTGTATACCTTTTCATTTGCATTTGCCAGCTGATTAGAGAAATTTGTTGCCTCCTTCTGAGTCTCCTTCAGTTCCTGTCTTAATTCTTCATTTCGTCCTGTAAGCTGGTCAACCTGGGCTTTCAAGTGCACACTAGCATCAAAGATTCCCTCTGAATTCTTTGATTCCATTGCCTAATGCAGTAAACATTTAACAAAACAGAGGAAAAAGTGCAGAAAAGGTCTGGGTTTTTTCATAATAAACTGCCTCAAGTTTAGCCTACAAGAAATCAGCAAAAAGCATGAAAATTTAATGTTTTAAGATCTACTGATCAGTTTCCTGATGATGTATTTGCCATAGACTGTTTCCATTGCAATGGTTAAATTTTCCTGTAAAAAAACCTAACTTCTTTGGTAAGATGTTTGAATAAAGAATTTTTCTTAAACATATCCTGCAGGGTCTCTCGAGATAACAGACATGCAAATAAACTTTTACCTAAGCTTTATGACTGGGACAATGAACTTGTCAAAGACAGTTTTATACTATCCAGCTGAAGATTTTTTTTTAATTGGCAATCTCTTGTTGTTGCATATTTTTAATTTGCATTTTTTAAAGACATATCACACTATGTACTCGTAACTAAGGAAGCATATGTATAAGGAAGCTATTATTTACTTATACAACTCAATAATTGAGGGGGAAAAAGCCTATAAATCCTATAAAGCTAAATAATACTTTAGAAAGAAAGCTTACATTAACTAAATGATCCAGGCTAGGGATTATTAAGGCTGTTTCTCCTCCCTTCCCACTAGGATCCTTCTGCATTTCCTTGACAGCTTGCAGTATTTCTTTCATTCCTTGTTCAAGTTGTTTATTCTCTTCTGATAATTCTTTTACTGTAATATAAATTGTAAATGTGCCTAAAAGCACTGAAAAATGAGTTAAGGTTTCCTAGGACATTTCATCATAATACTTGTTGATTTGACGTATAAAAAGAATGTTCATATTATACATAGACATAACCAGTTAGGAAGTTAAAAGCAGAGCTGCTAGGAACATCCTGAGAGCGTATTTTGCTGGAGAAATACCAACAAAACAATAATGAAATGCTTCATAGGAACACATTTGATTTAACTGAACCTCCCACTCTTAAATGTTTCCTGCCACTTTTTTCACTTCTTTAGTATAGCCTGTCTGACTGGCTTTCATAAATCCAGAAATGTGGCTATCTATCTTGGAAGGGTTTGGGTATAACAATGAAGTATATAGGAATTGCCTGAATTCCTGCTGCAGACTGGGAAAAAAGAACATTTAAATTATTTGGCCATAATAAGGTGACTGTAAGACATACAGTTTTCCTGCCACCATCAGTCTCTCAGTGGAATTCCAGAGTTTCCAACATAGAGCAAGAAGTCTGGAAACTTTAAAAAAACCCCAACAAACCTGTAAGGACATTCTCTGATCTTAACAATATGGCTAACTGTCCTGAAAATCCAGGAGTGAACTGCAAAATTTGGAGCAGTTTCAGCAGTTTCACCAAGTCTATTTTGAGAAGTCAAAAAGAATTTTTAGAATTCACATTGTCTGTGAAAAAATTAAGATTCCCGTCTATAGAAATTAGCATTACTTTTATTTCTGAGTTTGCAAGCAGTGCACTTCAGCTAACATACATATATATGTAGCAACAAATGGGTTTAATTCCCCAACACTTCCTTGGAGCCAGGAAAGCACTGGAATTACACAAGTAAATTGTATAATTATTATAATTGGGATCACTCACAGACTTAAAGCCCTTATTGGGTCTGATTCAGGAAGGAAAAACGTGAGAGATGTAGTATGAATAAACTATGTTTCATGTACTATCACTAATTTAAGTTTAAAATTAGCAACACTATGTGTATTTATACACACACAAAGATAGACACTAATAGAAAGATAAAAATTAAAAAAAAAAAGGTCATTAATGAGAATTCAAAGAAATTCCAATTCAATAAATGCCATTTATATTCATTGTTTTGTAATCATTGTGTTCACACCTGGAGTAGTTCACAACCATGATTTCCACAATTGAGAAGTATATCAGAATAACTGTATAATAACCTTCTATGTACACAGCTAATTCAATTATTGTGAAACTACATTTAAAACAGAAACTGTAAAGACAGGTATTTGTGGTCACAATCACAAAACCTATGCAAATTATGTGCAGGTACCTGATAACATTCCCTAGTTTTAAAACAGGTTGCAACTTACGTTTAGATTGAAATTTGGCTATTATAGTCCTGTTCTTCTCCAAGTCTCTCTCTCTCGCACTTAATTCATTGGCAAGATACTCATTCTAAAGAAAAGAACAAAGACGACTCAAAACCTGTCATTCAGGAATTTTAGTATTAGAATTTTCTTTAAGAAACTGTGGTTAAATAAGAATAAACGCTTGAAAATATTGCTAATCCATATATATTCAACAGTGAAACTACATAGTACGTAAACCAAAATGAGGTGTTACACAGAAGGCAGCAATCAAAGAAATAGCCGCATCTTCACAGCAACAAAATTATCAGGAAAAGGAATAGTTAAACCATGAATAAACTTTATATAAATATTTATCCTGTTTTTTTTTTTGTTGGTTTTGTTTTGTTTTAAATCTTGTACTACCTGCACTGCCTGGCTTCTGCATCTTTCAAGATTTAATTCTGTATAACTATTTAGAATACTCTTGATCAACAAATCTCTGGATACCTGCTCATTCTAAAAAGGCCCTAACAGTAAGTTATTAGTATAGGATTCTATCTTCACTTATATACAAAAAATTGTATTTCCAAGATTTATCTTCCAAAATATAAAAAACCCACTTCTTTTGTACTGAAAATGCAATTAGTAGGCATTATTCATTCCACGGCTTGGCTAACACAGTATTTTAAGAGAAATCACAAAAGTAAAGCATACTCCTGTAGCATGGAAAAAACTGTTGTATAATTGAAAAAAGCCTGATGTGTAAGACTTGTACTTTCCATTGATCAATTACATAGCTCAATGGGATCAACAGAAATGTTGTCAGTTCCAAACATTTCAGTTAAAGACAGGAAAGATCTATTTGCTTATCTTATACTTTGTAACCGTTATGTTTCCCATTCATATTCTTAGATGGTTTCTCCCAGACAAAAACTATACAGATTCTAATTTTAGCAATCTAATGTTCTAGTCCCAGCCTTTTTTCAAATTTGGAGTGTGCCTTCATGAAAATTTCCCAGTACACATATGAATCTCCTGCCTGGAATGCAATGGCAACAGAGATGGATTCACTGGAAGAATTAGACAAGATATATACCATATAACACTGTTTAGGGAAACGTGTGTTCTTGGTTCATGCAGCAGCTGGAAGAGTCTGGGACCAAAAGTTTGTGAGACTCAGAGACTGGCTGGATCCATGCCCCAAATGTATTTCTAGCTACCAAAGCAATGTCCTCCACTACACAGAAAACCAACACCAGGTACCAATTTAGGAAGCTACCTGCGAATAACTTTTTGTAAATCAACTTGTTCTTTCACTAATTATAAAAAGTTTGCACAAATCCTTTTGAGAACCTAAAAGATTTTATCATTAGAGATAATTGTAATAAATAATGGAATTTGTCATTGGAGATCTTTTTTTCTGAAAACAGATATACATTGTCAGTTGGCAGAGAAATGAATAAAAGGATAGAAGAACCAACTCAGGAACTTCTTTGGTGTTTCCCAGAAGGAAAGGCCTTTCTCATTCCAAAAGTCTAACTTTACACCATCTGTTCTCTCTGGAGGTAGGAGACGTCCTCTAGACAAATAACATCTACATCTTTTAACAGAATCTTCGTCTTCTATCTTTCATACCAAAGGACTGATTCAGTATTTTACACTTGTAAAATACCATGTGTATTTCTCTGTATTTATTTAAAACAATTTTTAAAAATAATCCTCAAATGATGTTGTTTAAAATACAGTTGCAACAATTGATTTATATGAGATGCAAAGCTGTGCACTAATAAGAAAAGCGATGACTACTTTATTTACACAGATGTTTGTAAGGTCTTAGAATAAAAACTTCTCTCTTTGTACCCATCTATCTGTGTGTGCACAGGTGTTGTGCAAGCTTTTTCCACGGACAGAATATATTTTTTAGTCCTATGTCAACAAATAAACTGCAAATTAATAACTTGGCACTTTTTTTTCTAGAAGAAAAAATGCCCAATTCTATTAGAACTATCTTATAGCTTTAACTAATAAAGATGAAAGTAAACGAACACGTCTTTATTATTTGAATTTATCTTCTAAATAACTGCAATAAACATATACATAGTATAAAGGTCTCTCACCTGTGATCTAAGAGAGGCTAATTCTCTCCACAATTGCTCTATGAGATTTTCAATAGGATCTACCTGACCTGAGTCTTCTGATTGCCCATTTTCAAGTCCACTTTCCAAAGTTTTAACTTGCAACAATTCTGTTAGGTATTTCTTTCCTTCTCTGTCTTCTTGAAAGGACGTTAAATCAGAAAGCTTTACTTGCAAATCGTCTTGCTTATCCTTCAACATTATTACTGGTATTTTGTGCATCACTGGCTTTCCAAGAGCAGATGCAAAAGGAATCAGAGAGGTTTTGCTGAGAGATAGTCCTGGGTGAAAATTTTCCTGACCTGTTTGGTCTGAATTAGAAGTTAGGGACACTTGATTCTGAAAAGATGGTTTGTTTCTGTAATTTCGGGTATTTACCTCTGAGGTCTGACACGCTTGCTGACAAGCAGAAAATGAACCTGCATAGTCTGATTTTAAGTCTTTTGACATCTCTCTATTGTCTGTATAATCTGTTATCCCTGATGTCTGTGTAAATTGTAGCTCTGGTGATATAAAAAGCTCTTTTATACTAAGAGCTTCAGAATTACAGTTGTCATTAACTAGATGCCACTCTGTCACATGTTTTGAATCTTCTTGAACTGAAGAAGTATTTCTATTTTTTTTCAAGTGATCTAAATTCTCAAGGATGCCAGAAGTTCTTCTAGGTAGATTTCCCACAGCCTTACTGTTTTCAGCTATATCTTTCTCTGACTTCAGAAGTCTAACTGGTGCTTCTCTATTTGCAAGTGTGTTTCTCCCTTCCATGTTACACAAGCTGCTAGCCTATATTCACAAAAAATATGGAATATTCATTAGTCTTCCAAAAAATTACTAATTATTAATGTTTTCATTTTTAAAAGCAGTTAATAAAAGCACCTAGAGTAATATTTGAACAGATATTTACAAAATAACATTATTTTTATTTTGAAAGAGAAATATAATAAATGTTTATGAACCTGGTTTATGAACCTACCTTTGCTTTTACTTCAGCAATATCATGTCTGTTTAAGAAATTCAACTTCCTCTTATTCATTTCCTTCTCTTCAGAAAAGCTGTCAGTTATCTGCACATCACCAGCATCCAGTCCTAATTGCCAGTAAACATACAAGTAATAAATTATTATCAATTTTTTACTGGTCTCCAACTAAGGGAATATATTTCTTTTAGTATGTTTGAGTTCTAGTTTTCTATCTGCAAAGTAAGGAGCTGTATAACTTTCCATTTGAGCACATTATGCTTCCCTGGGTAACACAGAATTGAAATTTTAACATTTTTGAAACACATACATTATATAGATTTACCGGAAATCATGGTGAGATCATCCTGCATCTAAGAACTGCAAGCCAATGACACAACTCTCAGTGATGCATTTCTAGCCATCGTAAGTCAAAAAGCTACTCAGCTGTAAGACTATGGAAATATAAACCCTCTTCCTACAGATTCAATTAAATGCATTTAGCATTGTAATTTAAACAAATGAGTAAATATTACATAGCTATATTAATAAGTATAGACAGCATGTTTTTGAAAGAACAGTTTATAACAGAAAAGAAATTCCTACCTGTTGTTGCAACTCTTCTTCCTTTCTCCTGAGCCAACTTACGAACCTGTTTTTTCAGTTCAATTCTTTCCTCTTCAAGTCTTTCAATCTACATATTGTTATTCACAGATCAGTATTTCATTTTGTTCAAATACATTTTTATTATGTAGGTCTTACACAAAGATGGGGTTTATCACTTGCCTCTTGCAAAAGAATCTGGTTTTCAACTCTATATTGCTGCTGCTTCAGTGCTTTGCTGTTTCTGAATTCATTTAAATCAATCATTGTCTTTGGCTCAAGACCTAAAACATAGTATATGCTGTATCATTATTCATTAAGGAGGAATGTTAATGTTAGCAATCATTAGAATGCAGTTAATTTAAATTTAATTTAAATCAGAACATAACTAGACAAATAGAATTAAAAAATTAAAATATGTTGATAGTTGAATATATGTATTTCTATATATGTACACACATTTTATGCTCCATGTGGTAACACCAGAAGAAAGTATAATTTTACTTCAGTTACTCAAAAAACAAAATGCAATAAAATGTCACCTAAAATTAACTATATTTATGTTTAGCATCTTTTATGTAAAAATAAGTCTGTCCAAAGTTTTCTCTATGTTTTCCAATCTAGCATTACAACTTCAGTATGTTATGGTTTCCAAATACCATATTATGAAATTAATTAAGCAGTGTACAGTCAAAGAGGAATCAAACCCCCAAAAGCACTACAAAACCTATTCTTCTTCAAAGCAACCTGTAAGATGAGTTCAGTCATGTACATTCATGTTCAGTCACTTACATTAATGCAGTTTGTCCTAACTAACTAAAACTACTTGCAAATATTAGCAGAATATACAAAATTATTTCCAAGTAGTTACTTTGTATAATAAAAGATTTCCATGATATAATGTTATTTCAATTCTTACAAAATACATAATTGAAAACATAATGGATATAGCATACCTAATCGCTCTCTCAGTTCTTCATTTTCGTCAAGAAAATCACTTATTTTAAGTTCAAGTTTATTGACTTCCTTAATTAATGTTTCAATCTCATGATCTCGTATTTTGATTTGGTTTTTTAAATCTTTTATTTCAGCAACAGCGTCTCCCAAACCATATATTCCCTGCAAAAAACCCAAATGGAAAGTAAAAAGAACCAACAGAAGATGTAAGAAAATTAATGATAAATCTGAGTTTCATCATTACACAGATAAGAAAAAAAATGTTTTCCAACCTGTGTCACTCTTCCGCACTATGTTTAGTGAAAAAAGGTACTGAATAAAAATGAGATCCTACAAATTTGTCTTTTGACTACAGAGGAGTCTCTGTATATTTCAAAATTGAGTCCTCTTACTACATGATCCTTCAAAGAATCATATCTTGAGTGTTCAATTACTGTTCGATGGACTTCAGAATACATTATGAATACATTAAAACTGACAACTTGTAAAAATTAAGTATGGCTAACAAATTGCATACAGTCAGTGACCACTAAATGTTGTTATGATGAGAAGCAAAGAGAAGCGAAGAAAAGCGAAGATCAGAAGTAATTAAATTAAATTTCTAATTAGAACACAGTCAATAAAAAAATAGGACAAACCGATCTCCTAAAAATATGATGAAATACCCTGCCCACTCTGACAAACTGTTTACCAGTTCATAGTCCCTCATTCGTTTCAGAGCCTCAACAAGCTCTTTGTCCTTTTCTCTAGCATCTGCTTCTGCTAATTCTGCTGATTTCTCAGCCTCCTTAGTTCTCTCTTCCAGCACTTTTAACTTTTCTTGCATATCCCCAATACGATTCTGCTGAGCAAGAGATGAGTGACCTGGAAAGAAAAACCTTGGTCTGTTTACAATTCAACTAGGAATTCTTACTATCAGCCATTAAGCAAGAAAGAAACACTTCAGATGATGTTATGAAGGAGATCTTAATTTTCTGCTCTTTTTAATTAATTGCAAAAGACTACATATGAGAGTTTTTTTCCTAATTGTTCATTCAAACAATATTTATAAGAAGTGTGCGTAAGAGACATCAGAATTTATTTGTAATTGCATGCTACTTCTCATTTGCAATTCCAGACAGAGCTGAGACCTTATATGTTATGCTGTAACCTTTACAGACCAGGTATAGTTTATTAGGCACTGTAATATCTATAAAACCCACTGAAGTACTGTGAATAAATTTAAAGTCCTCATGATTGTTTTGTAAATGGAATTGAACAAAAAAATTAGAGACTAATATTACTCAAATACCGCAAATATTTTTTTCTGTATTTCTAGAGAATAAAGAATGCACAGTAAATTTGTTGTTCCTTATTTTCCTTTTCATAGATACTAAAATAAAATGGTCATGTTACCTTTATCTTTTTGGAGATCATTTTTTAATTCCTCAATAACAAATGCATTTTGTTCCATTTCTTTGGTATACTGTTCAACTTGCTCAGTAAGCAATCTTATCTGAGCATCTCGCTCTTGCACACCCTACACACACAAAAAGAGAAACTCCATTAAAGAATTATTCTTTACTGACAGGCAAGCTACCAATACAGAACACCACACAGTAAATGAAGAAATTAAAAGTAGCTAATACAAAACAATTTCTAGAACATCAAATATACTATACTTACAACATAGAGTTCAGATATTATCTAGAAGTTGGGTATGTAAGGGCAAAGCAGGAAAAATAAAAGCAAGAGTAAAAATAAAGCATTCAAACGCACACAAAAAATAAAAGCAGCTTTTTAGTACATCAGTTTTAAATGGAACAGTTCTCAGAGTTAGCCAATGCATGATGAAAAGTTTCAGACAATACAGATTTCTCACAGCTTCCTCAAACAATTAGCAGTGGGAACCAAGAGATAAAAGTTCAAGATTGGGAGGACCAACAATCCATTGTACATGACAGCTGTACTGCAGACTGCCTTTCAGCAAGTCATCCAACTTTTAAAAATTCACATTACACCTTGTTTTGCATGCGTATACATCCATAAGTACACAGAGACTGCAAAAGTGACTTCTATTTATATTATACTATTTTCTGTACTTATACATGAACTTTAGAAATATCACAGAGAGCTTAATGTTATTTTTTTCTGTGATAAATGAAAAATGAAGACAAAGATAAAAAAAGAGACTTGGAAAAAAGTTACATAAAGAAATTATAATGTACAAATCTCAAGAGTTGCCAACCTTACTTTATACTAATGTTATGAAAAACAAAAGCTCAGGCTTTCTTAGGGGACAAATATAACCACATTTCAAATCTAAAGAGTTAGCAAAGTTGAAAGGAGCTAAACATAACCATTTAGAATGTAAACATACACCGAATCATAGCACGCTCAGTCCATTTTGAGTTGAGTGCAACAACTTGATGTAATTCTGAAGTATCTGCTTTAAAAATATGCTTATTTCAACAAAACCGTTCAAAATGTCACACTAATGACGGTCATCCAAAAAAGCAACCTCCACAGCCATCTAGTCAGCTAAAACCAAACTCTACAACTGCTTATCAAAGTTACTTTCAGCTGTCTTCCTCTTCTGATCATCAGAGGCTGATTTGTACTTAAGGTTTTTTTCCTCCTGAGAAGCTATCTGTTCCTAGTTTTGGAAGACTGCATAAATATATCCCACCATACTGCTCAGTCTACAATGGCCAAACATGCAACACAAATGTGATGACATGTTTATTTAAAAAACTTGAAGCAAGGCAGGAAATCATCCTGGTATCATACAGTATGCCCTCCATAATGTATATTTCAGGGTTCCAAATGGGCTGCGTTATGTATTTATTCTTTTTATGTTTTTCAAGAAAGTGGGGAAATTCAAAATCATAAAGAACTATGTAATCTTGCATGTACATGAGATACTTAATTTCAGCTAGCTCTATCATGGGCTAAACCACAGACTGTAATAGTATGGTAGCAGGTGACAGAAAGGAACGGAAAATTAAATGCTAGGTAAGGCTCTTCCTTAACTAACAAACTTAGAGGACAGAAACTAAGCTATAATTAAAAAAACATTAAATTATCGAAGTTTAGATGTTAAAGCAATCACTCTGCCAATAGTTAGAAAAGATAAATAAGAAAGTAACAGAAACTACCAAGAGCTCAGTTCACACATACAGCAAAAGAAAAGTTTCCTTTGTCCATTGTCTACTCAGCTAACTTTGTACAGGAATGAATCAACCTGTCTCATAATTCTCAAACTTAAGTAACACATATTCTGGTATTTGCAAACTATGAAAGACTAAATAATTATTTGGTCACTAGCATATGTAGTGAATGGTAATTTCTATGTGGGTAATTTCTCACATAGACTGTACCTGCTGAAGGGCCAGTATACTGTTTCTGTCTACATCGAGTTGGGCCATTTTCATTTTCTCTTTCAAGTTAAACAACATTTGCTGACACTCTAGGAGTTCATCATCTTTTGAAGCTAAGATTTTCTGAAAAGAAGACAAAATATCATCAGAACACTTGAAATAATCCCTAAAAATAATAAAAAAAATATTAAAAAGTACCTTCCATTCTTCAACTTTTGCATTTACAGCTGCCATGAGTGGATCGTCTTCCTCATTCTTTGCTTTCAGCTGGTCTGCAAGCTCCTGAACCTAGAAATGCCATTTGGATGAACATCATATCACAAAAATGTTTTGCTTAACAAATGTGTATGTACAAACACACTACATCATACACATACAATTTAACAGATTAGCATTACAGCAGCAAGGGAAGGTCATGACTTAAGAACAGAGTATGATTAACATTTTGTACAAAAAAAATTTGTGATATGAAGTCAAGTTTTAAAATTTGCACCAAATTTAAAGATCACACTACTTTTAGAGAGTGTTATTTCAGTAGAGCACGTGTTTTTAACTGGATATGTTGAATGGTTTTTAATTTAAGCTAAAAGATGAAAATACAGAATAATCTTAAAAAATTACATTCAATAATATGAGTCAGTTCTGTGGGTAGTCAGGCAACACAGTTCTTACTTGAAATTTGTACTGTTCTTTCTCTTTTCTTAACTGATCCATAACAATATCAGATTGTTGCACAATTAGTTTCATTTTGTTGTATTCATCAGTCATCTTCTCCATTTCTTGCACTGATTCCTCAAGATTCTTCCTCATTTCTTGGTTTTGAATGTCTAACTTCTCATTAGCTTCAGTCAAATTCTGCAATATTAAAGAAAAACTTGCTTTTTAAAAGTGCACACCTTAATACCTGAATAAGCACTAATTGATAGCTACCTTAAATGCCAGACTTGAAAGTCTTACATGAAATTAGCACCCAAGACAGTATTTCACCTCTAGATCATCCATTTCAACAAATCCTAACAGCAAATAAAAGACACATCTCCCATTGCCAGTAACTTCATTACCTCTGCCAGATTCACAGAGGCAGAGTATATGCATCACAGAACCCAACTGCATTATGAATTCCCTTACTCTACATGACTTGATCTGTACATTGACATAGCTTTGTGAAAAACATTATTGTCAGTAATAGTCTAATAAATACTCAGTAGCATGCAAAGGTTTTACCTGAATTTCATCCAAATACTGGACAAGCTCAAAGTTCTTTTTGGACAACTGTGATCTGTAATCAGAATCCTCTCCTCTTCGTAATAGAATTGCTTCTTTTTGAGAATCTATTTGCCTCTGATAGTCAACTACATCCTGACGCAACTGTTCATTCTGCACAGAAAGCAATCCAAACTTAAACATATTTTGAAGAGTTGAAGATAAGGCTGTTGCTTTTCTAGTAAGCTAACATAAAGAGCTAAGTCAAAATCTATCCCAATTCCTACAGTCTGCTTGAAAAAACTGAGAAGCCTCACCTTTTTCTTTATGCGTTTTTTCTTCAGATTAAAAAGGAGAGAACAAGATCAAGAGAACAAAGCATGAAAAATATTAGAAATTAGCTTTGCTTTAGGAAGACTAAATAGGAATCAAAACAAAGACAAAATAAAATAGAGTTTTCTGTATACCTATGCATGTATGTACACACATACACACACATGTAAAAAGGCATTTTGAAGAATGATTCTCAAGGTTTGCCCCCAGGACAGTAATTTAACTTTGGCTGTCTGTTTTGTTCTCTCAAAGGCCAAGATTACAGATATTAAATGCTATACAACATGGGTTTGGTTCTTTTTCCCCTAAAAATAGCTAGAAAAAATGTTTCAAGAGAATGATTAAAAAAAATATTCCAGTAATAAAGAATGTTAATTCTACCTTTGCATTTATTATTAACTTTTGACTTTTTTTAATTTTATTTCAACCAATCAGACAATCTTAGCAAAAGCAGCAAGCATAAACCAAATGCTGCCTAATATCTACCACATCTATTTGTCAGTAGTATTTAAGAAAAGTAGTAAAAATTCAAAACACAAAATCCAGACAAAATTAATACACAGTAGGAGTATGGAAATTCAAATGTAGACACCTCCTGACCTCAATTATCTAAATTTCATCGGAGCAGACATACCATATATTTGCTAAATGTGATTAAAATTCCATATACTCCTTGTACCAGTAACCAGGAAATGTTCTAAAACAGAATTAAACATCATGCCACACCAAAGATTATAAATACAGAAAGTTAATAATATATGTATAAATAAAGTTAAAAATACAGTAAATTGGTAATAATTCCTTACTAACCTCTCTCCTTAGTTTGATGTTTTCATTTTCAGCATCTTCATTTCGAAGAGCAAGCTAGAACAAGACAGAAAACATTTATTATGTAGCACTAACACCACAACCTACGAAAACAAAGAACTCCAGAAACAAAACAGAAAACAAAAGCACAGTGGTCCCATTTCATCAGGGTTTTTTTTTAATTTCAGAGGTTCTTTTCAGAACATCGACTTTTGAAAAGATGTGCTAGAACTGCTCTTAGAAATGTCAAGCTGAAGTCGTTCTTACCTGTTCATTCACTTTCTTCTCTTTTTCCAGTTCTTTTTCTAGATCTGCTAACTGTCTCTCTTTTTGTTCTAATTGTTTTTCCAGTTGGCAGATCTCATCACGCAAAAAACGAGTATCACGACCACCAGCAGATCTTTGTACCATCTTAAGAGCATTAAAATAACGTTATAAATATAGCACAGTTCTTCAAAATAGAAAGAACTAAAAACCACCAAAACAGATGCTAAGACTAACATTCCTAATGTTCAGAAAAGGCAACAGGAAGGGGCTCACTAGCTTCTTTCAGCAAAATCCAGAAATCTCTAAAAATAAATGGGATTTATTCAAGCATAAAAAAATTAATTGTACATACAGCTCTTTGCAAATTTGAGGATAGTGAATATTCAAAAGCCAATAAAAGTACTAGCTAAAATGTAGGGCTATCACGTCGCTTTACCAGATTAAAATACTAGCCTAAAAAAAACTCATTAAAAAACCCCTACCAAACAGCAATCTATAAACTGACAACATTTTAAAACATACCTCTAATTCATTCTGAAGTTTCATCACCTTTGTTTTAAATTGATTTTCTGTTAAAATAGAACAGATATAGTGAATTATTCAACAAGGTAAAAAGTACATAAAACAACAATGGTTAAATTTAGCCTTTAAATATCTGGCTTCACTCAAGTGATTGACTTCAGAGTAGTTGGCATTTTACTCACTTCCCTGAATTAAACAAACAAACAAACACCCCCATAAAAAACCCCCAAAAAATACCTGTAACAAATCCTTTAGGAACAGCATAAAAAAGGCTCACTTACCACATTTGGCTTGCTCTTCCCCAGCTTTTTCAACTTCTTCTAGTGCCAGCTCTACCTCTTGAGTTTTCATCTGGAAAAAAATGTACAGTAAGCAAAGAAGAAATATTTACCACTAACATATATTAAAAGATTGCTCCATAGACCTCATGTTTAAAATGATGAAAGCATTTACAAAAAGAACATAGCACCACTCCCATTTCTCCTTATGCTGACAAGAAGTTCAGATCATTGAAATATCTTCTTTAGTAATTTATTCTACAGGGCTACATAAACATTCAAAAGCATGCTACCAAGAATAAAAAACAGTAAAAAAGTCTCTCTAAAACCAATGTGCTAACCCATGCTGCTGTTATTTCTTGCTTTCAGTACATTTATGAGTAAATACAAGAAAGAATGATAGATTTATAGGATCAGTTTTAAGACAGCTGTGTTTCTTCATTCATGTGACTTTATTTACTCTAAACCATCAACCTACCACAAAAACTTTTATTGAAGTTAAAATCATCACCAATAACTTACAATATCTAACCAATTTTTGAGATATTTGTTTGTATTTTCCATCTATAAACCTAAGGTTCCTTAACTATATAACCATGTTAGTACTATTCACTTTACTTCCCACTGCTACATGCTATAAACCCAACAGCTACAAGCAGAAATTCTGGTGGGTGCAAGCACACATTTAGCATGTAAATGCTCTTAGGAGTAACCAGTGTGTTCAAAGCAAGAAAAAAAAAAAAAAAGTAATGATGCTTTCAGTTAAACAAAAAATAAACAAATGTATCTGTAGAATTGTAAAAAGTGAGGATTAATGCAAACCTTCATTAGCGACTGAGTAATTTTAAAAAGGTGTATCAGTTGTTCCGGAGTTTCAGTTTTTAAGTCTTTGCCATCAACCTACAAAAAGAGACAACAGCACTTATATACAAATATCAGTGAAATCTACAAAGTAAATCCTTTATTTAAGTGAAGGACCAGAGAAAGTTTAGGGAAGAATGCATAACAAAACCCTTGTGGTCTGTTTTCCCCTTGAGTACCTTGGATATGTTCTGCAGCAATTTGTCCGCTAGTTCCTCTTGACGAGGCAGAGCATCTGGATCAACTTTCATAAGCTTCTTCCAATCTAAAATGGGTGCCATATTGAATTTCTAATTTTTCCTGGAACAAACATTAAAATAATAATTATCAGAAATATCAGTGCAAATCAATTTTATGTCAAATGATTTAAAGGAGCCTGGCCATTGAAGCACACAAGATGATTCTAGTAACTGTATTGATTTCATAACACTGATTAACATTGTGTTCACATTTTGGTCTACTGCAACCAAGGAGATTATAGTAGACCCAATTTTTCTTTAAGTTAAAAATTACATGCATACTCAATGAATTTGTGACACTAACGGTGAAGATCAAGACACATGCGAAACCTCTGTTTTAACTTCAATATCCTTTTTTTCCTTCCCACCTCTCAATGCGGTATTTTTATGTTCATGAACAAACACAACTGGATGCCCTTTGGAATAGCCCTTGTAGGATAAACATCTCCTTACAGCCACAAAATCATTATTTCCAATATTTAAAACACAACCAACACCTGCTTTAGTTTGATACTATGAGCATCCATTTCCTGACATTAATTTCTAAGATATTGAGCTCTTGTATTAAATATCCTTTCCTTTTGATTAGACTACTTGAATTGATATAGGACAGTAAACAATCTGGAAACCAACAAAAATCTGATCAGAAATTCGTGCAAAGTTTTGTTCTACTCCTTACCTACTGATTGCTGTGGGCCACAGTGATTTCTCACATACCTGAAAGTCAATGTAGTATCTGAAAAAGGCAGAAGGGATTGGAAGTCTTGGATTATTCTATTCTCTGGAGCTGTCTCTAGCCTTTATTATCAATATGTCCAAAGTCAGACTCTGTCAAGATTAAAAAAAGAACATTTTTTAAAAATCTGCCTATTGCCCTAAATTATGAATATGGTATTAATGGTTAAGAAAATTAAGAAAGAAATAAAAATAACTGCTTTAATAAAAAAATAACTTTTTATTAATAAAAAACCTAATGATACAGCAGGGATATATATTTTATAGAAAAAAAATCAAGGTCAATTAATAAATGTAACAATGCTTTATGCTGAGTACAATATTTTGAGATCCGTTCCATCATGCACCCTGTTCATCATTCAGCATTTTAAAGACTCAACAACTGAAACTTCCTTCCTTAATGAAAGGCTGAACTGGTATTACTTTCCCCAAAAAAATGCCTAAGCAGTCTGAAAGAAGAGCTGTAAAACTTTGAAATCCTGTTGAATGCTTAAGGGAGGATAAAAGTCAACCTTTCCTCATCTTTTCAGAATATGTGAACTACTTGAGAGTGTCCCTGTATTTACCATTTCTTCACTGTTTGCTAAATGTTTTAGAAAACATGCATTCCATATAATCCATGACTTCACAATCATGGCATCATATATACATTTCTGCTTTTCTGTTTTGTTGTAGATGGCAAAGGAAAATACAAGAAAATCATCTGCATGCGCATACTGATCTTGGCACTCCTACTTCTGTTAATTGAATACTACTTGATTTCGTTAACATACTTGTTTAATTGTTATTTTTTTAAAAAACATATTTTCTTAAACATTAAGATGTAGGAATTATGGGTATGAAATGCCCAAGAATCAAAACTATTCTGAAAGCAAATACACAACCTTACTACTGCCAATCTTTTCCTACCTTCCATCTTTCAAATCACTTTTTCTCTTAACTTATAACATCTTAAGAAAATATCAGTCCTAAAATTTTATCCAAAAGGAGAGATATCTGTATATAAAATAATCCAGCTTGTTGGGACTCCAGCTATATTACGGTGTGGGGGCACAACCTAAGCATAAAGCATGTTCCATGGTATGTACATACTAAAGGACAATAAGAGAGAACTTATTTAATGGAAGAGTTTTTCATCATAAAATTTAGCTGATCTCTTGCCCTCAACAAGAACCTGTGCTTTTAGTTGACAGACGATCTGTGTGGTGAGACACTAAGATCACAACTCTACAGGAAGTGTGACACAGATGTGCATTTGACATTAGTTATCACAAGATTTTCTTGACTTACTCAAGGAACCAAACATACATAAAATGGCCATATGTTACAAAGCTCAGCAGTGGGCAGATAGAAAAGGAGGTCTGGTGGGCATATTTAAGTACTGCCAGAGCAACAATAATGTCCTCTGCTACCTACAGGAAACCACGTAACGAGACAGCTAAGCTACCTTGCAGATACCTTATCATCACAGTGAAGTTAAGCACCAGCGGGAATAACTGTTCTTTTTCCATAAAGGTGCGTACAATGCTCAGCACAGAGTCACGCACACTTCAGCGCGACTGACTGCCGAGCAGCAGCACAGTCATGCAGGAGATGTGCTCTGCTAACTCCGCATTAGTTTACCAGGACTAACCTCCTTTAAGCTACTTCTGGTTTTCAAATGACGTTACCCAGACTAGCTCTCATCCGCTAGGTCTGCGGAGCGCTACGTCTTAACTACAAAGCCACAGCAAAATGGGCTATTTTCTTCCCATTTGTATACCCCAGCCCCAGGAATGATACAGTGACAGCCCGCGATCCCTCCAGCATGCTGCTGAGAGACAATTCTGCCTCCATTTCACCTGACTGCTGAACTAACAGATTGACTTATTTTGCCTCCACCTTCACCGCGGGGCACAGCTGAGGCATCAGCCGAGAGCAGACACAACGGGCTGTCACCTCCTCCGGGCACCGCGCTGCGACCATGCCCGAGCCCAGAGGCTCCTGCCTGGCACCCCCGCCCCCGGCCGGGCTGCCGGCTCTCCGCGGGGGTCCCGGGGAAGCACGGGCCGGCCCGGCCGGCGGCAGAGCAGAACGCAGCGGTTTCGGCCTCCTTCCTCAGAGCAGCGCCGCGCCCACTCGCGGCCGCCGGGCGCCCCCCCGCCCCTTCACCTCACCGCTTCCCGAGGACGGCGGTGGCGGCCGCTGCTAGGCGACGCCATCAAACACTCCCGCCGGCTCCGCTCCCGGGGACCCGGATACTCGCAGGCGCAGGGAAAGTCAACGCCCCCGCGGCACGACAGGCCGCACGGTGCCGGTCGAGCACTCCCAATCCCAAGGTACGGCTCGGCCACACAGCGGGGGGACGGGCGGGGCAGGACGCAGCCCCGCTCGGGCGAACCGTTTCACCAGGCAGCGGCAGCGAGCCGCAATGCCACGACGCTATTAGCGGACTGCGTTTCCCAGCGTGCCGCGCGGCTCCCGGCATGCCTCGGGGCCCGCCGTGCTGGGGGCGGCTTCCCGACAGCCTGTGCTGGCGGGAGGGGGGTGGCGGGGGAGGTGCTGTGCTCATGCGCCGTGTCTGGCGGCGGCGGAGCGAGCTGTGGGCGGAGGCGCCGCCGGTAGCGGTGAAGTCGCTTCCTCTGCGGCCTCAGGTAGGGCGGGTGGCGGCGGTTCCTCCACAGACGGGATTTGGGGGGCGGGAGGGTTCAGTCCGGCGTAGCTGCTGCCCGCGGTAGTTTTCCGCGGCAGCGGGTGGTCCTCTCCCCCGGCCTCATCCCTGAGCCTTCTGCACTTGCTGAGCGCCGGGCTGCGGTGCGGCCTCGGTCCCTGGGCACGCTTCCGCGCCGCTGGAGCCTGGCTCGGCCGGCTCCCTCCCTCAGGCTTCCTGGCGGCGGCCTTGCCCGGCCCCCTCCGCCCGCTGCCCTGGCCCTACGGTTCCCGCCTTGCCCCGGGGCTGCGGGCACCGCGTTCTTTCCTGCGTGACCGGCTGGCTTGAGGGCTGCAGCACTGCCCAGGTGTGTCACGGCCGGGCCGGGAAGAGAGCTGGCAGAGCAGCGCAGGAGAGGATCGCTTCTAGGGCCGCCCGGGTCCGTTGAGTACCGGTGGCCAGCGAGGGAGTCTGAGCGTTGGTAGTGGTCTGATGGCCCAAACAGTTTGGGATCCTGTGTTTTAGCTAAATGGGTGTGAGCACGTCTTTTAAAATTAAAAAAAAAAAAAGCAAACCCAGCAATTATCTGAGGCATGTTTATGTCTTTATTAATTCAATGCTGTGGAGAGCTGAAAAGGATTTTTTTTTTTCTTTCTTAATGGAAAGAGAAACGTGATCTTAATGTAATCTTTGGACTCTTGCCCTTTTCTGGATTTTTCATTTTTTTCTTTGCTGTTTCTTGATTAGTGTTGATATTTAATGAATGCTGACAGGACACAAGGTGCTTGGCACTCCTTATAGTTATGTAACTTGTTCTAGTCATGGCATAATTTAATTCTTGATTGAGAGTGAAGGCTTTTATACCTCAGCCAGAGATTGGTTAATTATAGCTCTATATTGGGTAAGAAAAGAAAATGGCGTAGTTGGGGAAGGGAAAGAGACCTGATTATATTTCATGAATGGGAATGTTACTGAGAATAAAATTCATTATGGTTAAGTGTAAAACAATTTCTTCGCAGGAGGAACTCTTATAGGTGTAGCAGGTGATACACAGAGAATAATGCTGCCTTGCTACAAGATGAGCTTTCAGGAAATGGATCCCCCTGTGATACAGAAAATAAAATAATACATCAGTGTTAGGATCCTTCTGAATAAGAACTCTTTATTAGTCCTGTACATCAGGTTAACAAGCTGTTAAGGCCAGTATAGCTATTTAATGTGGGTCAGCATTTTTTGAGTGTTGTTCTATTACAGAATCAACAGAAAGTACACCACTACATGTGTAGTGAAACCACATCTAGTGCAGCTAGTAAAGAAAATTGATGCAGAACTAACAGGGATTTTGAGATGGGCATGAAAACTTCCAAAAGTGAAAAAAAGAGTGAAAAGAATTGAAATATTAACCCCGCACAAAAGGAAAAAAAGGTTTAAAATACAGAGTGGCTCAGAGCAAATGAAATTTTTTTCTGTTCTGTGTCATATCTAATTGCATGACAAACTTTGTATAAGCAAATCTTCTTTTAGTGGGAATACACGCTTGTACTTCTGGAGTCAAAGAACAGTTTAGCTCCATAGAACACAGCTTGACCTACCCTGCCAGAAGAGTTATGTATCCATGTTAAACGAGCTTTTAATAACAGTATGCCATTTCAAAGACCTGATACAAAAACTGCAATATGAAAGACCTCATGGAATGTTATTAAAAATACCACAAGAAGTCATGTACTGTCCAAGCATACTAAATAAGGACATGCATAACACAGTCTAAAGGCTGTCTTTGCAGCTTATGCCACCCATGTAGCTTTTGTTCGTTTATTCTTTGGAGTTAACAAACATGCAGTTTCTGCTGTTGTGTTTCTTGAACACTGAAATTGTTGATCAGCTTTATTTTAGGGACACTATTTTTGTGTCAGTGTCCTATGAGGAAATAAATGATGGTTTATGTAGTTTTTCTAAATAGAAAAGGTATTATTTTGTTACTGTTTGAATGTAGAAAAGAAACAAAAAAACCCCTAAGGATTTGACTCAGAAATGTGAAATCCAGTTAACCATTTTTAGCAATAAAATACCTTAAAATACAAACCATACCTCTGTGGTTTGTATTTCAAATGACTGTTGCACCAGTTGCGTTGAACAAATTGAAGCTAAACCACCAGCCAAACCAGTATCTTAATCTCACCTATTTTTAATTTGTTTTATGTTTTGATCCTTGTTTGTACCAGCATACCCTAAAACGTCCTGAGTGTTAGTTAAGCTGTTTGGTTGCCCCCTGGGAAATCTTTCCTCTGGCCTGCAGTGTGTGTTCTGACTCCATGTCAGAGCTGCCATTCCTCATCTATTTGATCCTTCAAAGCTGTATGAAGAGAAGGCTGGAGGCCATTGCCTTGACAGGGAATGAAAAGTACTTTGGATTAGTCCTGTTCCTCTCGATCTTGTAGTATTTGCAGAGGAAGGTTCCCACAATAAAACTTTTCTTGTTATATTTATTCTGCTCTAGGATCTCAGCAAGATGAAAGGATAATCCAGGCATGTTTTGCATTCTTACTCCTCTCATCATCCCAAATACTGTTTGCCTCCTGTATGAGATTCAAGCACAATCATTTAAATCTCAGTTGCGCATCTAAGTTGTGTCATACTGGAGTTGTACCTTGGAGTGACATTTTTAAGACAAGATAAATTCAAAGGCTGTGTTGGAAAGGGACAACAGAAAAAAAAATGACCTCTTTCTGTCATTAAACACTTGTATCAAGTCAGCAGAAAGAATATTCAAGTTAGCCAAAAATAAAAATACAGAAAGGGTAGAAAGTAGGCAAAGCAGAGTCTCAGAAGCTGAATTAAAGTGCCAGTTTTAAGTGAGTGTTCTGCTGGGTTTGGTAACCCATTGTATCTCTGCTGATACTCAACATCTCAGCCACCAGCTTTTGGATTAACTTGTGGCTCACCTGTTTAGAAATAAATCTAGGAGTAGTTTTAGCAGTTCTTTGTTTTCTTCCACCTTTGAGAATCTCACAGTTTTCTATGTGAACTGTAAATATTTTAAATAGTTCTGTACCTTCAGTGGTTATCAATATACATGTCTACAGAGTAAATGAGATGCATGACTGTTGTTTTTTTTTTTTTTTTTGGCAATTCCTTTGCATATATCTATCTCTTCTCTGTCTTTAGAACTCCAAACAGGAGAGTGGGAAGCCTACATTTTATGTTTAGGTACGTGCATAAATGCTTATTAGTTTGTTTTCAAAGCTTTTCAAGAAACTGACTGATCCATATGCAAATTGCCTGTTTTTTGTTTACAGCAACCTAATTAATATAACAGAAAATTAAGTTCCTTGAGATTTACATAATAATTATTCTTCACATTGCACATGCAAAGCGCTGTTTATCAAAGTGACTGTGTGGAGTTACAGACTCTGTTACCTCATCTCCAGAGAACAGTTGCAGTTTGATTATGGTTGAAAATCTTAACATCTTGGCATGATTGAAAAGTGTCAGGTGTGTTTTTAATGTCCATGACTATGTCATAAAGTGTGAAAGAAAATATTTTCCAAATATGAGATAAAAAAAAAAAGAAAAATCCATCTTTAGATTGTAGTAACTAATGTTCTGTTATGGACAGTGAATAAGGTGAATTTTTGAAAAAAGTTTTCTGACAGCTTGAGCTCACCTTCAAGATACTGACTGTATCAAAAGCTGCAAATATCAATAGTATGTCAATTATGCTGAGTATTTTCAGGAGTAGTAAGAGCTTTCATACAAAAACTGGAACAGGTTGAAACTTTGCAATTGGGACATCTGAGATGAATTTCCTGTCAGTTTCTGTGGAAATTCTGAGCAGGATTAGGTGGATTGTAGAAGCTTTTTTCCCCATACAGAAGTGCCGTGATTTTCAAATTCTCTATTACTGCCACTACTCATGTCTTTTTTTCTAAAGAATAAAAAAGTGACTTGCATAGAGCATTTTCTCTGAAGTAGGCTTCATCAGAACAGAAGTTGTTGTTAATGCCCTTCAGGGTGTAAAAGTGCCATTACTCAGTAAAGAAAAATTTTAAATGTATGTTTTAAGTTTCTGAAGTTAAATATGTCTAATCAATAGAAATTTATTTGCTCTTGTAAGGGTCTGTTGTTGACATAAGGTGGCAGATAGCATGTTTATTAGGTGATAGGTAATTATGGAGTGCTAAATAGCTGTTGCATATTTAGGTATTGCAGCTGTAATCCTGTCTAAATACATACTTTTTCCTAAATTCATTTTGGCAGCAAATGGCTTCCACACTCTGAAATCTCCCAACCACAGATACTCTTAGACCATCTTTATGCATTTTTTATATGTGTTGAATTTTTTTATGCAGACTACTGTATTTTGCAGTATGCAGTGCTAAGCTGTCTGTAGTATGGATTTGGTAGTGATTGTAGAGAAATATTTTGTTTTCCTGCTTTTCTAAAAGTAGAGTGAGTTTTTTATTTTTGTTTGTTTGGAGTTTTTATGTTTCATTTTGGGTTGGGAAGGGGGGGGTGAGGTTTTTTTTTGGCTTAGTCTTGTCTGTAATTCTTGAATGAGAAGACTAGATGAGCTCCTAGAGGGTTCTCAGCAAGTTGGAAGAGGCAAACTGCATGCCGTACAAGCTAAACCTGCTTGAGAGCTCTGGTTCTTGTCTGTCTTTTCCACATAATGTCTCTTTACATGCACGAAAACAGTACAGTGCAAAATGCAGATTTCTGTGCCAAACAGCTCGAGAAAATTAGACCAACAGTCAGGTGTTTTGCACAGCTTGGGCATTCTGTCTTTCCACAGTTGACTCTCATGATAGTGCAGTTTCTGTCTGACAAGTCTTATCTTGCTGCTTATTGTTTTCATCTGTAAATTTACAACAATATCTGACCATGTCATGAAGAATAAAAACATCCATTGTAGGTCTTGGTAATAACATCTGTCTGTTCTGATTTCATCCAGTAAAATGGGAGCTCTGTGGCTGTTCCGTAGACCACGAACTGGCAGTCATACAGCCCAAGGGGTGGTTAAGGTATCTGTTGGACAGTCTTGCAATCTGTGAGATTAGTGGGTAGGTGAGATGAAAAAGTAACTTCAGGGACAGTCAATCTGTTCACATGTGTTGGAGCAGTCAGTGATGTGGTTCTCCAGCACAGCAAGCCTGTATTAACAAACAAGTTGTTAGGCAGTGTGTTTTACAGGTATTTATCAATACACTCATCACTGGGAGCAGTAAAGTACTGGCGTTTGCAAGACTATACTTGAGTTGACAGCAAATTTCAACATATCTGTTGAGTGAGAAGGGGAATATATCCACTCACCATGATTTCACTTGAGGAGCCCAGTCATACCAGGGTTTCCACAGCTGCTTGTGGATCTGTAATCTATGAGGCTGCCAGTCATGCATACTCCTTATGTGGCTTCTTAATTTCCAACATCAAACTGGTACGAAAAGAGTGTTGGCTGTCAAATAGCAATTGCTGTTTTCCTCTGAGATTAATGGCAGGCATACTTTTTCCTGGCTTACCAAGTACAGATGAACTTTTATAAGACTCTCTCTGTTCTAGTCTTGCATTCTCAACGTGTTGATGATCGTTCCAGGTTTGAAGCTTGGAGTTTGGTGGACCCACCTGTAGTAGCAGAGAAGAAGTTCATATGGTGAGTCTTCCTCAAAATCTGCCTTGTTATGCTAGCATAAAGGGCTGCAAAAACATCTTTTCCATGTTTGTGTTTTAATTCAGCAAGAACATTAAACTGCCCTGTAATCAGACCAGGAGGAAAAAGTAATTTTCCGAACTTCATCTATCTTTAGCATATATTTTAGGAAAATAAGACCTTAGACTGGTAGCGTGCAAATCGGAAGTAGTAAAGTATCTGTGCTACAGTTTTGTCTGATCTACAGATTGTATGTGGCTTTGCATTCCCCATTTTTTCTCTTTGTGCTTGGCCTGGAAGCAGATTGCTGGGAAATGGCAGCTCTTCCAGATTTCCTTTATGCCCATCTGTTGCCAAGACGTACTAGTGCTTTTGCACGCCACAAAAGTTAGAGGGGGATAGAGTGTGATGTGTTTGAGGTTACCAAGCTTGGCACAGCTCAAGTAGTGTGTTGTGTGACTTGCTGCTAAAACCAGAACAATGCATTTTGTTGCATATGTTCATGCCTTACAGTAAATTTAGTAAGCTGTTCAGAATTGCCTGGAATGTCTGTGCCTCATATACATGGCTGTAATGTGGTCATTCAAGACAAGTATTTGCAATCATATCTGTGATTAAAATGTGCATGTAAAGGAGGGGGTGAATTGCAAACTTAAATATTGTGATGTTAAAGGTAAATTTTTTTCTGGAGTTCTCAAATAGACTGCTCTAGTGGTGGGCTAGCCACTTAAACCTGACTTTGGGTGTAGCTAAAATCTTGATTTATTTATGCCTAAGAGTTCCTTTCATTAAAATGAAAACAATATTTTCCCTGCAGTTGGTGTGTAGGTAAACGTAGCTCTGTCAGGGAACAGGATGGTCAGTAGTGGTGTAAAATAAGGTTTCCGAGCAGAAGAAATACTAGAAATTGAGAGCAAAAAGAAAGGCTGGTGAAAGCATCACAATTGCCTGGGATTAAGGGATAAGTAAATTAGCTGTCTAGACAGATATTCTCTGTAGGAAAAAGAAAAGTAAAAACGTACAAAAAGTAGTTGAGGAGCTAGCAATTAAGGTAGGTTCATCTTTTTCCTTTGGATAGGAGGCTATACTTAGGAATGTATCTTTTTTTTTTTTATATTTATTATGTAACATGTCTTCCTGAAATAGGATTGTTAAAGAATTACCTCAGAGTTACTCTTTGATACTCAAAGCAGTATCTGCAAGGGCTTGCTACTTTGACCAATACAGTAAACTTACATTGTTAAGAAAGAAGTGTCAAGTCACCAAAAACCTACTCACCTTGCGATGCTTTTTCTTAAAGGGTGATTTTAAATAAACCTTACAATTGGTTCTGTATGGCAATCTAATTTTGTCCCATTAACTTGTGGAACACAGTATTTAAAAAATGTAGGGTTGTATGTTGGAAAATCATTACATGTTTGTTGTAGGTCCTTCTCAGATGTCACTGCTTTTCAGTAGAACTAAGGAACTTCAAGAAGTAGGAAGTGCACTGTTCAGAAGCTATTGCAAACAAGGGATTTCAAATTCTGTTTCTAGCAGGGGTGAGATACAGCAGTTTCTTCTTCCCCACATTCTTTGAGGGAGAAACTAAAATGCTTTGGTGAGTTGAAGTTCAAAAGGGGGCTGTGTTTTCATGTATTCCTGCAGTACGCTTTGTTTTCTTTTTTTAGTAAGGTTTCTCTGGCTGTCAAGAAGACCATAAATATGTTCAGACTTAATCTTGGCTTAGTGTTTTAAAGTACTCTGATCCAGCCTGGCAAAAAGATGTAGCAGCATCCTTTAACATTTAACTCTGCTTTTTTCCCTTTTTTTTTTTTTTTAATTGCAAAGACAGTGGCAGCTTTGAAAAAAAGGCTTGCTCTTAGTAACACCAATAGCCAGTGCTCCAAGTACTAAAAAAGAAAAAAATACCCTTCACTGCCATCATGTGAGTAACACTGAATGAATTGGTTTGATTCCTTTTAAAAGATGTTTGTCCTGTTTTTCAGTTTAACCACGCCTGCATCTTATTGCACATGTATTCCTTCTCTACCACTGCTCCTTTACCCCTAGTTGTGATAGGCAGTTGTTCTCTCAGGCCCAGGCTGCAAACTACGACTGAGATTACCTATTTGGGTGAGATATCTCTATGGCCTTTTTTTAGAGGCCATACTTAAACTGGAGCACAATTTAAAAAACAAACCAAAAACAAACAAACAAAAACATCACTAGCATTTCAGGGCTGATGATAATAAAAGGGATCATAGCTTCCAAATAAGTAATTACCTTTAGTGTGTGAACTCTGATAAACATAAGGCTGATAGGTTTTTACACATTTATGGATCCATGTTATCCAGCTAATATTAGCTGTTCTGTGTCCTTACTGATGTTACCCCTCTCTAGTTTTAGGGGAAATGGGATATGTTTTTGTTCAGTCATCTCTCCTTTTTCTCAAAACTAAGTCAGTGTTCAACTGTCTATAGCTTTTCAGGACCTTTGGTCCCAAGACTTGGCAGTAATCCATGCTGTGTCAACCAGTGGTCAAAAAGAATGCCTTTGACCTGTGGTTACCTTCTTACTCTTCCAGGGCAGAATAGTGTTTCTGAACAACCCAATAAATAGTAATTTCACTTTTTGATCAGATGACCCATATATTATTTTTTAAATAATCATAAAATTGCTGTTTAATAATCTCTAGAGTTTAGGAAGTTTATGCAAGATTGGAGAAAATAATATAAGACAAAGTTCATTTGTAGTGTCTTTTTTGCATACTGTTTTTTAGACATGAACGTTCAGTGACATCAGAGAAATTGGCACAGTTGAGGAAAAATGACCTTTTCATGAACTTCTGTGAAGAATGCAAATGAGCAAGGTGTGAGCTTCAATGGTAAGTTTAATTTTTATTACTACTAATATCCTCCTTTACCTGTTTGTGAACACCTATATTTATGAAAATCTTCAAGTTTCCTGTTTCTTCTTCAAAATGTTTGAAATTTGGGTTTAGTTGGTTTTGAAATATTTTGAGAAACACCTTTAAACGTAAAAACCATACACCGTCTGCATTTTTGATAACTTAATATTCTGTGTCAGTATGTTAATTTACTCAAGGTTCAAGAGAACTTAATTTTCATAGTTCTCCACTTTGCAGCATTCACTTGAACTGCATAGCTGTCTGCTAAAAACTACATCACAACTTATCATCAATTTTTTATTTTTTTTTAGTAAAACATGAAATGTAGCAGTGTATCCAGCTTGTGTGAGGGCTTTTTAGGGGTGAGACATTTTAATTAAAACACTAAATTCTGTAAGATGAATGAGACTTGAGAAAAGCTTTGTATCATACTGATTTTTAGACATGTACTGTAGTTAACTTCTAAAATATTGGATATCTTAATTTGACTTTATCAAGCTTAGTTTTTAATCAGTAAAACTACTCAAGTTTCTGTCCATATATTTCAGCTTTTGTCCATGAAAAATCTTAGAGAAGATGGCTGATGTAAGCCTGAAGGAAGCAGCACTAATTGTTGGTGTGGTGGCAGCCTGCTACTGGAACAGTCTCTTTTGTGGCTTTGTTTTTGATGATGTTTCAGCGATTTTGGACAATAAAGATTTGCATCCTTCTACTCCGTTAAAAAATCTGTTTCAGAATGACTTCTGGGGCACTCCAATGTCTGAGGTAAACTATTGGTGAAACACTTTGAGGCACTTAGGAAATGGGGAAAAAAAACTTGCAGAGAGTTTTTACACTTCTTTTCCCTAATGGGTTTTTAACAGAATATTTTGTTTCTGATGGAATTTGGTGGTGTTAGTGTTTTGTACTACAAGATCAGGAGCTGATGTTGCTTATATTCTTTCCATTTGTTCAATGAAAGAACTTGTAAGAAAATGAATTCATATCACGCTTCAAGATGCTATTTGTTATCCTATTCCAATGTTGAAATTGGAAAACTGACCATTTTCCTTTCTCCTGCAAAAGCTAGACAGTGACATAGAAGAGTATTTTTAACAGCAGTGTGGAAAGAAAGATAACACTCTTAAGCATCAAAGCTAGGAGTTAGAGAATGGGTATTGAATCCATTAAATTTATTTGAGTAAGTATGTTTATGTGAATTCAGAGGTTTTGGTTTGTAGCCCATGTAGAGTGGCTGTGTCTTTATCTGAAAAGCTGCATTGGCATTAAAGTTGTTGATAAACATCATTAAATGCCAATGGCTAAAGGGTTTACGTATAGTTTAGAAAGTTACACATGGTGTCATTGCTGAGCAAATGGGTAAACGTTGTCAGTCGTAGATGTTTTGCCTATCAAGGCATTCTGCCTTGTAATCTTCTCTTATGTCCGTAACATACAGGTTTAGTTCCTTGTGAGATACTAATTGCTAGCTCTACAAATAGACTTTCATACATAATTTTCATATAATCCTGTAATGAAAGCTTCCAGACTCTTTTTCAGATGTCATCTAGGTCTGTAGTCATTGAGAGTAAGTGGGTGCCTAAACTCCTCCCAGTATTTTTCAATGTTTTTTACTCAAAAAAAACCCCTAGCCACTTGGGGCGGGAGAAAGCCATCTCATTCAGGGTTGACTTTGCACTTAAAACCAACTGAAAGCCAGATTAATTTTAACTAAATGAAGTCAGATTAAGTTGATTGTTCATGGCTTTTAAAAATATTTTTTCTTATCTTGTATTTTTGTCTATACATATGTGCAATTCAGTTCCCTCTCTCCCCTCTCTGCCCCCCAGTTTTTTCTTAGATTTTCTTCTTTTGTTTAGAGACATACTCAGCAAAAGATCAACAGGCTGTCGGTTGACAAATGCATTTTGGAACAGGAAGATGATATGAAGTATAGTTTTTAAAAGAGTTTATGGATGGAGTAACTGGCACCATAGGCATATTGAAAATATGTAGATAATACAGATAGCTGACCGCACCAAATTTTTATAAAATACTGATCTAAAACATGAAATGGCAGAGTAATCAAAATACTTGAATAACACATTAAAACTATGTGGAAGTAGGAAAAAGTCAGAATTAATTTCTCTGATTAATAACTTATTTTAATTGTAAATCAAGTTTTCATTTCATTGACTAGACTTATTTATTTTTTTTTAGTATTACTGATTTTCAGGTCTTAATTTTGAAGGTAGATTACTAAGAATAGAAGGGGGAATCATGTTTACATAGATTTTTAGAAAGATACCTTGGAGTAAAAGTCCTTTTATAAGTTGGTGGTGACTGATTTATTTGTTTCCTTTTAGGAGAGGAGTCATAAATCTTACCGTCCCCTCACAGTTCTTACGTTTCGCTTGAACTACTTGTTCAGCGAGTTAAATGCAGTTTCTTACCACTTCCTAAATCTGGTCTTTCACGTGGTGGTTTGTGTAGTCTTCCTCAAGGTCTGTAAGCTTTTTCTGGACAACAGGAGCAGCGTGGTTGCATCCTTGCTCTTTGCAGTGCACCCAATACATACTGAAGCGGTAGGTATAGCTGTGATGTGTTTAATCTGTTCAAGCTGTATTAATTAACCGTAAATTTCATGGGGGTGTTTATCTGTTTATATACTGTAGCTCCCAAAAAGTGTGTGATTTTACTTGCACTTACTCTGCCCTTTGCAATGAGTGGTGGAGGTGACAAACTTTAATGCTCAGAGTTGTTTGGTATTCTATCCAGCTACTGAAAAATAAGTAAGGAAACATTATTTTAGTTGTTAAATAACTTGGGTCTCTGCTGTGAACATTGTTTTTTATGATGTTGGCTGCTTTAGCTTACATAGATAGTTGTGTTCTGTGATGATTCATCCAGTGTCATATTTTGCAAATAATATGAATACCTCTTAATTAATTTCCAGAATCACCAAGCACTCCCCTCTAGCTAATTGCCAAGTCTGTTCTGTCCATTTTCTTTTATGTCAATGTATCTAGCTCAGCAGGACTTTTTCTACGATTGTTGTTGCTATGCTACATCCAGCTTAGGGCCATTCTGTTGGAACCTTCCACTTTTGAACATAACTGATATAAGAGGAAATAAATTTCTCGCCCCTCATATTTACCTCTCCTTTGATTCTGAAGGAGTTTTTCACGCTATGAAAAGAATTATTTATAGAAGCTGTGTGATTATATACTTTTTAATGCTCAACCAGGCTTGCAATGTTGTGGAGTAAATGGCATCTTGTGATTGCCATTCATTAGGTTTGTTTCCATCAGAAACACTGATAAAGCAGATCTGTGGAATTCTCTGCTGTTATTTCTGCACCGCTTAGATGGGCTTTCCTAGAGTCTGGTTTACATGGGGACTGCATACCCAGTCACTTTTATCTTCTAGTACTAGGTGATTTTCAGAAAACTGAAAAATCTTTAAACTTTTTGCTTCTTTGGAGGTGTTACCTCATTTTTATTTTGGGGTTTTCGTCATGTGGGTTTTTTTGGGGGGGAGGAGGGATGTCTTTTGATACTGAGAAAATGAGGAGGGTTTGCTCTTACCTTACGTTGTTTGGGTGGTTTTTTGGACCTAATTTTGGGGGGTAAAGAGTTTGTCAGTAGCCTGCATCTATGTATTTTGAGAAATGTTTATGGGATTTATAAATGGTTGCTATTTGAACTACTAATATGACCTTGCTAGAAGTAGTTACTGGCATGTTTAAAATTGTAAACTTAAACACCTAAAATTTTTTGCCTGCTTTTGTGCTTGAAAGCACAAACCCCCATAAAATCTTGGGTGTAGTATGGGTTAAAAAATAATTTGTTAGTTTCATTTGGTTTTCTGTTTCTTTGAGAAAACATGCTTTAAATTTCAAAGTTTGGCTTTGCCTCTCTGTAATAAATGTGATAATATCTTTACAGGACCATTATTAGCAAGTTGCTAGTGACTTACCTTAGTGGTTCATGGTTTAGATCATCCTATGTAATTTTATCACTTTCATTCCAAATATGATTCTTTATCATGTTTGAACTGTCAGATTCCATATGAGATAACAGTAACACAGTTGCTTTTAGTACTAGGCAACAGAGTTAGCAAAAAGTATCGTATCAATACTAGAAAACAGTGTCATGAAAGCTTATTGTGAAAGGCAAGGCATTGCAAGTTATGAAGTACAGTTATGAAGTAATTTGCTACTGAGTGTGTAATTCTTGATATTAGCCACATGAGGGCACTTTAAGACTGTGATTGGTAGAACTTGATGCAGTACTTCAAACACTGAGATAGTCTCCAATTTAAGTGCAATTGTAGTTGAATTCCCCTGCTGTTGTATTTAGGTACTCAGTGAAGAATCAGTTAAGGGGTTTTCTTCTTCCTCTCTTCACCTTTTTCAATTTAAGCTTTCTGCTATTGAGAAATAGTGCATTTTATCCTTTCAAGTGTTTGCATTGAGAAATCTGCCTAACATGAACCAAGAAAGGTCTCTTAAGAGTTGGCAGTTGAGACTTGTGCACATGCGTAAAAGGCAAAAACAACTGGAAGTTTCCATACATGGAAAAGAGGAGGTAATAATGAGAACTGGGGACTTGGGTGCCAACTTAACTTGTTCAGACTTTAGTGAAAACTCCAAAACAGGTCTCATTCCCAGTTTTTATATAATTTGATGATGCTTTTTATATCGTTTGATAATTGAAATATATGTGATTTGAATTCCTTCAAATTAGTCTCCTACTTACTACTCCTCCTGTGCAAAAGTTTGAAACAGCAGATGCAATACATAAACACTTCAAACCTTTACCTGTCTTACGATAAATGGATTTTTCCTGGAAAAGTCAGCAGAGCAGGATAAATAGAAAATAATTTTCTGCTTGACTTCAGAGAGAAGCTGGGCTCTTGTGGTGGTAATACATAATTTTCTGCAGGATAATTTTTGAGGAAACTAGTGGAATAACAGCATCGTAATCTCATTTGTCTTTGGAATTCCAGTTCAGTCTTTCTAGCACCTTTGCTACTGTTCTGGCCAGAGGTATGTTGACCACCATTATGGCTACAGGATGTCAGCTAACCTTGTGAATGCTGGAATTTTCTCTCATAAGTCACCTTTGTATCCAGAAATAGAATCTCTCTTTTGTTGACAGGGGACTGTGAAGGCACATCAGCACACTTGCTTTACTCATGGTCTCTTTCAACTAATCTCAACAAAGTTGTCTTTAATTTCTATCTTAATGCTGGACAATTTTGAGATCCAGACAAAGAATCCTGAAACATATTAAGACATTTTGGAAACAAACACCTGTATATTATCCGAAATGTTAACATAAAATCTGATGTACTTTCAGTTGTGAAACATGCTTTGTCTGTGCGTGATTCAGTGAGTCCTTTGGTAAACGTATGCTACTCCCAACGGAAGCACCAGAGCATGATTTCAAATTCAGAGTTGAATGGTTTTCTTTACACTGTGACCTTGAATATTGAGTTACTCTCTTTATGATGTTCTGGATCAATCATGCTTGACCAAGAATGTACCCAGCAATAAAAACTTCTAGCTGGGTCCCAGTGGCCAAAAGTCAGTTTTCAGCATCATCATAATTAAGTAGTGAGCTATGAGTTTTTCTTAGCTAAATATCACTGTCTGCCTTGGGATAGCATGCCATTTTTCAGCCAGCTTACTTCCAAAAAATTTGGATGCGATCAGAGGCATTACAGAAGAGAACAGATAAGGAAGAAAGGCAGTCCTAATTGGTACTGTGGTCAGCACAGTGGCTACTGCAGTAACCATTAACATGGTGACCTGTCTGCAGAATCTATCTGTACAACAGTCCTTGTCAGGCTTTGCTTAAAGCTCTTATTGATGAAAGCTAGTTTCTTCCAAATATTACGAAGAAAGCAGTTGCTATCGTGTCCAAATTCTGCCTCAAATGGTATTTGTAGCTGGTGTTACTAAAGATAAAAGTACAGCTTCTCAGTTGTCTCGCTAATGGTGCTACTTGGGGGCCACCAGCCACCTGTGTCATCCTGTTACTGAATTCAATACTGAGTGAACTGAAAGCAGCCTTACTCTTAGCCTTTTCTGCTTGGTTTACAGATCTTGCTTGTGCATATCCTGATAGTATATCACACGTACTATTTTAGTCCTAGAATAGTCACTAGATGAATAATCTTGTGGTGTTTTTTTTTCTCTTTCAGGTAACTGGAGTTGTGGGCAGAGCAGAGCTTTTATCATCTATCTTTTTTCTAGCTGCTTTTTTGTCATATACAAAATCTAAAGGGCCAGATAATACCATAGGTAAATAATTGACTCTGTGTCACTTATACTAGAGCTCACAAAATGGTAATATTGGGTGTATTGGTTACTCAGCAAATGTGTACAAAAAAACTTTCAGCCCCAAGATACCCATATAATAGTACTTTCCATTATAAATTGCTTTTTTTTTTCTTTAAGACTTAGCACTTTTTCAGTTGTTTTGTAACGCCTAGAGTAAGAGACTCTTGCACTGACTTCTATTAATGCAAGTAAGTAGAAGTATGCTGAGCTGCTTCAGATGGTCACAAGTAAGCTGCAAAGTTTCAATGGAAATGTAAGAGACTTGCGTCTTTTCCAAAGTCAAACTGACCTTGTGAAAATTCATGACTCCCTATGGAACATTCCATTTTAAGGAGTGTTCTGGTGAATTCGGAAAGATTGGATTTTTTTATTTTGTGTTATAGATTAGTCTTTTGGCTTTAATTTGGCTCTTTCAAGTTAAGGGAGAAAGTTTTAAAATGGATACGTCTATGCTATTGTCTGCAGAGTAAAACTGATAGTTTTCCCTTTAATAACAAATGGGATAATTAATAACTTTATAGAACCCAGGATCTTCACACATGAAGAGCCAAAGTCTTCACTTTTTTAGGTTAATTTACTTTATTAAATGTTTGGGTTTGTAAGATGGAACATTTTCAATAATGCCTTCTTTATTTGCAGTGTGGACTCCAATTGCAGTGACTGTGTTTCTAGTAGCTGTGGCAACACTGTGTAAAGAACAAGGAATAACAGTGGTGGGGATATGCTGTGTGTATGAAGTGTTTGTTGCTCAAGGGGTAAGCTGTTGAAAAATAAATTGAATTTCTTAGGAATTCTGCAATGAGACATTAAGTACTTTGAAGTGTCATATTTCAGCACTGACTTTTGTGAGTTCAGGCTAACTCTATAGTTCTGTTACATTTTGCAGATTTTTTTGTCTCAACTGATGTGTAACATACATGGCTCATGATGAGGGAATCCAATGACTTCTATTTTGTCCTTTACATGTCATACAGAGATGTTATCAAATACACTCAATAAAGAGTTGACATGTCTTAATGGAAACCTAAGGTTTTACTTGACTGAGGTTTACAAAGACTAGCATGTAACGGTCCTGATTAAAGTCTGAGGTACATAAAGATGGGGGATTATTTGTTTTAAATTCCTGTAGTAAAAATACATATATAATAATGCATTTCATCACATTCTAATGAATAACCAGACATTTTGGAGTAGTCTTACTTGAATCAGTAATATTCTTATGAAATTTGTTGTTCTATGAATACTTTTAAATTTAATTTCAAATCTGATAGGTTTCATCTTAAGAATTGATGAGTCTTTAAGTTAATAGTAACTTTTGTTTTTGTTTAGAGAAACAAGGTGTTCCTGCAATGAAATAATTTCTGGCTTTTTGATAGTCAAACCATATGCAATTTAAAGATGTATGATTGCGTATTCTAAGAAAATTTTCTAGTTTACTATTCCTTAATTACTTGAAGGAATATTTTGCAAAAACTGTGCTAGTAAAATCTGAAAGGTTGTCTGTCTTGGCCATACATATTCAAGGCCAAAATATCAAAATCACATTTTTTTGTGCTTACAGAAATACATATGTTTGTAAGTATTGCCTTTGCAAGTCTAGTGAATAAGCATATAATTTTCAAACTGGATTTCTAAGGAAAACACCAGTATGTGACCCTACTTTTCAATCCACTCTTCCTTTCTCTTAGTAATTTTTGATCTGGTCCTCAGTTTCATGAAATTTTAACAAGTTTTTGTGTAAGTCAACTGAGTAGAAAAGATAAAATCTGAACTGAAGCTGCTTCTGAGGGCACAGGTGTAGCATGAACTAAGACTTTGAGCAGTTCTCAAAAGCTTATCAGTAGCTGTAGTTCAGCCAACCAGTACATGTGAAGCAATAAATCATACCCAGCACAAGACACGAAGACATTGGGAAAGAGGTACACAGGCAAGAAATTAGGGTATGTAATGGGGAACTGTGCAAAATCATAATGTTCATGAGACAGGGAGAGATGAGTAACTGCAATAGATGCATAAAATAGAAATTCAGGGCTATTCAGGAAGTGAATAGTATTTCTACCATTCCTAAGAAATTTTGTTTCTAGGACAAGTTTTCAGAGGGGCTGATAATTCTAAAAATAGTTATTTCTCCTCTTCAAAAATCTATTTCATGGTCATACTTGACTTATTGAAGTCTCTGAAGATGGTACAAATTTTTTAATCTGTCAATGCAAAATACAGAAAACTACAGGCATACAAGTTCAGATGTGACAGTGTTAGCAAGAGTACGTGAATAAAGTTACTTTTTCTTAGAGTGGTGGACTTCTTTTGGGGAGTTGTCATGAAAGCTCTAAGAAGCTGAGTTAAGTAACTATTGGGAACAGGTATTTAGGGAAAACCAAGGGAAAAAAAGATTAGGTTGCTAATATTTATCTAAGAGATTAATGAGCACACTGTCTGATTATAAATGCTTTTTTCCTTTGCAGTACACCTTGCCAGTGTTGTTGGACACAGCTGTACAGATTCTTCGAGGGAAGGGCAGTATTCCTTACTCTATGCTCCAAACACTGTTGAAGCTCATAGTCCTAATGTTCAGTACACTGCTGCTTGTAGTTGTCAGAGTCCAGGTTATCCAGTCTCAACTCCCAGTGTTTACAAGGTAATAGTAAAGTGTCTCCTATTTACAGACACTGATAAATAAGATGTGGCTTAATGAGGTCTGAATAAAATGGCCAAAAATACATCAACTTAAGCATTTATGAACTTATTTTAATACTGCAAGTGCTGACTGTACAATATTACATTTTTTTTGTGAAGTTGATAAATGGTATATTTCAGTAGCTGTTTACAAGAATGTCCAAAATGCTGAGATATCTGAGCAGGCATTAATTTTTAAAACTTACAGTTGTTCGTTTATCTGAGTAATTAAACAATTAAATGTTTGATTTCTAAAGTACATTTTAGTGACTATGTGTTTGAGCCTTGGCTGAATGCACCAAACCTCTTAAGTTTTTCCTCTTCTACATAGGAAATATTTTTTTGATTTTTAGATACATACTATGCAGAAAGCACGGTTGACTTTCAGATATAGTGCCTGAAGATAAATTTACATGAATAATGTTAGAACTGAAATACTGTAATTTATCTCAAAGTACAAGAATCCAATATTTTCCCTGAAAAATGAGGCAAACTGTTATGAACAAGGGCCACTGAACCCAGCTTTAGGTGTAAATCATTCTGTTTCTTTGAACTTATGCTGATTATATCCCAAACCAGTTTCTTAAACTGACCCTATCCTGTGCTAAGATGAACCATTGTGCATGGTTCTCAAGTTACACATCTGACAAGTGCAGGAACATTAGGATATTGTACATGTCTGTAATTGCTTGTTCTAGATACGAATCTAAAGTTGGTTTCTGAGCACAAAGTGGATCAAGACCACATAATTTTTTTTTCTTCTTCTTCATTAAAAGCTCCTTTTTTTCCCTTTCTTTTGCTTTAGGTTTGATAACCCAGCTGCTGTTAGTCCATCCCCAGCAAGGCAGCTGACTTTCAACTACCTCCTCCCTGTAAATGCTTGGCTTCTTCTCAACCCCTCAGAATTATGCTGTGACTGGACAATGGGAACTATTCCTCTTGTGGAGTCTTTGTTAGATGTTAGAAATGTTGCCACCCTTACCTTCTTTTGCTTTCTGGGATCTTTGATTGTCTTCAGTCTCCGATATCCTGGGGATTCCTCCAAGACTGTATTGATGGTATGAATGATGCATTTTTGTGCTTTTTTTTAAGAGTGTAAGTGGCTCAGGCTACTTGGCCACATGTGTAATCTGCTGTGACCTAGAGATACTGTGTGCATCTCCTTTTGGGCTAGAATGAACACATAAGAAAAGAGGAAAATTATTGTAGTAATAAAACTGTTAAATTGCAATTAAGTATGTCACTCTCAGGGATGAGATGGAGAAGAATAGACAAGAGATGAGAATAAATGTGCTCCTCTGCAAACTGTATTGCAGCCTTTCACACGTATTCAGAACTCAACTAGCAAATGGGGGTTTTCAGTAGAACTTAAATATGTTTTAAGGAATGCATGTCAGTCCTGCAAGTTGTCTACCTTATTTAAATGTCAGTAGTCATGCTGCGTATTTAGCAAGTGACTTGATTTTCTTTCTCACAGGTATAAAAGGGCATACTTTGGTATTTAGGAATATAACTTTTCCTCTTTTGTTGTTCTTTTAACAAAGACACTCTTCTGTAGTCTTTTCCATATTCTAAGGAAAAACTATTTTTGTCAATCTGTAAGATCAATTCCTGTTTTTCAGTATTATATGACGTTAAAACTAAAATGGATTAACAGGGAAGAATATTTTGGAGGAAAGGGAAAGGGGCAAATGAGCTAGTATTTTTTTTCATCCAGATCCAGTCATATTTTTGATTGTTTCCATTGCAAATTTTCACAAGATTAGTAATTAACTTATACCATGGTTTTTATTAAATCAGTGCTGCAATTATGTGTACAACAAACCTGCATGCATAGATCTTAGTCCGCTTCAGAAATAATGTACTTTTTCAATATGTAACTCAGCCAACAAACGTTTCACATGGATGGGAATATTTATGCACAATTTAAAACTAAGGATTTCTTTGCTAAGGTTGTAAGTCAGTTTTTGTTTGAGTGTGTTTTTTTGATATTTGTTTTTATATTCCAAGTGTTTTTTTTATAGGAAGGGTCTTCTGAGATTATTTACTCCAGCATGTGAGCCTCAGTGTTGCTTAAGTCTAAGTCGTCTTTAATGAAAGTTGTTTTCCTTTAATATGTACCTATGTTGTGTATACAGCCTTCAGTACAATGCTGATTTTTTTTTTTTTCCAGATGTAATATCTAAGTACCTGGAAGCAAATTTCTTAGGAAATGAGAATGCAATATTTTATATTAAAAGTTGATTGTTATGTACTATAACATGCAACAACACTGTAGGTCAAACCCCTTTTCTGCCTGCCAGTAAGTCATTAATGTCCTGTTGTAGACTGGATAGAGGACAAAACAATTTATTTCTGATGGCTTCTCAATCTGACTTGCTAGAGAAATCATAGGGGTGTCTTTGAAGAAAATGAATCTTTATTTATGATGCCAATTTACACAGATAATGGCAATGTTCCAGATAGCTATGTTGAATTACTAGTTTTAAAAAAAAACTTTTTTCCACATTTGGTTCTCAGTTCTGCCAGTAAAAGCCTGAATTTGTGCTGGTCAAAATAAACTACAGCCCTGGCAGGTATGAATTCTATGTGCTGTCCGTATGGATGCCACGTGGTATTAGTATAATGGTGGCTTTATCACAGTTGGTACTGCACTGTTTGATGTTTCACACTAGTCAGCCTCACTCTAAAGGAGCAATAAGGGTTTTGTAAAGAGCTTCTGCCATTAGAAATCTCTAGCATGTTTTGGCTCTTCCACTAACTAGCTCAATGAGACCCTGAGATGTCATGCAGAAGCCTGATCTGAAGGGAAAAGTCTGAAGTTACTTTTGTTTGAGGTCAGTAAATGTACAGCTTTAGACCTGCTGCAGAATTGAAGATGTTTACTTGGACTTTGGGGAGGGGGGGGAAGCAAAGGAGGGATCCAAAATGAAGAAAAGGGAAGTCGCAAAAATGTCTAAGCATGTCCTTCTGTATTTGTTGATGTGGATATGGATTTGGTACTGTACCGCTTGAGCAACAAGACAGAAGGGATTCCTTCTCCCACTTACTCGAGTGCCCGTGGACATTCCACAGTTCTCCCCAAGTACAGTCTCAGAGGATGAACTCATTACTGGGAGATGCAAAAGCTGAAGGACTCATTTTCAGTTTTCATCTGTGCGGTACCAGTCATCTCCAGGAAAAATAACTCTGGTGAGTGGGTACTTGTATTTCATTTTGTTGCCTTTCATTTTTGCCATAGGTTCTAAAATTTTCTTTTCAAAATAATGAACTAGGAGAGGACAAAACAGATCAATGGCCTTTTTTTTTTTTTTTTTTTTTTACCAACTGACAATACTAAACTAACAAAAAATGGGATTGTATATTATAAATTGGAACACATTCTTTGGCAGGTTGATGTCATTGTGCTGTTTTTCTTACATTAGTAAAGGACATGCCCTGGAAACAATGTATAAAGAGTTAAATTCTCTTATATTTTCTGTTTACTTTAGCCCTGTCACTTGACTGTCAGACTAAGTGACCTTTGTAAATAGGTTACACTATACACATTGAAAATGTTGAGTACTGAGAATGATACTGATCTAGAATTACTTTGGTGGCTTTTCACTAGGTTTCAGAATCAAGCAGTGATTGTGGCCCTTGTTTATTTCCTCATGAAATTTCTTGAGTATAGATATTCCTTTGTTGGCTGGTGATATTTAATAAAAGCTTTTTAGTATCTTTTGATACTTGCTAAGTGTCCCAAACAAACGTGCTTTACCTCTCTTCTGATAAGACAGTGCTTTGTGCTACTCATCTGTAAACTTTGATGTCTTGTTGCTGTGCAAATGTCAGGAACAGGCAGGTATCCTTAGGCTTCTTGGAGCAAGTTTTTTAACGCTTGAGTGTTGTGCCAAGACATCAGTACTTCTAAATTTAGCAATATTTACTTCTCTACTATTTATACTTACACCTCACTCAGGCTTTGAAATGTTTCCTTGTGAACTTTTGACTGGTTACTTAGCAGTTCAGATACTCTTCATAGATTATGGTCATATTTTAGAGTTCTGTCATATGCTTTTTTTTCTTCCTACATATTTTAATCGTTTCTATCTCTTTTTTTTTTTTTTTTTTTTCCCCTCAGTTGTCTTGACCAGGATATTTTTTGAACAAAGCCTCTGCATCTGCTGAAAGACTATGATAAAAAGAAAGCATAAACGAACAGAAGAGAATGCATTTTTACCTGCAGTAGGGCTTTGAGTCTATTGCCCAAGAAATTGTACTTGAAGGACAGTGTACTAAGGAGAGGCAAAAGGATCTAAAGAGAAGTTCGGCACAACATTGTGTAATGTTGGTCATCAGAGGACTTGCACAGAGCATAACATGCAAAAACCTTTTTATTAGATGCCTAGATCACAAGCGCTCAGCGGAGACCAAACATTTGCTGTATCAGCTGCAGAATCCTTTCCATTCAAACTCATTGAAAAGAATAGGCTTTCACTATACATATGTTGACCTCATGGGGCTGTGGGACTGATGTCCTTACTATAGTAAACACAAAGCAGAACAACCTACATTTTTAAGCGATGATAGAAACCAATGATTTCTTAAGATTTTAAGAGGTGACTTCAAATCAGTTTATCAGAAGATTTCATAAAATAAGTTAATTCATTTAAGCCTTTGTACAAGCCTTACATACATTGTAAAGCTATGTACAGTTTATTTGCATTGCGGTAAAAACATTTACAAAACAGCACATTGTTTTCTAAAGCACACTTTGAATGTACTTATGTACGTTTGCTTTTGTACTCACAAATGTGTTTGGCTGCTCAGAATAGAATGAAATAGAGAATGATACCTTCACTTCCCATAATCCACCCCCAAAAGTGTGAGGGCATTTACTATAACTAAACTAAAAACTGATACAGAGGACTGACTTGCAGATACCATAATGAGTCCTGCATTTTAATAGAGATCTGTGTTGAGGCTTTTACTTTTACAGATTTCGTAGGTGCTCTGTAAGGAACATGTACTATAAAAATGTAAAGGAGAAAGGGAGAGGAATGTGAAATGGCATTAAATTTTGTCCCTAGGTAATCAACATATTCTCCATATTGTGCTTGTGATTTCTTCAAGGCTCAATTATGTATTTATTTTCATGTAGCTTAATGAATTGCTGCGGATCAGCTGAGTTGTGTTAGTGATCCATGTGCATATTCTTGTTCCCTTGAAATATGAGCTAAAGCCTTACTTGAAGGTATAAATCAGTGTAGCATTTTTATATATGAAATCTGAGACTGACTTTCAAACTGGGTGTGTTAATTTATTTTAGTGTGGAAAAGGCAGTTATGCTTAAATATAGACAGAAGGTGACAGCCAGTTGTATTGAGAATTTCTAGAAAATTTCTCTTTCTTCAAAGAAACATTCCATTTGTGTAGGAATTTTGGGTTTTGTAACCTGGAGGCCAGATATTTTGAAATAATTATTTAAGTCTTTTCTGGTACCAGAGATTGTAAAGCTGCTATTTAACTATCACCTCGGATTTAAAGCAAATGGTCATGTGCCCTTCCTTTGCAGCAGATGGATTTTTCTTTCTTTTAACAAACACACCTTTTGTTAAGATGTCTGTTATCAACATAAGAGCTGCAATTATGGAGTTCATTGTCATTTTAGGTATTTCAGGGTCCCCTTAGTGTATTATCTAAAAACTGATGTTTATTCAGTGGCTGATTCTGATTTTTGTTATTCACGTTTTTTGCAGAAACTAAAAATGGACTTCACTGTATTGTAAAAGTAACTCCTTTATGCATCAGATAAGCTAGTATAAGTTTTTAATTGTTATAAAAAATAATGTCCAGGGTTCTCAGACTGCCATGTTTTTGTGTGTGTAACTCTTATTAAAACATTGTTTTGAATTTGAGCCTTTGATCCTAGTGTTCTGTCATACAGCTGCTGTTTTCTGTAGTATAGAAAAGCAAATACATTTGTAGGCCCTTAAGTAAGGAATAACATCATTTGCAGGTTAAAACTGGCCATGTTCAGAGTGGTCTGAATGTAAAATAGATCTTAATGTTTTAAAGAAAACCCAAACAAACAAAAAAAAACCCTCAAAGATGTACTATGTATGTTTGTTTTTCTGTTGGTTTTTTCTTTGTGATTACTTTGTAATTTTTTTCTTGGGTACAGTTTGTCACTGCGTGATCTTCATTACTAATTCATCTGTATTTCCTTTCTAGGCACTCTGTTTAATAGTGCTACCATTCATTCCTGCATCAAACCTCTTTTTTCCTGTTGGATTTGTCGTAGCAGAACGAGTGTTGTATGTTCCTAGCATGGGATTCTGCATTTTAGTAGCACATGGGTGGAAGAAATTATCAAATAAGAGGTAAGGTAGTGTAAGTGGTACCTATAACTGGTTTAACTTACCTCGCTTAATTTCTTAAAAGATAACCATATTTATAACTGCAAGCTTTCCTAGTAGAGCTTTTACCAGTATGAAGACAGGCTGAGAGAGTTGGGGTGGTTCAGCCTGGAGAAGAGAAGGCTCTGGGCAGACCGTAGAGCAGCCTTCCAGTACCTAAAGGGGTCCTACAGGAAAGCTGGAGAGGGACTATTTAACAAGGGGTAATGAGTTTAAACTGCAGGAGGGTAGACTTAGGTATGAGAAAGGAATTCTTCACTGTGAGGGTGGTGAGGCACTGAAACAGGTTGCCCAGAGAGGTTGTGGATGCCCCCTCCCCGGAAGTGTTCAAGGCCAGGTTGGATGGGGCTTTGGGCAACCAGTGGAGGGTGTCCCTGTCCATGGCAGGGGGGTTGAAACTAGATGATCTTTGAGGTCCCTTCCAACCCAAACAATTCTATGGTTCTATGAATTTAATATGTTATAGCTCTTACTCTGTTTCAAGTTGTTAATGAACACAGAGCAATGACCAAGAAACAATTTGGCAGTCGTGGACAAATGACAACAAGGAGGTTGTCAGGAGACCAGTGGGTTATTCTGAGGATATTATAATGTTTCTTTAAAATATATACACACACACACATATGCATGTATACACATATATATATTTATAGGCATGCATACATATATATATATAAAAAACCATCCAACTGCACCAAGCATTTTTAGAATGTGATGTAACTTACACTATACATTGCTACAAAATAGACTTTACCTATTAGCCTTAGTAGTATAACCCATTTCTTTTCTGTAAAGAAACATAAGTATTTTTAAATCCTAGGCATATTTAAGGATTAGGCAATAAAAGTTTCTTGGCCAGATTTGATTTGTACTTACTCAAACGTGTTTACTGTCTGAAGCTTATATAATGCATGTATATCAGTCTGCAGCCTATTAAAATATCTTTTACTGATTAAATTTTCAGACATGCCATGCTAGGAATGGACATCAGAGCCATTCAGTATTTGTTAAACTGAAGAAATTTTTTTTATAGCAATTTCTCCTTAGGAAATTCTGCTCTAAAAGCACGTTTGCATGCACTTTTCTTTTTTCTGTTATCTTCTACATTGGTCTGCACATACCTCCGTGTGACCTGGGTGCTTTACCCTTGTTACTCCAATAGCATCCTAATGCTAGTTCAGACAAATGGAAAGGCAGCAATTCTGAATCTGTGTTGTCTGCTATCATTAGAGGTGAGGCCTTGCAGTATAACTTAAGCTAACTGATGCTGCCAAAGCTGACAGCACTGGATAATGAGAAATTAGTGATACCTTGTGGGAGTGAGCAGAAAGTATTATCACAAATCCTACTACAACGCAGTAAAAAAAGTGATGTGAAAGAAAGCAAGGAACCAGGAGAGGATGGCTGGGGAGAAAAATTGGGCAGCAGTGCCATTTACAACAAAAATATTGAAATCAGCACACTAAAAAGTTTTACGAGAGAGAGAGAAGGCTCTTAGCTTTAGAAATATGTGGAAAAACCCCCAACTTTCTTATAAGACTGGAGATATAGATTATGTGCCAGTTCTCACTGGTCGCTTTGCTAATGTTCTAGAATTTCTCTCTTAATTCTGCTGTTCTACTTCTTATTTTTTAATATATTTTAAAACCAAGCACAGTAGTCTTTAAGTCTGCACTGCATTTTGTATGTCTTAAAAATAGAGGGGGAGAAAAAGCCTTTCCGTTTTTAGTAAACCCTAGTAAAGTACGTAGCAGTGTGAACAGCTGTTGTATAAGTCGAGTATAAGAAATAGCTGGCAATGGGGAACAGTCTGCTCAAGGAGGAGATATTTAAAAACAAAACAATATTCATAGTTGTAGGAGGGCTACTGGATGTTTAACCTGTTTTTTCATAATTCAGTTAGAATTCAGAGACGAAATGACCAGCATGTTAAAGCACATTGTTTGTATCTGTTGTGGTTAAAAGTCCGTCAAGTTTAAACTCCAGAAAAATAAACTGCATGAAATCTAGATGATGATTATTCCTGACAAGCTTGTCACAGAGAATGACTTCTGCCCCGATTTGCAGCTTTAAGAATAAAATTGCTACAAAGACACTAAACCTTTCTCCTATTTAGATATTAGAGGCACTACTATTTTAGTTGCTTATGGAAGATTGGGTAGTCTCCACAGCAGACCTCTCTATTAAGATGTGTTTTACAGTGTGGGAAAGATTGGTGATACATGCAATAAAGAATTTGTGTGGAATTGTCTGATATGAAACAAAAGGATGGGATCATCTGTTACTTGCTTTTTTAATTTTTTAACATTTTGTACAGTGTTTTGAAGAACTTCACTGATGTTGTGATCATGTTCATGGCCTTAAAGTACAGATAAGCTCTAATAGAAGTCTAATTTTTTATATATATTTTTGTTTACATTATGTGGACTGCATTTGTTCTTAAGTGAATTACACAGTGATAACAAAACATCAGGTAAATAACAAAATTAACTTGAAATTGGACATTATTTTCTGTCAAATTTTGGGGTATGCCATTTGGTGATGAGGCAAATAAATTGGAATATACCATTTACAAATACAGTCCTCGGCTTATTTGCCTCCTAACATATGAGATACTTATTCTAATATAAGTTAGAATTGATTGTGTGCTTATAACAAATCTTTGTTGGTTTTTTTTTTGTTGTTTTTTAATAGTGTGCTAAGAAAAATTTCTTGGGTTTGTTTGGCTGTGGTACTATTCACTCATGCCTTAAAAACACTGCACAGAAACTGGGATTGGGAGTCAGAGTACACATTGTTTATGTCAGCTTTAAAGGTACTGTATTCTGTTTGAAAAGGATAATGGAAAGTTTGTGTTGCTGTTCTTAAAAAGCTGCAGTAGAGCATGATAAAAATGGAGAGAAATGGTGCTTGTTTTGCCACTTTCATTTCCACATTGACAGTGTTAACATCTAATTAGTGGCTTTTGGGAATGCTTTAAAAGCAGTGTGATGCACGCATAGGAATTCATGCGCAAGAAATACATGATAATTTTTGCTTATGTTAAAGCAGTTGAATGTATTCTCTATCTAGATGAAAGCACAATGTGTTTCAGTACAAAAACTCTACAAAAAGTTTGCACAGAATAGTTGCTTCAATGTGCATATGGCACAATAGAATAGTTTGTACAACATCCTGTAACAATTATAATGAATTTTAAAACGTTTAGTATTTCTAGGAGCAAATAACTAAAATGGATATCGAGCAACAAGTTCAGTGTAATCATACTGTATGTAGTGGTTTGTTATTCTTTACATATAGCAGCTCGATGAAATCTGTCGTTTGCTGTGCATTTTTACGTCTTTAAGACATAGTTAAAAGAAAATCAGTTGTGTAATTTCAGCTTAATACCTTATGTATTCGTACCTTTCTTCTGTTTTTAGGTAAATAAGAACAATGCGAAACTATGGAATAATGTGGGGCATGCGTTAGAAAATGAAAAGAATTTTGAAAGAGCTCTGCAATTCTTTATACAAGCCACACAAGTGCAACCAGGTAAAAGCTTTGAGTAGTTGCCATTGAATGGTGTCTCTGCACTCCTAGTATTTCAGGATACTTAGCTTGCTTAACAAAATCTTATCAATGATCTGTTTTCCTCCAACTGAACATCAAACAATGTCATATACTAAGTTAGTTGATCCATAGTTTTTTAGAAATAAACTCAAAAAAAGTCCTCCAGAAAAGCTTCTATCTATAAAAAGATGCAGATTTCCCATATAAAACTATTATCTGGATGAAAATCTTTCTGAATTAACTTAAACTGTAATTTCTTACAAAACAAAATTATTATTTAATTTTCTTATTTAAAACTGATATATTAAAAAAAAATTAAAAATCCAGATAGTATCCAAGCGCACGTTTACTCTATTTTACATATTGTTGCAAAAGAAGTTCTAGGTAGTACCGGAGGACCTTTCCTTTTTCCTTTTAGAAGCCTAATAAATAACCTTCAATTTATGTGCCTCTACTATAGCAAGAGATTAAAGATAGATACGTGGAAGTATGACTTCAAATTTTTTCCAAGTAACTTTATAATCTATCTTTGGTTCATGGTTAAATTATTAGCTTCAGAATTAAGATTAAAAAAATAGAATTGCTATTTTTTTCTTGTTGGCCTTTATGCAATACCTGTATTTCACAGTACTCTGAAGGCATAGGTATTTATTTTCATGATACTCAGTGCATGGAAGTATTTGAAATATCATTCTTTCCTTTATTAAGATGATATTGGTGCCCACATGAATGTAGGAAGAACTTACAAAAACCTGAACAAAACTAAAGAAGCTGAAGAATCATATATGATTGCTAAATCATTGATGCCACAGGTAATTAGTAATTGTATTTTACCTACCACCACATGAGGGAACTCTATCAGACCTATATTCATGATAGGTTTTTTGTATTTTTCCTGAAACTCTGTGTAGCTGTACACTTTAAAGTTGTTAGGTATTTTTTAACACCTACCTATTAAGAGTAGGTTGTATACAATCACCGTTGTTAAAAAAATGCTAACTTGGAACTTCTTTTTTTAAAACTATTTTAAGTTACTTTTTATACTGCTGTGGAGGTTTTTTTTCTGCAATTGAGGGTATAAAAGAAAGCAGCAGTTAAACATGTATGCCTACAGTTTCTAGTCACAGTGGGTTTATTTTCAATTACAGCTAATACAGTGATGATGACTGAGTTTCTGAGGCCTCGAGAAGGCTTAAATGCACCGTTGGAGGTGGGAGAAGGTAGCTGCAGCAGCAACAAAAAAATCTTTGCCTGAACATACCGATGAAAATTTGTGCTTTGTTACCTTTACTATTTGTTAATTTATATTTATATCTAGCAAATATTACTTATTCTAGCTCTTTAGGAGAAAGAGAGGAATATTTTGGAGAACGTATGAAGGTAACAAAAGCTGAGGTTAAAATGAGACTGACAACAAAAATCAGCAGTCCCTTGAGTAGAAGTATGACATTAAAATGTTTGTATTGTGAAACAGTGTGAAGGTTCAAGATGGATAAAGTGTAAGCAGTACAACAGTTACAATGTCATAGCATTTTCATCTTTAATGACTACGTTTCATCTGCTGTATCAGTGGCTGGTAAAATATTATTTACACTTCTCTTAGGCTGGAGGGTTAACAAAAGGAATGAAAATGGATAGAATGTCAGTTTAAGCTTTAAGAAATATTCTTTGTCTGAATGTGGAAAGTTTTGCAAGGTCTGGTTGCTTTCTAGTGGCTGTCTGCATGAGCCCAATTAGGTAGTACCAAAGCTTAATTAACTGACTTCTTAAATAAGATATAAAAGTCATCTATGTCTTTATACAATTAAGAAGAAAAAAATATTCTGTTTATAAGTTTTGTATGATTTTCTGGGAAAGAAGAATTGATATTTTTAATCATTAAGAGCCTGCACACTATTGTCCAGTGAAACCCTAAAACAAATGTAGCAGAGTGAAGAGGAAATCTATACTGATTGTCTTTCATATTTTTACTCATCTGTGTTTGATACATATATTCTTTTTGACAGATTATTCCAGGTAAAAAGTATGCAGCAAGAGTTGCTCCTAACCATCTGAATGTTTATATCAATCTTGCAAACTTAATTCGAGCAAATGAATCTCGACTTGAAGAAGCAGATCAATTATATCGACAAGCAATTAGTATGAGACCAGATTTCAAGCAGGCTTACATCAGCAGGTATCTCTTCTAATTTTAGATACATATTCTTGAATAAACATCTGTGTAGTTGCAGTGCTATGAACAGTATTTAGTTCATCCAGTTGAATTAGCTGCTGGAATGGATTCATTTCCAAATGAGAAGATGAAGATTTGGGTCAGTAATCAATTATTCATTACAAGCCTCTGTTCTTTTAAATTCCTGTTTCAAGTGATGTGTTTCCACAGAGGCTGTGTATTCAAACATTGTATAGCAAGATGCTTCCATTAAATTTCTCTATGAATCTCAAACTGAAATTTCTGATCTCCTAGTTTAGTTTTGAACTAAAAAGCTTTTTGGTTAGCCTGAATCTGCATCATGGAGTTTTCTTTATCCTTCTTTGTTAAAGGTGGTCCAGAAAATGCCAGACTTAACAAAAAAGCACATAAATGTCAGCTAAGGAGAGAAAAGTAATGTGGCTGTGGGTATTGAGGGTTCTGTTAGCCATTTTGTTAGTTGTGATTCCCATTGGGACTTAGGGAGGTGCAAAGATGCCTGAACTGTAGCTGTTGCAGTGCAATTACACAGCCAATATCAGAAATCCTTGATCACTTTTTTTTTTGTTTTTGTCCTGCATATGCATTTGTTGTATACAGACTTTTGAGAGCTGAAAGCTTTGGGAATGGTCTGTAAAGAAGGTCCTGTATTGTTTTGTGCTTAAAACAAATGAACAAAAAAAGGAAAACCACTGTTATCTCACGTTTACTGTCTATAGGAAGGCAAACTTTTTAAAAACCCTGTCAATTATTTTCATCTTAGTATGAATACAAGTCGAACATTAAATCTGATTTTTCAACAGGGGAGAATTACTTTTAAAAATGAACAAACCTCTGAAAGCTAAGGAAGCTTATCTTAGAGCTCTGGAACTAGACAGAACCAATGCAGACCTGTGGTACAACTTGGCAATTGTTTACATTGAACTGAAAGATCCAACAGAAGCACTGAAGAATTTCAACCGAGCACTAGAACTCAACCCAGCGCATAAACTAGCATTATTCAACTCAGCACTGCTAATGCAGGAATCTGGTATGTTAGTTGTCCCTTATATAAATATTGTGTATTTGCATTTATAGGATCCATACTAATTAATTTTTTTTAATGAACTTTTATTTTTGGAAAGCAGAAGTTCGTAACATCAGAAAGAAGAAACTGTTTATTGTAATAATCAGTTTTAACTGGTTGTGTATGGAATTTGTGCAAAGTGTACATGTACTTTAGCTGATCACCATCTTTTAATATAAGTGCTGTTTTACAAAACATCTTACTTACATAAAGAATAGTGTTACATAAGCATCTTCAAAATTGTGCCTATAGTGCAAATAACCGCTTTTAAACTTGTAGCGACACCTTTTGTATCTGTTGTACCAAATCTAAATATAATTCAACAGATAATAGAATAATGATGCTGGCTTTGACTACAAGTCAACTGTAAGTAGTTTCATTCTGTAAAGAAGGTAGATGTCTCTTACTGTTACACAGCAATGATAAAAAGTAGCATTTTACAGGCGTGGTCTAAAAATCCTTCAGAGTAAATCTAGAATTAAATGTGTTTTCTGTCATTTAGGTGATGCTCGGCTTAGACCTGAAGCTAAACAAAGACTGTTACATTATGTGAAAGAAGAACCACAGGATGCAAATGGATACTTCAATTTGGGTATGCTGGCAATGGATGACAAAAAAGATATGGAAGCAGAGGCATGGATGAAGAAAGCTATAAGCTTACAGCCAAACTTCCGAAGTGCTTTGTTCAATTTGGCACTGCTTTATTCCCAGACAGCAAAGGAATTGATGGCTTTGCCTGTCCTGGAAGACCTACTGAGATACTACCCTGATCATACCAAAGGTCTGATTTTGAAAGGAGATATCCTTATGAACCAAAAGAAGGATATAGTTGGAGCAAAAATGTGTTTTGAAAAAATTTTGGAACTAGATCCCAACAACGTACAAGGAAAACATAATCTTTGTGTGGTTTACTTTGAAGAACGAGACTTAATAAAAGCAGAAAAATGTTTGGTTGAAACACTAGCACTGGCACCGCATGAAGAGTATATTCAGCGTCATTTAAACATAGTCAGAAGTAAAATTGCATCACTCAGTGCTACGGAACAGTCATCGCTTCCAGCAGATGGGAGTGCAACTGCAGCTGCAGAAGAAAAAAAAAATTCACTTCAAAATTTGAAAGAAGTAAAAAATGAGCAGAAACCCACCCGAACAACGGTTGATAACAATAAAGGGCACTCAAAAAATAAGAAACAAACAGAGAAAAACAATATGCACAAAGAGACTCCCAAAAAATCTACAAAAGAAATCAAAGACATTGAGAAAAAGAGAGTTGCTGCTTTGAAAAGACTAGAAGAGATTGAACGTATATTAAATGGTGAATAGTCTTTATTATGCCACAATAGAATAAGAGGAGAATAATATTTTTAATTGTGTAATATGTGATCCAACTGGAAAGTGGTTTCAGTACTTTGAAAATAGAAATAATGTTGACTGCATATCACTTAGCAAGCAGCAAAAGGCATTACAATGCTTTATGTGAGAAAACTGCAACTTTTAAATATGATGTAGGAGGCAGGGCAGGAATCAAAGGAAAAAAAGTTTGAGAATAATCTTAAATGCAGCATCCTAATAGTGAGAAAATAGCAGTCATGAAAATCATTGGTAGTCAGGGATATTCAATAATGCTACTTTCAAAGAGTCAGTATAAGAACTGAGTGGAAAATTAATGGGATAAGCCAGACACTGCTGCTTTCCCTCATATAAATCTGTTTGTATTAACATTGTCTCCATTTCAGTTTACACATCATCAGTTCACATCTTTCTAGACCTCTGCTATACATAAAAAAGAGTTTTTCTTTGCATTATTTGTTTCCAGAACTTAACAAAAGATCATCAAAATGCTACTGGTTGTAGTATAGGAGGATGCAACAACACACTAAAATTTTCAGTTACATACTAAATATAGAATGATGTAATAACCTTTTAATTGTTCTTTACTTACAACGCTAATGGTTTGTACTGTTTTATCTGATAGAAATCTTATGGTGCTCTTAAGATCTTCACACTATGCTTTTACTTTTAAAGGAAATGTGAGATTTTTCTTCAACTGTCAATCATCTGGTTGTTTTTTAAAACTATATAGAAAAGGGTGGTTTTCTCACCTTTCCCCCAGTTCATTGAATGCTGATAAATGCACTTTTGGTACAGTAACCAGTATGCTATGCAGTAGTCCTTGTTGACTTTGTATCAATGGCTGTGGATTGACTCCTTGGTGTAGTAAATTCTTCCTTGTTTATAGCAAACTGGCTTTACTATTTCTGTCATTGGAACAGTATTTCTATTCTCAGTACTTTTTACAACACTAATACAAGCAATGATTGCTGAAGGCAGTGTGATAATAATTAAGCCACTGAATTTAGCAATGTTTAGCACAAGGAAATGTAGATAGTATCCTTCCAAATACTAAGTTCTGTTGTTTTGATACTTTGTCTTGGGTGTGTGATTTTTATTAAATATTTATTTTGACTACTAAAATATTCCCATTTACAGTTTTCCACTAATGCATCATTTTAACTTCTTACATGAAATGAAAATCTTTTCAATTTCAGTGTTGCTTTTATCCTTGTGCAATGCATATATTTTTAAGTACTCTGCAGATTACCTAAACCAAATGTTTTCCATAATTATAAGAAAAAAAAGAAGTGTAAGAGCTGAGTTCAGTGATAATTTAATCATTAAATCTTACTCTTCATGTTTGGTCTTATTTCATGATGTAGAAGTAAGTATACCTTAGCAACTCTACTATTTAAACTTAATCCTTTCCGTAACTGCTCAACTTTCTGCCCCGGGCAGTAATCCAGCTGTAAGATGTTATATTTATCTCTATGGGAGGGATCTTAAATCATTGAAGGCCTTGCACAGAACTTTTCTTTTTTATGTCATTTGTAATGTTAACACAACAATTGCTTGCATGGTCATAACTAGGAGGGGGAAAAAAAGTGGGCTTTAAAAACATGATTTAAAAGCTGCAGACAGGAATACATACGTGGTGTGCAGCTGTTCTTAATACAAAAGTTTTAAGTGCTGCTTGTAGTGAAGTGCTCCCGGAAATCTCTTGACCACACCTTGAAAATCGCTGTTTTATCTTGTCTGTGAATAACTCAATTACTTGTAGCTAAAACAGCTGGTATGTTCACCTGTATACAAACAGTAACTTGCATATTGAGTCTTCCCTCCAAACCTTTGTCTTACAAAAGAATTAATCATCTGGGTGATTCAAAGGAACATTCATTTGAAAATGGAAGGAACTAAGTAGTAAGAAAAGGTACTTTCTCTTTGATGGAGCAGGCCAAAATTCTCCTCTGTTATATCAACATCTCCCAGAATCCCATTGCTGCACTGCTTTCCTTTGGCCTGCAATTGAAGAGGAGAGGAAATGCACATTCTCAATTTCTGCAGTTGAGCCTCTGTCTCCAAGTGGCTGCTTTTTAAGGACTAGCAAGGATTGTTAGATTTATTGATGCTAAGAGGTGCCATCAGGTTTAACTGAAATCATCAGGCTAATGTAAACTGAAGGGTGCTGGAGGTAGCTCTTTCAGTCTGTTAGCAGGTACTATGCTCCTGTTGTCTCTAAAGAAATTTTAGTAAAAACAAGTATTTTGACTAATGTCAGTGCACTGAGTTGCGTTTAGCCTGCTAGGATGTGTCAACCATTTTAAAATCAGACTCATGAGAAAAATGGTTCAGTAAATTGAAGTGGCACAACTTCTGAAAAATAAAAGAGCATTTGCTCATAGAAGGAACTATCAGAGAATAATTCCAGCTTTGCTTGCAGATAGAACAGAATAATCAGCAGGTGTTTTTCCCCCTTCAATTCAACCTATCTCTCTTCTTCATTACCTGCTGTCCTTGTGCAAGAATACCATAAAAGGCATCCCTTTTCAGAGCTCCTAATTTCACTAATACGCAAGAACTGGGAATTTCCAAGGATGGGACAGGCGTACTAAAATAATTTGTAGCTCTCTTCTCAGACAGTGCAATTGCTGTGGTTGCTGAAAAAACCTGAAGAGAAGTCTTACATCATCTTTGCATACAACACAAATTGTTCAACCTTAAATGTACAGCTGCAATAAGCATATAGTTACATGCTTTTGTACTTCTAACTTCAGTGCAGACTCATGCATTTGTCAGATTAATTTTTGGATCTTTTGCAAGTGAGTATATGCGTAAAAAGAGGTAAATACTTGTAAATATAAGGATTAATTGGTTATGCGTGCATATATAGTTAGGATAACTGGATGCTTATGGTTAGTGCAGTTGCAGAAGGAATCATAGAATCTTTAAGGTTGGAAAACACCTCTAAGATCATCAAGTCCAACCATCAACCCAACACCACCATGTCTACTAAATCATGTCCCAAAATGCCACATCTACATGTTTTTTTGAACATCTCCAGGGATGGTGACTCCACCACCTCTCTGGGAGGACAATCTGTACAATTGTGGATTAATCTTTAAGTATAAAAGTTCATGTGTTTTGCACATGAAACATCCTAGGGCTACATTTTCTAAGTATTGCAAGTGTTCTTTATTTTCTAAGTAGTATTATTTGTAAAAACATGATCATTTATATCTGATTTTTTTTTCCTAGTGTATTGATTTTTGTCAGCTCTGTCAGGGAAATAGTTGGGTATTGTGAAGAGTGGGAAACATTTTCCTACAAACAGGCATGTACAAAGTGTTGGAGATGGGGGAGTCACAAAGGATTAAGTGGGACAGAAATTCTTGTCAATGTCCAGTGCAGTTTGTACCTTGATTAGGCAATAATGGAAGAGAGACTCCTAGCTTCACGTGCAGGAAGATTTGCTGTGGATGGAGGGTTTCGTGTAAAAAGCAAGAAAATAAGCAGCACGTGTGCTGACAGAGCCCTTGACTGAAGGAAGTGGGAAGATTTAGGTTTCTGCTCAGTTGTGGAGACTTACTGAACTGCACCTATTTCAGAACATAACAGCAATTTCAGTATATTTAAAAAGAAAATTAAATGCTGAAATCTTGGGTAAGCGGATCTTGACTTCAACCTGTGAAATAATACCTGTGTAGCTGTAAAACCTACAGAGACTTCTCATCTAGCTCCTCATTCCCTGCTGGCTCTGGCATGAAGTGGGTGCGCTCAAAGATCCTCGTGCTCTGAAGGGGATGCAGGTTTGTTCTGTGCCCATGGGACGTGAAGGATGCCTGTTTTTTGTTTTCCAGGAGGTGTGACAGTGTGGTTACTGAGTTTCCCCTAAATGGATTTAAATTGCTGACAATGTGTTTTATTATTCAGCCTTCATTCACCGCAGCTAGCTAACCACGGACCTGAGGTATAGGCAACCTCATGTTTAATGGGACTTCAGAGCAAAGCGCTGACATGCAAGAAATGCCAATTTTCTGATGGAGGGTAAACTCTCTCCCAAAGCAAAAATTGCTGAAAGACTTTGGTACTGTGCATGTAGATTGTCCAGCGCAACATCTCAGCAGCTTTCCCTTCCTCACAGCTGTTGAGCGTTCCAAGACTAAGGAGCACCGAGCAGCTCTTTAGGCACAGGAGTTCAGCCATCTGCCACTTCTTTGTCAGGTGAGGGTTTTGCAAGATCTGGCTGTGCCTTGTAACTTGTAAAGCTGCTCGCATATCTTCTTCCAGGGTATGGAGCTTTGGGCTGAACATGCAAGTATTCGTTCCTTCCTGAATTTTCTTTGGAAAGGCTCAATGTAAGATCAAAACAATTCTGGGAAGTTAGCAGCCTGTCCCAGGCTCTTGCAAACTTGGCATCCCAGAAAAGCACCAGGAAGAGTCTCAGTTTGGGTGAGTGTACGTGGCTGGGCTTTTCCTTGCAGAGCCTCCATAATCCACCTCTGTCTGCCAAAGTGTGAACCTTTTACTCCTGTAAAGTCCAGCTTCAGCCTCTGCCGTGAAACCAGAATTGTGCTGCTCTGATTTTCAGCCTAGGCATCCTGCTTCAGATAGCTTGAGAATGGAAAGGCTGAGACACATCTCCCTTCACCTCACTTCCTCCATACAAAACTGTGATGCTCTTTCTATAGTGTTTACACTGATCAAGAAGAAGCTATCCCCCAAACCTCCAACATAGCTTAAGAGAAGGTAAGACTTTCCTGTCTGGGGTCAAAATAACATAGCATATACTATGTTACATGTATTACTATAATACTTTTTTTGTTTAATAATCTTTGATAGATTTCAGGTTATTTTGATAGTATTCAGTGTGTGGTAGTGCAGCTACTATTCCTTGAAAACTTAAAAACTCCTTTCTTCAGTCTAATATTTAGTGCTGTCCTGCATGCTGGCATATATGTTTCTCTTGCAAACAGAAGAAATTTTGTATACACACATCAGTCTCTCTCAAACAAAAAGCAATGATGTGAAAGAAAAAATCAAAGCCAAAATAAAACACCCCAAACCAAAACCACTGCACAAGCTTCTGTATAATTATCCTGGGATGGGAACAATATAATAAGCTGTATAACTTTCTTGGGCTAGGAAGCAGTTCCGGAAAAACAGGTTTAATCTTCCCTGGCACAGTCATACTGGTCATACCTTCAAAGATTGCTAGAAAGGGAATGGGACTTTATATAGATACCGTATACTCTAAACTAAGAAATTCTGTTTAAAACAAAATAAATTAATATAATAGACTCCAGCATAAGACAACTGTTAGTTGCTACATCTTTACCAGTATAAGGAATATACTATAAAAAAAAGTGAGTAAAAAGCCTCTATTCAGCTGTTGTCTTCACCTGTGCTTACAAAACAGTAAATAATCTTTTGTTAAATGTTCCATAAGGAGGCACTAACATTCTTTTCAGTAAGTTGAGAGGTTCCATGCTTGTTTGAGTGAGCTCAGTCTTTTTCAGATGTGGACAGAAATGGAGAAAGAAAAGAAATGCTTGGATTTGTGAGGCTTTCAATGCCAGGCTGCACACTGACGTTGCGGGAAAAACAGCAAGTATATATACTTGCCAAAATTTTAGTTACTGGTAGGTCAACATAGCAGACAAATTGGTGTATTTGGTAAAGTTTTGGAGGGTGATAGAACTTACAAGCTCTGTACAAGGTTATGAATTCTCTGGCTTTTTCTACACTGTAACTTACAAATGTGAAGCCTTGAACAATTCCAGGTAGAATAGAAGTGAGCATTAAAATAAAGCAAGCTTTTCAGATTTCCTATACCTATTCAGCATATATGTTTGTTCCTTACATGTAATTATCAGGGTATTGTCTTTTTAAATACACATAGCAAGGTATTTTTAATTATACATGTATTCATCCACGCACAATGAGAGTAGGTGGAGGAGGAAAATACAACAATTACAGGATGTCTTACCAAAAGTAGAAGTCATAAATCTTGATTTTTAAAATACCATCTTGAACATGCAACTCACCTTTATTTCATTTGCAATTGTTAACCCAGTCCTATGCTTTTGTTGTCCGTGATCGTCATTAGAGCTCAATGCTGTGGCACTAACTCTCCAGAACGGAGAGCTCAAACAAGACTGTGACAACTGGTGCTTTCAGAACAGGGGATTAGTTGTTACCGCTCTTCAAGCTCAAGCTAAATAATCGAGGCTCGCTTGTTTGAGCACACTACTCATTTAATCTATAGAAATATCAGACATTATGTATGACTACCTCAGTTTGCAAGATACAGTAATTTCCCTGTAAATGTGTGCCTTGTCATTAGCAGACAAAGCTGTGGAGGGTACAAGTGAGGGAAGCCAAATTATAAGAACTGTTAAGTGTTATTGAAATCTAGTAAGATAAAAGGTATGTAACAACTACTGTCCTCTGAAGTTATGTAAAAATTATGATAAGACTTATTCAGTTAAAAAAGACAATTGACAAAAGAAATTTACAAGGAGCTTCCCATCACCCTTTCTACCCTCTTGAACAAGGTCTGGAATGCTGGGTTTTCTTCAGCTCTATACATAAGCATTTATTAGTTTTCCAGTACAAATAGCTACAAACAGAGACAATGAAGGGTCTGTGAAAGCTTAAAAGTCGTCAAATTCAAATACTATGCAGAAACATGAAAGAAGCTGAATGGGTAGTATTTCATGGAATCATAGAATGGTTTGGATTGCAAGGGACCTTAAGGATCATCTACTTCTGACCCCCTCCACTAGACCAGGTTGCCCAAAGGCCCATCCAACCTGGCCTTGAACACTTCTGGGGAGGGGGCATCCACAGCTTCTCTGGGCAACCTCTTCCAGTGCCTCACCACCCTCACAGTGAAGAATTCCTTTCTCATATCTAAGTCTACCCTCCTGCAGTTTCAAGCCATGAGCCCTCGCCCTGTCGGGACATGGCCTTGTAAACAGTCCCTCTCCAGCAGGAAAGCTGTAGGCCGCCTTCAGGTGCTGGAAGGCTGCTCTAAGGTCTCCTTGGAGCCTTCTCCTCTCCAGGCTGAACAAGCCCAACTCCCTCAGCCTGTCCTCATAGGAGAGGTGCTCCAGCCCTCTGACCTTCTTCGTGGCCCTCCTCTGGACTCGCTCCAACAGCTCCATGTCCTTCTTATGTTGGGGGCCCCAGAGCTGGATGCAGTGCTTCAGGTGGGGTCTCACGAGAGCAGAGCAGAGCAGAGCAGAGTAGAGGGGCAGAATCACCTCCCTCGACCTGCTGGTCATGCTTCTGTTGATGCAGCCCAGGATATGGTTGGCTTTCTGGGCTGTAAGCGTGCATCGCCGACTCACGTTGAGGTTCTCATCGATCAAGACCGCCAAGTCCTTCTCCTCGGGGCTGCTCTCAATCCCTTCTCCATTGCCCAGCCTGTAGTTGTGCTTGGGATTGCCCTGACCCGTGTGCGGGATCTTGCCCTTGGCCTTGTGGAACTTCATGTGGTTCGCATGGGCCCGCCTCTCCAGCCTGTCAAGGTCCCGCTGGATGGTATCCCTTCCCTCCAGCGTGTCGACTGCACCACCTAGCTTGGTGTCATTGGCAAACTTGCTGAGGGTGCACTTGATCCCACTGTCCATGTCTCTGACAAAGATGTTAAATGCTGCTGGTCCCCACACCGACCCCTGAGGAACGCCACTCGTCACTGGTTTCCACTTGGACATGAAGCTGTTGACCACAGATCTTTGAGTGCGACCATCCAGCCAATTCCTTACCCACAGAGTGGTCCATCTGTCATATCCATGTGTCTCCAATGTAGAGACAAGGATGTCATGTGGAATAGCGTCAAATGCCTTGCACAAGTCCAGGTAGATGACATCAGTAGCGCTTCCCTTATCCATCAGCGCTGTACCCTCATCGTGGAAGGCCACCAAATTTGTCAGGCATGATTTGCCCTTAGTGAAGCCATGTTGGCTGACACCACTCACCTCCTTGTTTTCCATGTTCCTTAGCATAGTTTCCAGGAGGATCTGCTCCGTGATCTTGTTGGGCTCTCAGTGAGGTGAGACTGACCAGCCTGTAGTTCTTGAGATGTATTTAGATGTGTTTCTCTATATGTATTTATATCAGTGGGTTTGCATGAAGTTAAAGTATGAGCTGTAATGATGAGTATTGTTTGGATGAGTCATACTATATTTCTGCCCCTTAGTTGGGTGAAGGTTTTAGTGCAAATACTTGGATTTAAATTTACCTTTTCAGTGATATTCCTTCAGCTGTCTTTACAGATATTGCAAAAGTACTGTTTTGCTAGAATATTCATGAAAAGCAAAAATATGAAGCATAATTAAGTTTTGGGAGTTATTTCCTTCTGATAAATATGCATAACAAATTATACATAGGAACAAAACTATATGATTGCACAAGGATAAAAGCAAGACTGAAATTACAAAGATTAGGAAATTAAAATGATGCATAAGGATTTTCCAAGTACTTTCCAATTATTTGCACTGGTTTATCTTGTGATAAAAATAGCAAAAGGAACCCTCTTTGTATTGACTTTCTTTACCTTTTGATTATCTTATTGTCTGTAAGACCATTTCCCCTAAAGAACAGCCTTTCCTTTTTTTTTTTTTTTTTTTAACAAAATACAAAGTATAAAATTGGCAGATGATCCTTTACTTACAAACACAAAACATATTGTGATTATAGAAAAACAAAAACCAAACAAGAAAGCAGCTGAAATGCAAGAAGACATCTAGGGTTTTTTGTTTTAAAAATTAATAACAAAATAGCAAACATTGTCATCTTAGACTGTCTAGTGTCTGGGTGTCCTAAGAGCCTTCTGGCTGATGAGGACTTTAACTCATCAAGTACTGACCATCTCAATTTCAGAGTTTAAAAGCAATATTATATGGTTATTTTTACTAGTATACTGTTCCTTCTTCAACTCTAGACAAAATGGTATAAAGGCATTGAAGGTGAGACTGAATTTCAGTGGCACAGTCTCTGTATTTCTGGAATATTTTTGGGTTCTCTTTCCTTTGTTTTCTTGTGTTCTTTTGTTTCTGTGGTACTGGGCTGCCAGTGTTCCAGGACAGAAGGCTGGAAAGAGGGAAAAGAAAAAGAGGAGGAGCTAAATGAAGGTTTTTAAATCTTTATATTTGTGTTACTAATAAGCATCTTCAGTGTTCTGCTTTTTGTTTCTGATTTAAATACATATGTGATATTATATATATATGTATATAAAAATATGTAAGTCTTTACTAAAGAACTGGAACACAGTTATTTCAGTGTTCACTGGAAGAGTGCTCATTTTGTTTTATTATTGAAAACTATACAGTTTTCAATACTGTATTGAACAGCAATGCAGAAAAATACCTACAGGCAGTAATGACCAAGTTACTGTTTCAGGTTGTTACCTAGTATGAAGCAGTTGCATAAATCACACAAATGATCAGCTAAGTGCAGAGACTTACATAAATAAATCTAGAGAGTTGTATAATATGTAGAGCATAACACCACGTAACTGAATTTTGCTGTTACATCCTGTGATTGGGTTTATTTACTGCTCGGGATCTGGCAGGGTTTTGAGAAAGTAGCAGTTTCTGCTTCCAGGGGCAGCAACTGTTCAGACTGTTGTTCATCTGCTGTCCATTATCACTTCAGGGGTGAAGGCTGTTGTCTTTGTACTTGACCTCTTGGTAAGTATCTTGTTACAAGGAGGAGCAGAGGGTAGGGTCAACAAGCTAAACTAGAATAAGATTTCAAGATGATCATGATTATATCAAAACCAGCTGGTCTATAGGTAAGGATGAAATTACCTAGCTTTGTTCTAAATTTCTGTCCTGCATTTAGCTATTTACAGATAGCCTTCCTTCTAGTCCTAGTAGCAACTTTGGTACAGTTTAGGCCAGTAATAATATAAATCTTAAGCAGCAGTCTAACCCATGTTCTCCATGTGACAGGATATATTACAGTGCTCTGAATAACACCACTGGAAGATGTGGCCTCTGACCTGAGAAACTTATCATCATGGAAGTATGTGATGATCTAAACTAAGAAATAAATAAAAATGGCATTTCCATTATGTACCGGGGACTAGCAATAAAGCATCTAGGGTGTTACAAAACTTCTTAATTCTACTGAAATATGACAATCTTCATGATACTACTTGTTAACATTCCTCCAGGCCTGTAGTTTTCTTCTTAAGAATTTATTGCTTTTCTATGACTGCATAATTAGAGGAAAAATAGTAATTTGCTTTTAAATGTTGCTGTTAAATCCCATACTCAAAATTTTTAAATTTTAATTCAGGGTGATCATGCATACATCCTGAAAAGCCTGGATGTAGAATTACACCAAACAGTGAAAGTGCTGTGAAGGCCATGATTGGAATATTGCAGGTACAACATGACTGGAAAGAGTTAAGAGGGGAAAAAAAAAAAATTACCCAAGATTTTTGAGCACAAAGATACAATCACTGTGTCAAGATGTGTTTACTCAGATTATTGGGTGCTTGAGTAGACACTAGAGAAATATCACTTCTAACTTGCTTTTCACTTCTCTTTTTCTAAGCATTCACTTTCAGAGACTGAAAATGGTTTTCGTAGACTATAGTATAATTTGGTGTGGCTGCTCTTAGAAGGAGTTCTGCCATGTACCCAGGGCGATCTGGGGCTGTAACACATGATGTGTGAAGAGAGACTGAAGAAGCTGATTTTGTTTTGCCTAGAGAAGACAAGACTATAGGGGCTTCTTACTGCAATCTTAAATTCTCCAGGTATTTGCAAAGAAGCTGGAGCCAGATTCTCCTCGGTGACGCATGGCAAAAGGTAATGGCCACAAGTTGCAGCAGGGGGAATTCTAATTAAATGCAAGAAAATAGTTCTTCTCAGCATTCCCATTTGCAGATGATCACGCTATTCAGAGGTGTGTCACCCCTTTGGCATGTTGCCTGCTTCAGGCTCTTCAGCAGTCACATCCCTGTGAGAACAGGACTGTACTGGCCAACCACTTCAGCAGAGCTGGAGCAAGTCATTTGGCCGTGCCAGATACCATCTGGGCGAACTCCAGGCACACACAGTAGAATTCAAAAAGGTACAGAGAAGAATAACAGCGACTAAATTGATGCAAAGGCATTGCAAAGGTCATGCATTACTTATGTAGGGGTTTTCCAGGGGAGAAGAGATCTGGGGAAGAATCATGCAATTTATAGTAAAGGTGAACAGGAAATTACTTTTCTTTATTTCTCTTAGTACCAGGCTGGGAGACTTAAATGAATTAAGACTTTGTTGGTAAAAAGAATGTCTTCACAGAATGCATAATTAAATTTTATTGTACATTGCAAGATGTTGTGGTTGCTGAGGTAGAAAAGATCCCAAGAACCAAACGGCTACGTTGATGAAAGTGAAGATCTGTGAAACATCATTAAACACAAGGAAATAGATGTAACTTCTGGTTTAGGAAGATCTTTGTGTGCAAACTCCCAAAGCCTGGTAGGATATTTCAAGAGAAAAAAAGACTTTGTATTGCCCTGTCCCTAAACTTGTCCCTAAACTTGTCCCCTAAGCATTTGGCTGTAGACACAGAGACGTGTAGCAAGCGAAATGGACTTTTGGTCTGACCTATGCCATAAGAAATACTATTCTTAACTTCAAAATCATTAGAGAAAAAAGCAGAAAAGTTTTGATTGGAGTAACATAGAATAAACAATTATCTATTATGTCAGTTTTGTATATATAAATATAGATGAGGATCTTGTCTGTAATGTTTTTGGGCACATAAATGTTATGGGACCTTTAACTTTGCAGATAAAGACTAGAGAACAAATGCTAAGAATATGGTAAGGCCTGGGTATTTGTGTGCGTGCTGGCCAGCAAATTGTTAGATAGGCTGTGAACCTGCAAAAGTGACATTAATTAAAATGAATTTTGATAAGTAGTGGGGTATTTGAGAGGATCTGACTGTCAAAAAGCAGTTTAGGGGGGGAAAAAAGGTACAAACTGATTCATTTAAAATTAAATGGAAAAAATAAGTAGGCCAGTTGTTCAAGTCTGGTTTTGTAAAGGGCAGATTTTTATACACAGATGTGCTAAGACAATTAAAAGGATAAATTAAATCTAGAGAAAGGTAGAAGTAAAATACCATAAAGTTCTCTACATAGATTTCAATGCTATTTTATAGTTGATTTAACAGTTGAAGAAACCACTTGATACCATCTTTCTGAAATTCAGCTCTGAAGAAGCTAATAGTTAAACTAGAAATGACAAGAATTAACGGAGTTACTGGAGAGTGGATAAAAGCTATCCAAAAGGGAAAAAGCAACAAGCACCCCTGCATTATCTGGTAGCACCGTAATTACTCACGATATTCCTAAAAGAACTTGGCACTGAACTTCTCTAATATTGTCATTAATGGCCCTGGTAGAAATACAGTAAAAATGCTGATTGTATCTGTTAACAATATAAATCTGTAAGCGTTGTCAATACAGGGTGGGATATTGTATAAAAATCACTTGTTAGGACTGGATTAGTAGAAATGGGATGAAATTCAATAATAGATAATATAAGGTAATGCACCTGGGTACTGGTATCAAAATTCTGTTGAAAGCTAGGAGTTTGCAAGGAACTAAGGTGGAAATACAATTGGCTGTCCTACATAACAGCAGGATTATAAAATACTGAAGTCGTTTAGCCAGAGAATTAGGTGACTCCAGTAGAAATAGACATGTTTGTACTACAAGGCACTGGTGATGCTTATCTCAAATACTCCGTTTTGATTACCTATGTTCAAGATTAATAAAGTCAAACTAAAACAAATACACAGAGTCTCTATGACGTGGTTTAGGCCGAGCCGAGCATCACACGGCCACTCGCTCACCCCTCGCCAGCGGAGTGGGGAGGAGAACGGACAAACAAAGGCAAAAGCCTGGTGGGTTGGGGTAAGGGCAGTTTACTGGGACAGCAAGGGAGAGGGAAACAATCAACAACAGTACTGATAACAGAGATACACAATGGGTGATAACAGAAAGTAATTTACTGATCCCATCACGGACTGGACGCTCAGGCTGCCCTGGAGCCATGTGACCCCCCCCCCTCCCCGACCAGCCCCCTGTTATGGTGAGCATGGCGGCACATGGTATGGAATAGCCCCCTGCCAGCCTGGCTCACCTGGCCTGGCTCCTTGGGAAATTAACTTTATCCTCGCCAGAGCCAGGACACTGCTGGGTGAATAAGGAAAGCAGAGGGCTTGTGTTCTGCAAAGAGCTAGAGCTTGTTATTTGTGGCTAAACAAGTCAAAAGGACACATGGTTATCAAGATATTCAGTAGGAGGATGAAAACTGGAAGAAAAATTGCCATTTGGGCTAAAAGCCAATGTTTGTACAAGAACAAAAAGGGAGAAAACACTTGTAAATAAGCTCAGGTTGGAAATGAGCCAAAAGGCCCAGACTACTGGAACAATCTATTTTGGGACTGTCAAGGAGAACGGGGGAAGTTATTTTAGCTAAGGCCATAAATATTTTTGAAAGTGATTGCATAAAATGCTACCTGTAATAATAAAGAACTAAGCTTTGTGACCAAGAGGTTTATTCTAATTTTGTGCTTCCTTAAAGCACTCTGAGCTAAGAAATGTTAGGAATTTCCATCCCATCTTCTGTTTATTTCACAGTGTATGTTTAAATTTGAGGTACTCTTGTGAAAGCAGCAGTGTCTATTGCAAACTGACATATTTTGCACGTGGAATCTTTCTGCATAGAACAATGCAAAATGAGATCATATTAAAATTGACTGTTTTCAGTGGTTATAATCTTACTGAAATCCTAATGCAACAGTGAAAATCAGTTCTCTAAATTTATATATTTATTTTCTTTCTGAACTGTTTTACCATCTTACTCCTTTGAATTAAGAAACTCCCACTGTCGGTTAAATAAAGGAAGTTTTAAAGAGCAAATTCAATGATCTTAAGACAAATCCCTTGATGTACGAAGTACCACAGTTCTGTGTGCTGAGTTACTGGTGCAGTTCCTGGGGGACCACATGAAGTAACTGAAAGTTTGCAGTAGAATTCAATTTTTATGAAGATGCAAGTATTCCCTTTTTATATATATTTGTGATGGTAATGAAAGCCTTACAAAACATTGGAGTGAATCAATATTGTTGGTAGTATGACGTTAGAGAAAAATCTAACTCTCTTTTATTGTGTGCATGGCCTCTAGCTTGTAGGGCAAGATGACACAGTTTGCTACAACCATATCTGTAATAAAAAGTATTTATTATACATAATAATAATAATAATAGTGAAAATGCAAAACTGGTTATAAATAAAAAAATGTAAAATGAATTATTTTGTACTGGATTATATTCTTGGTTTTTAATATGATTTATAGTTCTGACTTTGTATGTATGTGAAAAGTAAACCATAGGCACAGGATTGTCTCCTAGAAACATTGTGACCCATTAAGATCATAGAGAAATACAGAACAAAAGTTTCACCTGCTTTTTTTTATTTTGGAAATACGGAAAAAGTGGTTGCTGAAACAATTTGTTAAATTTAAAGAAAAAGACAAATTATTTCAGATTCATCTTTTACCTGTTGAAAAAAAAAAAAAAAGATGAGTGAAAGCAATTCTAAGATCACAGTGAAGCAATGACATTACCAAATAACATAGAGAATGTACAGTTAAAAAAAAATGAGGTCCTGGAGTTTTCAGATTTTCTTCTTTGAAATTATTGAACACTTTTTTGTAAAATGTGGTCTGATCCTCATTCTAACTTTTTGTGAATCTCCCTTTTCACTGAGAGCATGAGGATCTAAGGAATGTATTTGCTCTATGTTAAAATGAATCATAAGTGTGTAATTCAGAAAAGATCCAAATGTAAACCTAATTATCATATTTTATCATTTTATTTTCCATTGTTAACATGTTCTTCCAGCAGAAGTCATATATTTGAAGGGCAAGGTGAGGGTCTGTCTTGAAATTTGCAACACCCAAGAGACATAAACACATTTTTATATTTGTGTTGAACCAATATTGTATCATCTTTATTAAAATTTTGGTGGTGACAATTTGTATTTTGTAGTATTTCCTGTTTGGATTGTAGTAAAGGTATGACATGCAAAGCTAAAGACTTTGCCCACAAACGCGCCATGGCACATAGCAAAGAGGATAGGTGCAGGCAGCCCTGATTGCCTCCACCGCTGCTCTGAGATGGCTGAATGCAGGATAAATCACTGCAGGGTTGTGCCTAATTTAAAACTTTCTTTCTGAGCAGCAGAGGTTTAACCCAAAACCTAGGAGCATGTCCTAATTCTCATCCTGCAGTGCTTTCTCAGTGGTGAAACAATTTTTTTCCAGAGCTTACTTCCAACTGGCCTCCCTGTGCCTCTACACCCTGTGCTGGTAGCCCAACCATTGCACTTCTGTTTTCGAAAGAAAGGATACAGGCAGTTTGTCATCCATCCCTGTTCAACAAACTGTTAAAAACAGATAGAGCTCTATCTCAGATTCACCTTAAACGAAGTGAGTTTACTAGACAATTCATTTAAAAATCAAAGCAGAACAAAAGCTTTTTCTATTTTCTATGATATTATAGCTTTCCCCATTTTTTTCCTCCATTCTGAAAGAGCATGATATTTGTTCTTCTCTTGCCTGCAGTCTTTCCAGAAAGACTTGACTGCCTTCACAACTTTTGCTTCCTAGATGATGTGTGATTTCACCTGTTTCTGAAGAGCACATGCTAGACCTTAAATGCCTGGCTGCCATGTGAGGGGTGCAAGGCTGAAGTGCAGGTCCTCAGCAACCCTGCTCAGCTGTCATCTCATGCTGAGGAAATCTTTGCGTACACAGGACTCACTTCCACAGGGCTCTCAGCTTCTGCTTGTCGAGATCTCACGGGGCTTGAGTTTCCATCACTACACACACGTGCCATCCCAAGTCATCAAGGCATCGAAGTGCTCAGTTCTCAGCCTTCAGAAGATGGACACACTTGACCTTGTCTTCCTATGGAGACTTACCCCCTTTCCCATTCTTAAAATGCATTGGGAGAATCCAGCCTTGCACAAAACATAAATCAAGAAATAGAGCTTTAATATTTTTGTGTGTGTGGGTTGGTCTGGTTGGTTGGTTGGTTGGTTGGTTTTGTGTCTAAGAATCTGTTTTGCTCTGTATGCAGAAGTTTTAGGTTTCAAACTAGTCTCTTGATTTGAGACTACCCTGAGACTGCACAGGGGCTACTTTTTAAGGCATGCTTCTCGTACTCCCCTCTTGAGAATATTCTGTTGAGAGCAATAGGGATTTAGTTTAGATCTTCATTAGGACCCAAGCTGTTAGGAGTCAGGGAATTCCCCTGACACTGGACTCATTCACTTTACATCTGAGAACTTGCATTGTCTTTCATGCTGCTTTTTCTCATCTTTATTGAAAATGACAGTTTTGTTGTTTTTATTTAATTCTCTCCTGTATTCACAGAGAAGAGCTTGTTTCTGTGGAATGTTCTTTTTTTCTTTTTTTTTTCTTTCTTTCTTTCTTTCTTTCTTTCTTTCTTTCTTTCTTTCTTTCTTTCTTTCTTTCTTTCTTTCTTTTTTGGCTACATCAATTTATTTTGTAAAGGAAATAAAATGTTTTATTTTATCTAACAGATGACTATAAGGATTTTGCTTTTTAAATATCTCAGAATCTTGACCTACAACAGCTAAGTGCTTAATTATTCTGTTTTGAACTCAGGCCCCAGATATGTCTGATATGAGGAAAGGTTCTTGAATAGATTTCTACCAAGTGTGGGATAGATGACGCTAGATGTGAAAAAAATGTTTTCCTCCTCCTCTGGTGAACTAGTATTCCAGAGTAGATTTTTTGTTTCTTTGTCCTGCAATATGAATCTGGTGAAGAAAGCTGTTTTGGTTTAATTTTCTTTTAGGGAAAAATGTCTGTTCAAGTAAATGCTTATAAGTTATCTTTTAATGTAGAAGACATGAACACTCAAACAATTAATCCGGGAAAAGATTTATCAAAATTTATGAAAAAGATCTTGCGCTCTTCTATAATTGTGGAAAAAAAAGTATGAAATAGATTGGATATGGGCAGCCATAGTAATGGAAAATATTTTATTAAGATCTTAGCAGCAATGTAACTTAAAGGTAATACAACGTACAATGACCATTGACAGGGCAAATAAGTAACAGGCAAAAGCAACTCTCATAAATCTGTTGAGTCAGTTTCTTTTCCAAAATATCATTGGAGTGAAATTCAAAACTAATGTGATGAAAAAACCCATGGGGGGGCAGTTAGGAGGAGGGGAAATTATACATATATATACACATATATATTATATACATATATGTAATATTTATATGTACAGACACATATTATTATATATTAATGTATAATATACAATATTGTCTAGTAGTCATAATACATGTGTTATATAATGTAAATGTATATAAAAGTTTTCTGGCTGTCTTACCACATTGTTATTCATACATTTTAATTAAATTCTTAAGAGAGTCTGTGCCTCTGTGTGTTGTTTTTTTCATAGCACTGTTAAATTATCTTTTTCACCCTTTTCTGCATTTGTTTCTTTTAAGGCAAAAAGCACATTGGACCAGATCCTGTAGGAGGAGATTTTTGAAATTTTCAGAAAGATTTCTAGTGGTCACATGGATAAGCTAGTGTATGACTAAAGTAGGAAATTAAGTGTGAGGAAAGTTATGGATTTTTTGCAATGTATTAGCTGCACCCCAGTAATTGCTTCTGCCCATGTTTTCATTCCCCAGTAAATGAGAGGAATCTAACACTGTGCTGAAGGTGGCAGTTTCCAATCAAATGATGCATTGCAGATTCATAACCTGCCTTTTTCTCTCATGGTGAGAGAATGAGAGCCATGTAACTTGTCCTAAGTTTTTTTATGGTATTTCTCAACCTGCCATGTTACTCAAATTATTAATAAAATAAACTAAACAAAAATAATAATAAAAAATAAATCATAATATTTGAGTAGAGTAAGTATTGTGCAAGAGATATCTTTGATTAAGTGGATTTTTGTACAGCTAATGTGGGTTTTTCACTGTATTCCCCATTCCAATAGCATTTCCTAAAAAGATTTCTTAAGCTATAATGACAGATATTCTCACAGATACCTCATTTTTTACTATGTAAACAAACTGAAAATATTTGAAATTGGAATTGTGTTTCCAGTTACACTTGGGTTGCTCTTTTCTTCCTCAGGAGTGACTAAAGTTGGAAAGAACACTACCCAAATAGAAGCACTCCTTTAATGAGAGGAATTTTCACATATATTTTCAGGTAACTTGTGTAAGCTTATTACCCAGAAAGATAAGTGAAATTGTCTGAGGAAGCAAATTGCGTGGGATCTGGAGCAAGAGGACTTGAAAGGAGAGGAGGTCCTGGCATTAAATCTCCTCTTTCATAACTCTCACATGCAAATAAACTGTTCTGCTGTTAAATCACAGTGTTTGTTTGGATTTTTTAATCTCTAATGAGTTATAGACATGAAAACACATAATTCCCAGAGAAGCTCATGTGGGTTTATAATGATCTGACTATGCAAATACTTGTAAGTTAGACTTAGCAATGAATTCATTTAACTTTGAAATAAAATCCTGCTCAAAGATTAAATCTGGCATGAGATTTTTAAAAAATATATTTGTATTTTTATTATATATGGAAGATAAGGTGATGGAGGGAATATGATTTTGACAAGTCTAATCACAAATTCTGTAGAGCTAAGCTTCAGCAGGTGGGATCTTTGATGACAGAAATATATAAAAAGAATATTTGTAAAAACTTTAATGGTGTTATACATAGTTTTCTGTGTATGTAGAGATACATCTCAGAAATGAATCCTTTTAATAGACTGAGAACCTGAAGGATACTTTGCAAAGAGACCTGAAAGGTGACTCCTGAAAATATATGTTGATTCATAATTTGTTACAGTTAGCCTGTTAATAATTAATGCTGCTAATACTACATATTTCAGAGCTGTATGAAAAATGTTAAACTCTTCAGAGTATCTTTATAATCCCCATTTATTTGACCTTACTGGAGATTCAACTTTTATTGTAGAGGTTAGCACTTCTGATTACATAGCAGACCATTTTTGTAGTAGGTCTATAAGATCTCAGGTTGTTAGAATAAACACTAGATTTCTGTTGGATGATCAGAAGCAAATACTGAAGATATGGCCTTTGTTTTTCTTCCTTATTGCACTTTTACATGACCAAAATGAAAATTCTTAGCTTTAATGTCAAATATGTTAAAAAGTTAGTATGAAAAACTGGACTCCATAAAAATTTTTAGTGGAATCTTTTCCAGTAGACTTATCCATGATATGCTGTCTAGTGAACTAAATTAAGCCCAAATTGTCTTTTTATGCTGAGCAAAACTGAATTCCATGTACATATTATGTATGTAACTTTCATTGAAGACTTTAATAATTATACAAAAAAAAAGAAGTTTTTATGACTTCTGCCTTTAATGATTTTTAAGAAATAGACTTTTTCTAGTCACAATGGACTTAAGGAGCAATTAATGAAATTCCAAACAAATCTCTGCTTTGTCTCTATTGGTGTCAGTAACCATTTGTCAAATGATAACTTGTGAAATTTCTAAGCCTGCAAATGTTTTGGCTACATCCATGTTTTATTTCTTCTTTCATTTCCCCATATTCCATAATTCTTTTATGTTAAGTTTAGAAAAGAGTATATATTCCTGTCGACTTATAAATAAGAGCTCTGATATACTCATAGTATCTTATTGTCTGCCAGTATTGCTTTAAACAATCTGAAAAACAATAATTATATGATTTATCTTTTCTTTTTCAGGACAAGTAACACAGTCAAGAATCTTGCTATCAAAGTACTGCTCTTCATTTTCAATGTTAAACAAGATGATATGTTTAAAAAAAAATTAAAAAAAAAATTGTGATTATAGAAATGAGTCTTGCCTCCAGATCAGGTCCTACCTCCTAGAGGAGCTTACCCCAGGGTTTCAGGTCAGTTGACAACTACAGTCCCTTAATTGAGTAGACTGAGAACCTATCTTACCCTATGACAATTCACTTGTGCCACTGGAGCAGAGTTACTTGTCCTGGATGTCGGGCAGTTTTAGGTGTTCTGCCCCTATAGGCTATAGAAAAAGAATGATGAACCCCTGCATGTTCCTGATGTTTCTTTTTTTTTAATGGGAAGCTGGTATGGGAGGTAGATGGTAGATCTGATCTGTGTTGACTATGTGAAGCACTGTGTTCGTGAGATGTGTCTAAGCAATGACATTTTCTAGTCTAACTGTACCAGACAGGTGTCATTTGAGAAGTGATCAAATCTCACGTGAATGAGGCAAAATTTGGTGGGTAAACATTATTGGCAGTGACTCTGTGTGTTGGGTTTGCATGGCAAGGTTTTGGTAGTGGGGGGAGGCTACAGGGGTGGCTTCTGTGAGAAGCTGCTAGAAGTTTCCTTCCCCTGTGTCTGATAGAGCCAATGCCAGCCGGCTCCAAGATGGACCTGCTGCTGGCCAAGGCCAAGCCCATCAGCACCTCTGTGATAACATATTTGAGAAGGGAGAAAAAACGGTTAGAGAGAGCTTTTTCAGCTGGAGAGAGGAGTGAGAAGACATAAGAAACTCTGCAGACACCAAGGTCAGTGCAGAAGGAGGGGGAGGAGGTGCTCCAGGCACCAGAGCAGAGATCCCCCTGCAGCCCATGGTGAAGACCATGGTGAAGCAGGCTGTCCCCTTGCAGCCCATGGAGGAAGGATGAGGGGGTGTAGAGATTCCATCTGCAGCCCATGGTGCAGATGGACCCCATGCCAGAGTAGGTGGAGGCACCTGAAGGAGGCTGTGGTCCCATGGGGAGCCTGCACTGGAGCAAGTTCCTGGCAGGACCTGTGGAGCCGTGGAGAGAGAAGCCCACACCAGAGCAGGTTTGCTGGCAGGACTTGTGACCCCGTGGGGGACCCACGCTGGAGCACTCTTCTCCTGAAGGTCTGCACCCTGTGGGAGAGACCCACGCTGGAGCAGTTTGTGAAGGACTGTAGCCCGTGGGAAGGACTCACGTTGGAGAAGTTCAGGAAGGACTGTCTCCCATGAGAGGGACTCCATGCTGGAGCAGGAGTCATTCGATGAGAGGAGTCCTCCCCCTGAGGATGAAGAAGTGGCAGAAACAACGTGTGACCAACTGACTGTAACCCCCATTCCCCGTCCCCCTGTGCTGCTGAGGAGGGAGGAGGTTTGAAGCCAGGAGTGAAGTTGAGCCTGGGAAGATGGGAGGGGGGGAGGGAGGGGTTTTAAGATTTGATTTTATTTCTCATTCCTCTGCTCTGTATCCCTTTGGCTAGTTTGGGTCAGCTGTCCTGGCTGTGTCCCCTCCCAGCTTCTTCTGAAAATGAACTCTATTCTCACTGAAACCCAGGACATTATCTACCCCTTATTCTATACCATTTATACCATGTCCAGATCCTACACTTTCCACTTAATCACCAGCACTCTTCCTGTCTTTGATATATGTACACACAGAGAGAGATATCATTCCCTTTTTCTGTGTGGGCTGTCCCTCTAAAGTGTCCATTGAGCTCATTTAAATCGTAAATTTGAGCTCCTTCTGTCATAAGTCTTTCAGGACAGGAGAGATGGTGTGTGCTGTTGGATTGTTGTATGCTGCATCCAGAGCTCATGACTGTTGTATCTGGTGTGGTTATATACTGAGCATGATGTCATATGGTACAGAATATCCCTTTGGCTAGTTTGGGTCAGCTGTCCTGGCTGTGTCCCCTCTCAGATTCTCAGGAAAATTAACTCTATCCTCACCAAAACCCAGGACACTTCTGCACAAAGAAAGGACTTACACCTACATGTACAGCTGCCATGCTTGTAACCTGTCCAGACATGCCATGAGATATCAAACAGTTGGACATGTTCAGGCACGAGTCCCTTCATGCATCCAAGGGCATGCTCAAGTCTGAGCTTCTACATGTATTTTGCAGTCTTTATGGAACTGTCTGATTTGTAAGAATAGGATGACACTGTTAACCAAAGCATATTAAAATGGCAATGGGAACCTTTTAAAATTATTTCCTTTGCTATTTATGTTGCTTCTTTACTGCTGAGTCCAGTTTTAGACCAACATTTTCCATTTCTTCATTTGCCTTATCAGGTCAGCACATTTTGTTTCTTGGTGGTAGTGATGTAGGTTTATATCTCAGAGAACAGCAGCTATGCATCTACTCCAAAGGCAGATGGTAAAATGCTCTGGAACCCAAGCACCAACATTTTGCCTGGACAACTGCTGCTGTACAACTGGTAGATGATAACACTTAGGAAAATCAGTGAATAAAAGTAAGTCATCTCAATTGCAACAAATATCCCATGCTTCAGAATACTTGTGTTTAAAATGAGAGCTAATTATATGGTAGGGCATAGGAAAATTATTTATGATATTCCTAAGACTCACATTGGGAGTACTTTTGACAGTAGAATGGGTAATAAATATTCTTAACAAAAGCATTGTTGAAAAAAAGTAAATTTATAAAGCTTTACTGTGTTTTGTTTAAATGAACTTTTGATGTTTCAATTTATTTTGGGGGATGTCAACACAAGGAGTCTCACTGGGATAGGGAAAAACTGCCAGGACTTTTGGTGGTTGCACAGTATGTTCAGAAAAGTTGCACTGTTGGAAGCAGCGTGGCCACCAATTTGTAATGACCTGGTAATTGAGTCTGTGAATAACCTTGTAAATATGATCTTCTTAGGAGATTTGCTAATTCTCTTAGCAGTGAAGTAGCCAAGAACACACAATGAGGAGGGTCAGGGTCAAAATCTTCCAATTCACTGGAAAGTACTTTCAAAAAGTAAACAAACTCTGTCAAAGCAGTATCCTGATTTTCAGGGGGTTTATATCTTTATTAGAAATACCATGTATGAATATCTTTTACCTTCACTGAAACCAAGCATTTAGTCACAAATCTGAATTCTAAAGGTGTTTTAACTGAAACATAGTTTGAAGGCACATATGCTAGATTCTCAGAGCTATTCGGTAAAACAGGTATGATTGCAGTATTTCACATGATATCTTGGTAATGTCAAGTCCGTCTTCTGCTTACAGATGAAAATAGTTGTTATTTTTGTAACAGGTTCACTAGTTTGGGCTACATTCTTCTTCTAAAGCCTGTTAGTCCTGAAGAAACCCAAAAGCAGAAACTTGGGAGTTTTGAAGTTACACTGATTTGACCCATTGACAAGATTTACTTAGTAATCAATTTTAAGTATGCTGTGAAAATATATGTGCATTAAAATACAGTGATGCATTATGATACAAATCTGAAAAATGAGTCAATTGTGTAACTGGTAAGAGTTAAGAATTATTTGGAAAAAAATTCAATTTCAGCAACTTTTTTTCCTTTTCAGCAACAAGTGTCCTGGGCTGCATCAACAGAAGCATGACCAGCAGGTCGAGGGAGGTGATTCTGCCCCTCTACTCTGCTCTGCTCTGCTCTCGTGAAACCCCACCTGAAGCACTGCATCCAGCTCTGGGGCCCCCAACATAAGAAGGACATGGAGCTGTTGGAGCGAGTCCAGAGGAGGGCTACGAAGAAGGTCAGAGGGCTGGAGCACCTCTCCTATGAGGACAGGCTGAGGGAGTTGGGCTTGTTCAGCCTGGAGAGGAGAAGGCTCCAAGGAGACCTTAGAGCAGCCTTCCAGCACCTGAAGGCGGCCTACAGGAAAGCTGGAGAGGGCTAATGGCTTTAAACTGCAGGAGGGTAGACTTATATTAGATATGAGACAGGAATTCTTCACTGTGAGGGTGGTGAGGCACTGGAAGAGGTTGCCCAGAGAAGCTGTGGATGCCCCCTCCCCAGAAGTGTTCAAGGCCAGGTTGGATGGGCCTTTGGGCAACCTGGTCTAGTGGAGGGTGCCCCTGCCCATGGCAGGGGGCTTGCAACTAGATGATCCTTAAGGTCCCTTCCAACCCAAGCCAAACAATACTGTGATTCTAATACAAGCCCTTTACCTCTTTTATGTGAAAACTAGTGTTTAATGTGCAAATAGCAGAAGATAATAAGGTACGATAATTGATTACCACTAAAAAAAATAATCAAAGGAAGACTTTCTTATTCTTTACATTAAAAATATATTTACTATTTGGTCCAAAGTTTCAATTACTATTACATCCTAACAGACTTAAAAGAATACCCCAGAAAAATTGTGGAATGAAACAAAAAATAGCTAAAACATTGACATTAAGGATGATTTATTAATTCCCACTGCAAAAAAGCAAAACTATTTTCTGCAGTAGAGGATCTTGTATTAAAAATACAAAGTCAAGAATACAGTAAAGTTTATTCCCATTACAGTCTTGAAAATTGAAAAATATTGGAGTCTATTATCTATGTATAAGTCCCAGAAAGACCTTCCGTCTTTGATGAGACCATGGAAAAAGAAGAATAATGAATCTTTGTTTACGCTTTCTGATTTCTAATTTACTGTACTGCACAATCTTAGCTATTGCACTTTCAGTACTGAGATCAGTTTTCATTAGCAAGCTATAAGCAGTAGCAAAGCAACTGAAAGGAAGAAATAAGCCATAATACAGCACAAAAAATAAACCTTTAGTTTAAGGGAGCATCTGGAACATACTAACTTTACTGAGTCTTACTTATTAGTGATACAGAGTTCAACTAAGTGCTGTTAAGGGTGTATAACCAATTTTCCTATTAATAGTTTTTAAACGAGACTGAAGTTAGCTTTTAATGCTACAAGCTTTTTAATTGCTGCATGTAGGCAAGACCTGCTATAGATTATGGAGAAATAAATTTTGGTCTTACTTGCAGGAGATTGGATTTATTCTTGTTCTGATGTCCTGAAACTAATTTCTGGTGGAAGATCTCTGTGAATTGGACATTCATAAAATGTCATAAAAGTAATAAATAAGACTTTGGGGCTTGTGTGTGTGTGTGTTTGAATTTACTTGGATTTATTTAGACTTTATCCTTTCTTTTAATAGAAAGTAGCTGTTCTTAAGAGGTGTGTGTAGCTTACATGTCTTTGTGTTGCATCCCTTAAAGCTGTGTAGGTGAGGAGTGAATGCCCTGCTCCCAGTAGTCTCAACTCCCAAACTGTTTTCAGGAAATATTTTTAGCAGGCCAGCTGGCACTGCTTTATTTTTTGGCATGGCCTGCCTTTTTTTTCTCTCTTTTTTTTTTTTTTTTTTCTTTAGGCTATGTAGTTGTACTAATTTGGGGGACAAGTGGTGCTTACCAGCAGAATGCCTCTTTCTATGCCACTGTCTGATAACTGATAGCAGACCCTGAGAGCAGAGTGTACCCATACATAGTGCATATAGACGACATTTGTAAGAGAGAACCTGGCTCATACTGCACTTTTACAGGAAACACTCATTGCATGACATGATTTGTTTTGATTCAGTTACCAACAGATGTGAAATTCCAAGTTTTGCAGATGAGGCTCTTTTCTTCTTTGATAAATATTTATCTTCTGAGTAACTATGGACCATGTATATCTACCCTCTTTGAGTAGAAATTCAGAAATGATAGAACATTAGTTTTGCTATATGAATTTGAAAAATATCCACTTCTTTGGCTGTTCTCATCCTATTTCAACCTTTGGGTGGAGTAACCTCTTTTAACTAACTATAATTTCATTACATTTTTTGTAAGTGGATCTAAATCTTACTTGAGAAAATACACTATTTTGTTTTCAGATCTTGCCTTTTCTACAGATTCTGCATGCGGTATCCTTCATTTAATTCTGCCTCTGTCTTAAATGTTCTGGTCTGATTTTTCTTCCAGAAGTATTTCTCAAAATTTTTGAACTCTTATTTATTGTAATGTATCTAGTTGTTGGGCACCGAAGAAATTAAGTATATCAAACATCAAAAGTCATCCAGCTGGATTTCTACTCTGTTCTCTGTATTACCTACAGTTTTAAAACTTTTGCACCATATCTAAAGCCTATTGATTATTTTTGATGCAAGCTAATAATTTCCACTTAAAATAGACAGTGAATTTGGTAGACTTTTGAGATAAGGTGAACTTGCTGCACAGGCCATTAAATCAAACACTGTACTTGACATCAATGTTAAAGGGAATCAGAAGTTAGTATTTAGTTATTATAAAGCATCTCCTAATGTTCTGCTAACAGAATGTGTGCACTGACTGAAATATTGATCAGAAGTTTTAACTGAAAAGCAACCCTGAAATTAACACCAGTAGCAGCAACTATGCATTTAATCTGTTTAGTTTTTGTGGTATGTACACATGTAAGTCTGTTTTGTTAATCTAAAAAGTGCATATAGAGTTTAGGCAACTTTCTCAATGCCATCCACTGTATACACAGTCTTGCTAGAAATCTAAATTGCCTGGTTTTTCCTGGCATTGTTTGGTGGCACTTTTAACCATGGCAAGTATTCTATACAAGGTAATTTATTTTTCTTAGGGAAACAAAATACATTCTTTGTAGAATCTTGATTAATTATGAGAGGCCAGCAGGCGTAATTTTCTGATATCTGAAGATAATGTTCAAACAAAAAAAGTTAAAATAGGTTGATGAATTCAGTGTTCCACATTCATCTAGTGTGAAGCATACAAACACAAATCCTCAGTCAAGTACCAACAATGTGAAATATTGCTCAGGTACTAGTTTGAGACACTAACTTTGAGGTCATGTTCCATGGATTTTGTCTGTCTACAAGGTGTATAGAGGAACAAATCTCTAATTTCCCCCAGTCTCAGCTGGGTACAGAGACAGGCTATTTTGATGAATTGCTCTGCTATAGTGCCATGGCCAATGTGTGGACATCCTCCCTCAAACTATTCTCTCATCTATCAAGGCCTTTTTCCCTTTCACCAAAAAAATTAAAATTCAGCCTTGCAAGATTTAAAACATTAGGACCTAAAACCAGAGGGAACAGAAGGGATAGGAAAAAAATGTCTACCTTTCTTGCAGCATTGTTGCTGCTTGTCCTGCAAAAAAGTATTGAATCATGATGAGTCGATTGGTTAATACATTTACTTACCACAAAACAGACCAATGTTTACTTCCAAGGAATGCTTCAATATTTCATATTAAGCTATCATTGGACCCAGGATTAGAAATCACATTTTACTCATACCTCGCAATGAGGATGCCATTAATGCAGCACATTAATACCAAACTGTGTTAACACTGTTAGGATAAATTAGTTTCTAAGAAATTTCAAGGGAAAATGGTATTGCAAATACTACTGATTTCTCTAAACCCCATGTTCTACAAGACTCAGGAATTTGTCTCATTTTTAGAAAGGTCATCAGGGAGTGTGTATTTTAGTGAATAGTGAAGTAGGCCTGCAATAAACACAAAAATAGTAGTCTGCAAATAGTTCTAATGATAGCTACTTCTTGTAGACTACAATTTAAGAAGGTATGTAGGAATCCTTATTAACTAAGCATGTAAACAGTTATTTTAACTTCAGGAAGTTTACAGATATGCTCAATACAGGGAACATGCAGAGCTTGGGACATCCAAGAAATACAATAAAAAATTTCAGGTATGCCGCAAGTTATAATTTCAAGTTCTTGTTTCTAAGATTCCAATTTCCTTTCTATGTTTTTGTTGAAATTTTAAAGTGAAACTGGTTGGAATTCCAAAACCTTTACTGGAACTGTAGAAGGAAGTTTCAGATGACATTCATTTCTGAGAACAGAATAAAAGAAGGTGGGATGGAAATGGGAGATATGAGGAAAAATGGGAGATATGAGGAAAATTCTTTTCAGGATTTTGACTAATTGTTACAATAAAAAAAAAATCACTTAAAGATCATTAAAAAAACCCAAACTCACTTTACTTATTATTGGTTCATTTTGTAAGGAAGGACATTAATTATTATTCCTGACATTGCTAAATTCTTATCTTTTGCACTCACTGATCCTTATCAAGCTTTTTGCCAAAACATGACATTTCCTTTATAATAATAAATGTTTCAGAATGAAGAAGCATTACAGTGCTTTTGTTTGTTTGTTTCCCAGGAGAAGAATTTTTTTTTTTTTTTTTTAAAAGCACTTAGGGATTACTGAAGACCAAAGGCAATATGATAATAGGAAACAAAGAATTTGTAGGCTTAAAGATTTTTGTTTTGTTTTGTTTTGTTTTGTTTTGTTTTTCCATTAATGTGTTATTGTGAGAGATTGTACAGAGGAATAGATGGATGAAGTCATCTAGTCAAGGATGAGTCAAAGGTAGAATGCAGAGCCCTTTTTCTGGGCTAATGAATGCTTTATCTTTTGTCCTTCAAAAATATTTAATTTTTAATGACTATTACCTAGGCACTACAATTTGAGCCTCTTCTTACAAAACCTTAATTAAATTGAATTAATATTTAATTAAATATTGAACAATTTAATATTTTTTATCAACCTGTAGTTAGTTGTTATACTGGTTTATAATTTGGTTGTTGGGTCTGGGTGTAATGAAACTAAGGCTCTGTTTTACTCAGAAAAATACAAAACTTTACAGCACAGCCATTTTTTTTTAGTATAATGATAGTAGTAGTAAGCAGTAGTACTATTATTTCAAAGATAGTAGTAATTTTCTTTCAGGAAGTTATATAAAAGCCATGTTAGCATGGTCCCATTACTGTCAATGTGAGATAACAGATATTTTCACAGAATGGCAAATAGAGTAATTGCAGAAATTGAAGAATGTCTAATGGTTTCCCCTTTAAAGAACAACTTTTTTCATATGGAACAACTGAAATGAAGGTATAGCTTTCATGTGAAAAGTAATCCAAATAATTTAGATAGTATGACTTATGTTTTGAAAATACATACAGACATGCTATAGCTACATTGCTTATGCACGAGCAGTTACAGAGACAAGTATATGTATGTGAGTGAATATATTTGTTAGGTGTAATAGCATGGCAACAAGGAAATTAAAAATGCCTAAATGAAATACAGGTTTCATTATTTGCAGAAGTTAATTAAAATCTTGGCAAGATCTTTTTCTTTGATGTTCTATACCTAATTGTTTTTAAAAATGGATACTTTTGATGAACTTCCTAGAATTGTGTCTGGCATCTTTAAAGACGCAGTTAGTTTAGTTGATACCTTGTTCTCTGTTCTAAAAGTTAACATTGTCTTTGTTGTTTGAACACAAAGCATGTCCCTATTGTCACTTCCAATTTCAATTTTAGCTGGTCTGAGAATTAAAATATTTTGAATTCTAGTACAAGTAGGACTTTCGTGTCCGACTCCATCAAAAGTTCATCTATACCTCATATTTTATCCACCTATATGCACCTCTGTTCATATATCATTATTAGGTTGCAAAGGGATGCTCTTAAAATTTAGGAAATATCCGAAATAAACTTGCCTCTGCAATATTGTGCCGGCCCCCTTGTGTACTTTTCAGTTTTTATTTACATTTTTAACTTTTAATCCAAAAATGTGCTTAGAATTACCTTTACAAATATTTCTTTACACTTTCCATAATCATTCACTCAGACATAAAAAGATGGAGCTGAAACAGAAGGTGTAATAGAAGGTATAATTGGCTGAATTAGAATTTGTCTGGGATGTTTAAACATATACTATAACTATTCCTCTAGAATATTACTCCATTTCTAAAGAGCTTGAGGCTATACAAGGACTAATTCAAGAAAGAAAACCTTAGCATATATATAATTATCTTGAGTAAAAGCTTTTCTCCTAGTGAAGCATAATCGAGTTATATATATAAATATGTGTGCATATTTATGTGTGTGTATGTGTGTCTGTGAATTGCAAAAATAGATATAGTGACATTTTTTAAGAACAAAGAAGGGAGTAGTTTGTATGAATCATGGCACACTAAGACTTAAACTTCATCACTGGTTTTATTGGAAGTTGAGAGACGGCCAACAGATGATGGCTGGCCAATTGAAAGGAAAGAGGCAGCTTTACTGTTGACTGTCACGTATCTTGAAACACTGAGTTCACAAAGTTTCAGTTAACTCAGGCAGAAGAGACAAAGGTGTTTGAATATGATAGATTTGGCAAACGCAAGGAGTACTGACCAAGGCTTATGGAAGACAAAATTATGAATTGAGTCTGACCAAGTACAGATATTTTCAAGGTAGAACCCACTGTTTGCAAATTAACAGGGCATACACTGGCTGAAGTCTGAAGTGACCGTCTAGACATGTAGGTGCTGGATTGTGCCCAAATGTATTTGGTTTACGTTGGCAAGGTTTTGGTACTGGAGGACGGGGCAGGGGGGCTGTAGGGGTGGCATTTGTGAGAAGATGCCAGAAGCTGCCCCCATATTGGACAGAACCAGGTCCAGCGAGCTCCAAGACAGACCCACCACTGGCCAAGGCTGAGCCAACCGGTGATGTTGCTAACACCTCTGTGATAACACGTTAAGAAAAGGTAAAAACCGCTGCACAACAGCAGCTGAGAGAGGGGAGTGAGAATATGTGGAAGTAACAACCCTGCAGACACAAAGGTCAGTGAAGAAGGAGGGGAACACGGTGCTCCAGGCGCCTGAGCAGAGATTCCCTTGCAGCTTGTGGTGAAAACCATGGTGACACAGGTTGTCCCCCTGCAGGCCATGGAGGTTCATGGTGAAACAGATATCAACCCACCACATTTTCATATACAGAATATCCCTCAGAGAAGCCTACTTATCCTGGTTTTGTTATTCTTGACACCTGGCACTGTAGACAAATTTAGAGATGGACGGATTACTGGAAGATTTGGAATTGATCCCTAAAATAAAAAATAAAAATAGAAGTTTTAAAACCATGGAAATCATAATGAATGAATAAATACAAGAGACATAGGAGCTTGATCTATTGATATATTCAAAAATTAAAACAATAGAGGCGGGAGGATGCACATTCCTCCTAAAGGAGCATGTAAAATATGTACATTGGTGAACAACAATTTTAAAGTGATATATTGTAATGCAAAGGAAAAGAGCTGCTGTTACTGGACTGGCCATGCACCAAGGTTTGTGCTATTGTCAGGAGGATATCCTCATCGAGGGTTCAGAGGTCCAGAACAATTAAGCTGTTTAAAAATGTCTCCCAGAGAACAGAGAAACGCTTGATAGAGAACAAAAGTGAGCTGGGAGAAATTAACACAGGACGTGTACACGTAGATCACAGCACAGCTGAGATCACCACCAAGTTGTCTGCCCTAACTGGCGAAGAGAGTGTCCATGGGGATGACAGATTACACTTGGAAATTTTTATTCAGTTTTGTTGCTTAACCCAGCATCTTGTGAATGCTGTTGAGCAGTGTTTCCCCACAGACATGCAATGCAGACAAAGACTCTGAGAAGATGAAAACTTACAATTTCAAATTCTCAGTCAGACTGAAGTATGAAATGTAGTTCTCCACAGGAACTTCCAGGGAGGGATACAGTTCTATTCTAAAGAAGTAAGATCAAATCTAGAGATTTAGGTATTTTGAGCACTAATGAAAATTGAAGTAAAATTCATCCCAAGATATTTCTTACTGTATGTTGAAACCTGCACTGAAAATGGCTGTATCTATGTTGGATGACCTGGCCTTTGAGAAAATGGAAAAGAACAGGCCTGATTCATCTTCCTTCCTTTTTCTTGTTAGTCATATTACTCCAACTTGTTTCAGTACCTCCAAATACATAAAGATCCATATAATTGGTTTGAACATATAACTTGATGCATATAAGAAAGTTTCAAGTCTTTAACTAAGACAGGATGAAACCGATTATAAACCACTTGCTGCTGTTGTTTAAAATGGGATAGAAAATGAACATAGGTTGCGGACAGAATCTTTACAAAATTTTAAAAAAGTGCTATTAAGCAAAGTACAAAGTCCAGCGTTTGACCACCCTCACAGCAGAAAAATTTATCCTTCTTCTTTTGAAGTGGAAATTCCAGTATCTCACTTTGTGGCCTTTAACTAAACCTTGTGACTAAAAGTATGACTTCACCACCCCTCCTCCCCCCAATATTTGTACACATTAGTAAGATCCTCTTGAGCCTTCTCTTCCCCAGGCTGAACAGTCCCAGCTCTCTCGGAGTCTCTTCGTACATCACATGCTCCCATCCTTTAATTATCTTCATGGCCTTGCACAGGACTTACTCCAGCAAATCGCTATCTCTTGTACGAGGGAACCCAGAACTGGACATCCAAATATGGCCTCACCAGGGCTGAGCAGAGGGGAAGCATCACCTCCCTTGACTTGCTGGCAATACTTTGCCTAATGCAGCCCAGGAGGCTTTTGGTATTCTTTGCTGCAAGGGTACATTGCTGGCTCATGTCCGAGTTCTTGTCCATCAGGAGCCCCTTGGCCTTCTCTGCAAAGCTGCTTTCCTGCTAGTTGGCCCCCAACTTGTACTCGTGTCAGGGATTATTCCTCCCCAGGTGTGGGATGTGGCATTTGGTTTTGTTGAACTTCATGAGGTTCCTGTTGGCTCATTTCTCCAGCTTGTCCAGGTCCCTCTGGATGTAGGCACAACATTCTCGTGTATCAGCCACTGCTCCCAGTTTTGTATCATCAGCAAACTTTCTGGGGGTACACTCTGCCCCATTGCCCAGGTCATTAATGAAGATGTTAAACAGAATTTGTCCCAGTATTATCTCCTGGGGTCTTCCACTAGTGACTGTCATCCAACTGTACTTCATGCTGCTGATCCCAAAACTTTGAGCCCAGCAGTTCAGCTAGTTTTCAGTCCACCTCACTGTACATTTGCCTAGCCCATACTTCATCTGTTTGTCATTAATGATACTACAGGAGAGTGTAGAAAACCTTAATGAAGTCAAGATAAACAACATCCACTGTTCTCTCTACACCTATAAAGTCAGTCATCTCATTGCAGAAGGCTACAATAGGTAAGGTAAGACATGATTTCCCCTTCATAAATCTCTACTGAATACTCCCCATCCTCTTCTTGTCCTTCATGTGCCTGGAAATGCTTTCCAGGAGGATTTACCTCCATCAAGCTCCTAGGCAGGGACTGAGGTGAGGCTGACCAGCCTACAGTTCCCAGAGTCCCTCTTCTTGCCCTTCCTGAAGTAACACTTGCTTTCTTCCAGTCTTCAGGAACCTCTCCCAGTTGTCATGACCTTTCAAAGAGTGGCCTCACATTGATATCTGCCAGCTCCCACAGGACTCATGGGTGCATCCCATCAGGCCCCATGGACTTAGGTATGTGCAGTTTGTTTAAGTGTTCCCTAAGCTGTTGTTCCTCCACCAAGGGTAAGTCATCTTTGCTCCTGATTTTCTCACTTGTCTCAGGGACCTGGGATTACTGAAAGTCAGCCTAACTAGTAAAGACCAAGCTGAAGAAGACATTGCATACGTCAGCCTTTTCTATGTCCTTTGTCACTGGGTGTTCCACCCCTTTCTCCTGTGGGCCTGTGTTTTCCCTTGTCTTACTTTTGCTGCTTATCTATTTGTAGAAGCCTTTCATGTTGCCCTTCATGTCCCTTATCAGATTCAACTCCTGCTGGGCATTTCCTAACGCCATCTCTACACAACTGGATGGTGTCTTTATAATCCTTGTGTGTGACTTGACCCTGCTTCCACTTCTTGTATGTTTCCTTTTTAAGTCTGAATTCTTTAAGGAGCTCCTTGCTTATCTATGAAGACCTCCTGCCACCCTTGCTTGATTTCTTACTCTTCAAGATGGACTGTTCTTGAGCTTGTAGGAGGTGATCCTTGAAAATCACTTAGCTCTTCTGGAACCCTCTTCTCTGCAGGACTGTATCCCATAGGAGTCTTCCAAGCAGATCCCTGTGCAAGCTAGAAAAATGAAAAAGTTCTCTGGAGTGGTTCACTTGACAGACTCCAATACCAATTCCTAAATTATTTGAGAAAAACTGGCCTTTCTTGCACCCCAGTTAATACCATACCATTCACAGGGGTCTATCTGTTGAGAGATGTGGGCATGATTTGGGCAGTTTACAGTGAAATAGGGATTTAGATATGTAACTGTCATACACTGGTGGGGAAAAAAATAATCAGCCTAAGAAAATGTGTACTGAAAAAGAATGCAGACACTGATCCATATTTATAATGGTTGCTATGGAATAGCACACATTAACATGCTAACAACCACTGACATGTTATTCAAGAAGAACTGAGAATTAAAAAAAAAAAACAGAAATGGACAGTTTAGAGTTCAAAAAAACCCCAATATAAGTATTGTATGGCAGAAGAACGGTGCAGGTGATACATACAGTAGGAATCAATGATTGCCAGACACTGTGAAACATTAAGGGAGTTGTTATACATCCACCCTAGATGGACACATAATGGAAAGGAATCATTGACATGTTTTATATGTTCAATTGGTGAGGATAAGGAATATTTATTCTGCACTTTTTTTCTGAAAAGAAACATCAATTTAAAACATGAAAGTTGCAGGACACGGTACTGTTAGAACAAGTGACCTTGCCATCTCTCGGCAATACTCATAACCAAAGGAGTTTTTGAAGCCCAGATGGCAGAATAAGGTATCTCAGAGGCTAACTGAACAATTTTAGAAGTACTTACAGCTCCGTAGTACCTAAGTGCTCACTGTTGTTGGTGCTTTGCTAGCCTGGCAAGCGAAGACGTACTACTGGAATCTATCTTTAAAGCTGCTCAGCTTTGGCGACAGGATGTCTGGGACAGGGTTGCGGACATTGGTGTTTTGTTAAAATGTTGCAGTTGTCAGTAAATGAAGCAGAGCTTTGTCAAATTTAACTAAGCCGGGCAGCTCCTCCTTCCCATGTGACTGATCTTTGGGCTTGGTTGCAGGTGTTTTACAGTGGGCCAGCCCTGCCATTCAAACCATCCCCGTGCGAGCGCTGTGAGACCTTCTCAGCAATGTGTTTTTGTGGATAAATGTGTGCTTCCATATTGTCTGTGTTAAAACCGAATTCCTGCTATGAAAAATTAATGGTGTATATTGTATTATTTATTAGGAAAAAGATTTGCTTGACAATTGTTTCTTTTGAAGTAGGCGATCCATAATGTAAAGAAAATGTCATAAGAATATAGTGACTGCACAATCTGAGCATACATTGTTTGTTTACTTGGTCATATGTTGCCTGTTACTTGCAAAATTAAAATAAGCTGCATTTTACATGGTTACTTGGAAGGAAGAGGACAACTTTTATATTGTTAGACCTTTATATGGTACTCTTTTCTCTTTTGGCTTAAATTATATATGTACATCATGCATAAACCAGAAACATTTACGCTCCTTACACATCTCTGGCTCATCACTAGGGCTTACACATTGGAGGTATCATACCCTCCTCCCCCCACGCCCCCCCGCCTGCCCCAAACTGCTTACACTGTCACCTGAATTTGTCTCTCATTAATCTGTAGAAAAATCATTACAGGAAAAAAGACTGTAATTATGTAATTTTGCAAAGGAGAGCAAAGAGGAATGCTTTTATAAATGTTCATTGCAAACTGGTTTTGGTATGATGCTGCTTCTCTTGTCTCTTCACTTACACAGAAGCAGGAAGAGAGTTCTGGTGCATTCACATCAGGAAACAATGGATTAAGGAAGTGCTCATTAACAGGTTTATTTTAGGTCAGAAAAGTCAGCCATAACAGTAAGATACGCATGTATATGACATGCCAGAAAGTATTTCTAACTACGTAATATTTTTCTTTCTGTGTATGCCCTCAGGGATTATCTGTCAGAATGACTACTCACTCTGGCTTACTTTTTAGGCAGAACTAACTATTTCCCATAACAATATTTTCTGTCCACATAAACACTTCTCCTGCTGTGTTAGAGATCATATGGATAAATTGTAGACTGGGAATCTGAAATATCAAAATGACGGAGTAGCTACTTTGAAATAATGGATGCTAAAATTTAGTTAGCAAAACTTGTGAGAAACATTTTTAAGTAGTAAATAGAAAAACTATTCCAAAGATAGAGGATATATTCATCCAGATAGTGAAATATATTTAATTGCTTCTGTCTTAAATTTATACTTTTGGTATTAACTTTGAATGTTTTCATTTCTTTGAAATATTTGTAAATTTTGTTGAACAAACACTGACAAGGTATGTAAGTGTAAATGTTATATTAACAACACAGTTTTCAGTCAATCTAGATTGTCTAGATGTACCTAGGCAACTTCTTGTCAAACTTGGCATCTCACAGTGCTTTCAAAGACTTTAATAGTGTGAGGTTTAGAAAGCATTAGCAGTAATGAGCTTTCTCCATACTAATTTTAGCTTACGAAAGTTCACTGCCCCCCATTCCCCATGGGTTGTTTTGGAATGAAACTAATAAATCTGAAAGTTATAACCATTTATTTCTGGCAGGAAAACAAGTCAGTGCTAAATAAGTGCTACTAGTTTTTTATTTAGCTTGAAATTTTGCAGACTAGCTAGTCCTTCAGCTAAAAATTATAGTACTTTTCAATAAATCAAGGGAACCCCATGGCAGAAAAGATAGATTATTTTATTTGCAATATTCCTAGCAAATTGAAAAAGTCAATGCACTATAAACATTACATGTCTCTCTATATTAAAACATATGTATTTTTTAATATGTATATATTATGTGTATGCGTTTAATTATGGTACATACCTATAATGCATCGACTGTATACTGACTGTATATTGACTATATAAATATATACATATACATACATACATATATAAATAAATATATATAAAATGGATTATTTTGAAATACATAAATCCAAAAGCACTTCTGTTTTGGCTAAAAATGAAGATGTTATTTGAAAACAACTGGATGTGTGCAGAGCCACAGAAACTCAGTAAGTTGTAGTTCACTTAGGAGGTGTGGAGGGTAAGGGAACTGAAAGCAACAGGGTGCTTCCCTAGCACAGCGGTTCCAATAGCAATGGCAGGTGATGGAGTTCCTTCCTCTCTGTATCTTAGGATATTTATTTCTGCTCCTGCAGCACATAAGCCTTTAATCTGCTTTGTACTTAACTGAGGAAAAGCCATTGTCCAAGAAATGAGGTAAATCATGAATATCAATGTGCTACTCATACCTGGCTGCCTTTTCATACGTGTTAGGGAGATCTACTGTCTCCAGAAATCCCAGGCTGTCGTATCACAGGTATTCCTGACCATATAAGCAAGAATAAAGACTACTGAAAACACAGCTGTTGCCCACGTTTCAGACTCCTGGAAAAGTCCGCTGACATTCACAGTAATATGTCTTGTAGCCTGAAGTTCAACACTATGTATTTCAGCATATCTATTTGAGCATAAATGATCGGAGCTGGGTGCCTTATGCAGCCTGTGGCAGTGTTGGCTCTATGCTGCATCAGCACTTTACCTGACAGCTTTCTCTGCTCCGTTTTTCTCTAAATCTTTTATCTCCTGTCCATACTCTGGGCTGTTATCTTTGGAAAGGAGTAACTGAGGCATATCTGACTGTGGCCAACATACTGAATGTTTCTTCAGTCTAGAGAGTGCACATAATAGAAAGGCAAGAGATACCAGATTAGCTAATAGACCTGACTGAGTAGTAGAGAAAACAGACCGAGAAGCTGTTTAAGTGCCAGGGTTTGCAAACACAGTAAGTCAGCTGTGGGCATTAATGATATGGGCATTTAAACCTTGCCTAAAAAATGGAAGAACTACAGACTGCATTTTTGACAACAGCTATATGTGTCTGAGAGCTGCTTTGGTTCATAACAAATGATTAAAGCCATTCTGTTCTGCTTTGGGGCCAAGAATCAAAAGAATGTACTGTTTATATGCCACGGTTACTTTAAGCTAGGACAAATATATTCAACACTTTGCATAGGAAAAGAGCAGGAGAAGAGAAAGGGGAAAGGACAGAAACCATAAAAAGTGTTTTCACTTCCCTCAGATTTGTTGCACCTTTACTTCTCAACCCAAGGGGGCAGGCTGTATTTTGAGATTCCCAGTTCCAAGGAAATGAGCATCTCACACCCATCTATGCATACTCTCAGATTGTATTTCTCAGTTGTGTTGTTCTTTGGCTTATGATCATCTGTGTTTGACCCATATATACAGTTTGTCGTCCTCCTCTGCCATCTCCAATGATAAACCCCCAACTTTTCATCAGCTCCTAAATCAATGCGCATGCACTGCATATAGTCAAATGGCATTTTATTTTTGACTTAGATTATAGTTTGCTAATCAGTGAAGCCTATTGATATGATACCTCAAAATATACTCACACATCCTGACTGCATCTTCACTGAATACCAAGGCACTCTTTCATGACCAATGTTTCCTTCCTGTCTTTGACACATTTCTTCAAGTAATAATATTCCTGAATATATTTTTTCTATTGTGAATGAGATTCTAGTTAAAAAGTGGAGCTTCTTCTGGTGTTGGTTTAACATTTGGACTACACAACATTGCAAATTCCATTTTTCCCATTATATTGAAACATCTTCACTATGGACGGCTTCTAAATTTTTAAAAGTTCCTTTTAATATTTTGGCTTTCCTTAAAGTAGGATAATTTTCTCCACTTTCATAAAGATGGTGTCACAGAGAGAATGCTTTCTAAAAAGGTACTTATGGAAGCTTCCTTTTTGTTTTCCCTAATGCATCTTTTTTAGTGAAGAGGAAAAAACTCAATTTCATATTCTATTTTTACAGATATTATTTCATCGTTCAGTTTACAAGCCACAAAGGGCAGATGTCAAATGCTACACTCAGTACAGAAGAAAAACACTGAACAAAAGTTTTGTTTCATTCTGATGTATTTCTTATTTACATATTGATCACTCACAAGAGTCCTACACTTGACTGTATCTTTCTGATTTGATCTTAAAATCTGATTTTCAAAAAGAAAATAAAGAGCTTTACTCTTTTATGTTATTTACTCTTCTCTAAACCTTTATTAATGGTGTAAAAAAAAGGGAGAAATCAGTGCTGTTTTAAATGCAAATGCTTAAATGACAAGCCTCTTGTAAAATATCCAGGGTCATGTCAACTCACTTCATGTTAGACTCCTGCATTGTAGACTGCAGCATCTGTGCTAGTTATCCCAGTCCTCTCCTATAGCCAGTGGAGGGAAGCAAACATTTCTTGTCTGATCTGTCTCCATTAGGATGAGATAAATTGGATTCAAGTAAAAATCTATTTTCCTTCAATGTGTATCTGTCTTTTCTGATCTATTTTTCTTACTACTTTACCTCCCTGATTTTTCTAGATTTTTTTTTTTAAAGTTACAGTGTTTCTCAATAGTAGTTCAGGAGATCCAGGTCATTTGAATCTGACACAAAGTAGGTGATTAGTCATGAATATTCTCCATCAAGAGCTAATGAAGAGCTATATGACAACACTAATCAGCATTTGTGTGAAGGGTATTCTTCATATTAGATGTTGAAATAAATAATAAGTTTCAATGGATAGAGGCATTTTATATTGAATTGTAGATGGCTATAGACTAGAGGGTGAAGTTTTACTCCTAACTCAAGGAATCATTAGTAGGCGAGTCAAGTGCAAGGACACTGGAATCTTCATACAGGTGACGTTGTCCCTTGTTTAGCAGAAGGATACTGCCAGAATGACCTCCAAGAAAAGTTAAAGGTGATAAGCTTTGGGCAGAAAGTATTGAATGTGACTGTGATCACTAGAGGGAAATGAGATTATTCCTAGAAAACTACTAAAGTTTACTAGAGAAAAGCTTTTTGCGGAATGCTGAGAGCTGCATCAGTTAAATGCACATGGACAGCCAGCTGTGTTTAAGTGGAGAGAAACAATGAACATTTATTTTTATGAAAGTAGGTTGAATATGACATGGCTTTTTATATTCACTTGGGTCTTTTATAAACATCTATAACTGCCATCTTTATTTTGCCTGTTACAAAAACAAAACAAATATCTCAAAATTACATTCCAGTGTCAGTGTCAAGGGATAAGTAAGAAAACTCTCTTGTTGCGAGGCAAGAGCTCATGATCAACAAAGCTACTGAGAGACTAGAGAGTTTGTCCTAACAAAGAAGTCATAGCAACCTTACTGCTCCTTTAACAAGCCTAATTTAAGCTGATTTAAATAGTGTTTTAGATATGTGAACTGGTGATAGCGCCTGAAAGGAAGAAGTGAGACTCCTTGAAGATTCCAAAACAATAAGCAAAGGTGAGGGACTGCTTCAAAAGACTATTTCTTTTTATGTATGCATTTAATTAGTAGTTACAGCTACTCATTATTTCGTTTCATCAAAGCCCTGAGGTGTGCCAGCACAGCAGATGTAGAAAGAAGAACCTAAATCCGGAATTCTCATTAGTTAGGTATAATATCTGTGATCCCACCAAATGCCATTGATGCTTTGCTGGCCATTTGATTACCCAGGAATAGAGCTGAGGTACAGCATGTGAAGTGGAGAGGTAGGTGTGTTAGAGGGCTTTACAGTAGGCCATGGAGAGGTGGGTTTGAAGCTAAGCATTAGTGGCTTTGGAGCCACCAATAGATTTTAGGGGAGAGGAACTGAGAGGCAGAACTTGCAGTGCATCTTTTTTTCAATAAATATGATACTTTTTTTGTTATTTGAGAAACTCTCTGATTATGAGACCCATTGCATTTACATTCAAGACTTGGACACATCACGCTACCATAATTCAAGTGAACATAAAAGGGTCTCATCCCAGCACTACATATGGTAACTAATCTTTATTGTTTTCTGATCTGTTTGATTTTAGGTGAACTCAAGCTTTCTTCCACTGAATTTTCATGTTTTTGTGGGTTGTCTGTTTGATGAATCAGGTAAAGTGACAGGAGGCATGAAGTTTAGATATCATAATCATAGGCCTACAATATTTATTAAGGAATTAAAAAAATTGTACATGGCAGATGTCCATGTTGTTCACAGTTAACAGACAATGACTCAAATGCGTGTACTTGTACAATACTTTAGGAAAGAAAAAGTTCAGTGAGGGTATAATAGGATAAAGCACTGGAAAACAGCAGTGGTTTCCCTCTCTCTGCCCTTGGCTGCACGCTCTCTCTTCCCCTCTCGTGTTGGCTCAAGCCGCTCTGCAGCCACACGGTGTTTCCCCTTCCTGGTGGCTGGTGGTGGGGCTCTGCTGCTGTGGAAGTTTTCTAAATTCTGAGCGAGTAGAGAGGAGACAGCTGTTATTAAGGCATGAACTTGGAAACTGCGTGCACAGCGTAACACTCCAAATATTATTATTGCCAGAAGGATGCGAATTCTATACCTGTGGAGCTATGATTTTTAGGTAAGTCTAATCAAAATAAAGCAAAGAGCTATAATAATACTAACACAATACTACCATTTAATAATATTACTACCACTCACAGTCCAAATTAATATGGGAAAGTGTCTGTAATACAGCTAATTACACAGAAGAATAGTCTCTATTTTCTCTGGTGTTATGCTCACTTTCCAGTATCCCTCCAGGTTCTCAAGGTTGTTGGCCAGTCTTTCTCAAGCAGAGGAGACAGGAAAGGGTGCCAGCTGCGTCCGCACTTCTATACCAGCAGGAGTTTGATGCTTCTGGGGAAAAGGGAAGGGGTTCCTTAATCGTTGTTTTGGGGTCCACTTGTATTTACATAAATCCATTTTCTTAAAGCATACGTGAGCATTCTCTTAATTTGTTCTCAGCTATTTTCATATGATTTCAGTTTCTCAGTTTTCTGTTTTCTTTGTACATCTAAACTGGTTTAACAAGATTGTATTCCTGCTGACTGACCACTGTAATTTTTGTTTAGTTCAGGATCTCTGGTACCACTCAGCATTTACACTTTTGCAAGCCATATTTTATTTTATGATTATAGACAGTTCAATCTCCAAAGAATAATTACTTTTTCTCACTATAAACTAAAGCTAACTTAAACGAAACCTATTAGGTAATAGCTATTGTAGCTAAAACAAGCTAAAATCAGCTTAGGCCATAGGCTAGCCCAGGCAAGTCTGGAGCTCCAGGTTAACACCAAGCCTGTGGACTTTTAGTCATAATAGCAAAATACCATCCTTACTGGACTAAACCAACTCTACCTTGTTCACAGCTTCTCCCCCCAGGTCTGTCCAGCTCAGGAAACTCCTGATCATTCTGAGCTCCATATAGCATGCAGTACATGTCTTCATATCCTCATCCCTGAGAAAATGTTGTTCATGACCTCATAGGGACTGGAAGATTGTCTACCACCCTGGGACTTACCTCCTGAAGTGCCTAGGCACTTGTCTGTCCCCATGCTTGGAGAGCACTAACAGAAGCTGTGTCAGGACTCTGATGTATGGTGGGGCTGAAGAGACCATGAGCAAGTTTCATACCTACAATTTACTTTCTGCCTGAAACCTCCTGAGCTTTATCTCTGCCAGTGCAATTATACCTGCCAGGTGCTTTTGTGACTAGAGACAGCCATGTCCTCCCACAGCAGTGGGTGTTATCGATCCTGTTAAGCAGATGTTGGAACACTGTACAATTCTTGGTTCATGGGGATAAACAGAGCTATGAATTCTGCTGTGGATATAGAAAACAAGAATTACTTTCTAATTCATGCTTTTTCTTTCCCAAGCTACTTTATTTGTAAAAGGTTAAGCATCTCAGATCTCTTGGCCCAGTGGCAGTTCCTTGCTTCTTTCCACTTTCTTTGTAGACACAGCATATTGGCGCAGTCACATCCAGCCATACCTTATGTCCGCAGCAGTCACCTTCCTTTGATTCTATGGTTCCTTTTTTTGAAAGAACACGTGGCAGGGACTTCTGCTCAAGTTAGGAATAATCATCTACAGTGTACTCGTAAAACAGAGCAAAAACCTGAGCACTTCTGTTTTTCCTGTGCTTTACCTGACATAGAAAGAATTATCTTTTAAAATGTGTTTTATATTTATGTTTTGGGCCCACATCTGTAGTCATCTCTGTTAGGGAAAGCAGCCCATATGAAAATCTAGTGATTTCAAGGGATTGACATATAGCTTCTGTAAATCAAAAAGTAAGCCTGTTTTCATTGACTATTCAATCTTACAACTATTTGCATTTCAGTTTAGGAAAATGAAGAAGAAAACCAGAGGAAATGCTACTCAGTGTTCAGGACACACGAAGTTCACATAAAGCTCAGAACTTGCAACAGCTCAGAACTTGCATCAGCCTCTGTATTTAATCTTGGACAGTTACTGATTCCTTTTACGAGGAAAATAAATGACTAATAGAGGAAGCATCACTCTGAGTGATGAGTGGAAAGTCATTATTTACTATGCAGTAATTTGACATACCTTGTTCAGGTTGTAGGTGAAAGGTATTTTAATGTAAGAAAGGTAAGCTAATATTTCCCAGTAGTTACTTGCATGACTGCTCCTCCTTTTACTGAAAGAGAAACAAAGTGCAAGCTATAATGCATCTTCTCTACACTTTCATTCTTGGTGGATCTGCAAAAGAACCCTGTGAAAATCACTAAGACACATAACTTGTAAACATGGCCCACACCATTTAAGCTAGTAATTTAATTTTGAGAAGGAAGTCAAGAAGTAAAATTCAAAGAATGTTTTAACTTTTCTGTCTGTAATACTATCAGTATCCAGCTTTGCTGGATTTCTCGGAGAAATTAAGTTAGAGAGCAGAAAAGGATACTATTGTTTGTATTAGGGTGGCATCCTGGGGACATCCAAGAACAGAGCTCCATTGTGCTAAACAGCATAGAAATGGAGTAACTGACATCATCTGCCCTGACAGGGATGCCAGGAATTCCTCAAAGATGGGAATTCAGAGGGGATAGCTAAAACTGTACAGGGCTCAACAGAGCACCAGATCAGACCTTGGAGTTGCTCAAAGCTGTAGGATACGTCCTCCTGGTAAAGTGAGGAACTGTGCAGAACTACTGGCTCGAGTGCCCCAGAAGTGATAAAGCTGCATCTATGGATAGCAGGATTATTTATGGGAAAAATCTGAATCTTGATCCATGGCTCAGTAAATGTTTCAGCCCCTTGTTGGAGCAGGGTTCAGGGTCAAAAATCATACCAAGTTGTATGTTTTTGACAGCAGACCATGAAGTAGAGATTCTTGGTTTATGAAATATCATTGAGATTAATTATTTAAAAGAAGATGCAGGAAAAACTACTATAAATCCCACTAAAATACTTTTTCATGAGAGCAAGACAACAAAGTCAGTCCATGACAATTGACTTCCCTGAGCTAATTCCATTTTCTCGGGAGTCTTTCTATGAAGCCCATTTTTTATGAATCGCAATGCCTTGTTCTTGCCGAGTTCTGCCCCTTGTGTTCTTCAGTTCTAGGATATGGTTAAGAGCCATTTCAGCTATCTTAAAGTAAGAAACATCTGCTGTAGCAGTGTGCCAGCGTTGCCAAGGATTGGCTCTCGAACTGAATTTTTATTAGGCACTACCTTAGCAAACATACTGTGCTCATCAGCATTATGTAAAAAGGGAACCATGTCCGATCTTTCTGTAATAGATAAATCTTTTATTTTGGGAAAAAAAGAAAAAAAAAATCCTGAGTGAATACTGTTGCAAAAACAATCATGTGCTTTTTACAAACATTTCTAATAGTAGGTAGTGAATAGTAGAAAGGTATGCTGCCTGTTACTTATTCCATGAGAAGCCTACTTGGTCTTTCATCTCTCTTTTTTAATCTTGCTGTTATTGATTTATCAATTATGTCCTCCAGTACAAATTTTTTAAAAGTGAAGAATGATTCAATTCTTTTTTTTTCCCCAATACAGCCTATTTTTCCCCAATACATTCAATTTGGCAGAAATAATTTCAATTAATATTCATGAAATCAAAGTAATTAAAAACAAACGAACAAACAAACAAAAACTCCCTCAGAACATTGGGCTAAAACTGATGGAGATGGCATGTTTATCTCTTACTAATACTTACTCAATAGTTCTTGAACTTGCTGTCTAATTGTAACCAAATTTGTCAAAGGGGCAGAGGTATCAAAATTACACCAGGTTCCTATAAGCTTTGTAAAAAATTAAAGCTGGGTAGATGAGAGATTTATTTTTCTTTCCTTTTTAGGAAAGGTTTCTGAAGGAGAGCCAAGGAAGGGTTTTACTGTGCTCTGATGTGCTCTGGCACAGGAGACAAAAGAGATGACTGGAGCACATCAACGCTCGTACGGCAACCAGCCTAACTGGATGTGTGTCACCAGTGATAGTGTGCGGTAATTCAAAGCGTTAGAGGGAAACACAGCGAAGGAGTTGCGTGTCCTGCAGCATGGCTCATGGGCAGAGCTGGTTACTTCTTGTGGTGGTGGGCAACACTGACGTATACATCATAAATCATATAGGAATAAGGCTTTGTAGGTCATTAATAGACCCACTGGAGCAGAGCTCAGTTTACAAATTCTTGTTTCCTACTTCAGTTCCTCATTTCTGTATTTGTTAATGTAAGATAACTGCAAAAGGGAGAATTTACTACTACTGATAATGCTACCACTGCTGCTACAAAAGTGACTAAATAAATAAAAACTGTAGACTTCCCACAGAAAGCAGTACAACAAATCTAATGATACTTTATTTCTGAAGTGGTAATACTAGTTAACTGCAATATGATCTAAAGTTCTGCTCTTACTGTACCGAGTGGATCCTGTTCTTTGAATTGCCTGTATTTGCCATGCTGCCTGTCATTAAAGCCACAGGATCAGACTGTATTGGAAGTAACTGTTAGTTACTGCCTATAACTGTCAAATACATTTAAAGCATAAGTCTTACATTTCAATGATATCCATCTTAGTTTTTAAATTTAAGTCAAAGCCAGTAACTTTTAACAATGAGAGCAGGAGAAAAAAAATGTAGTAAACTTCTTGAAAACAGATAAGGATTGACCATTAACTTTCATATTTTAATTGGCTTTGTTTTTTGGCTACATAACATTGAACCAAAAATGTTATGATCTCGGTTGTTTTTAACCAAGGGGTCTTATGCAGAATTTGATTTAATTGATTTATTTATTTTTACTAGCAAAAAATTTAGAGTAAATTTCCTTTAAGCTTTTTCTCCTAGTATTTTTCATGATACATGTCATTGTCTATCTTTCTANCCCCCAGGATAAAGTAGGATAAATCCTATGCTTTAATTTAAAGACATTGTCTGAAAACGTCAGTAGCAATGTTTTCAAAAATATTTTATTTAAGAGCCTATTTTGAAAAAAAAAAACCTCTGCTGATTCCAGCCACAATAGGATTGCACAAAGCAAATGGAAATTGTAGCCCAGATTTTTCTTTTTGTTTAATGACTGGGTTTTGTCTTTGTACATTTTCAGTTGCTAGTTTATATGGGGTTTTGCTTATGATATGGTAGAGTTTGCATTATTACTTACAGTCAGCATTTCTTAACAGTAGCTTATTGCAAACAGGCTTATAAATATCACAGGCACTTCTTTCTCATCAAAGCATCTTCTAGCTCTCCAAACTCAAAGATAACATTTAGATTTAATTTCTATTATATAATGATCTATTGTATNTTGAACCAAAAATGTTATGATCTCGGTTGTTTTTAACCAAGGGGTCTTATGCAGAATTTGATTTAATTGATTTATTTATTTTTACTAGCAAAAAATTTAGAGTAAATTTCCTTTAAGCTTTTTCTCCTAGTATTTTTCATGATACATGTCATTGTCTATCTTTCTGTCTAGTTAACTTCCATTTTTAATTCTGACTTGGATTTTTTTTTTTTTAAATAAATAGTTTATACAGGGATGTACCACTTAGTTCTGTGATTTTTGGATGCATTCTTTTCATTAAAGGTTCTGCATATTGTTCCTATACTTTTTTTTCTAGTGCAATAAAGAAACCCAGTCAGTGTGTACTTTAGAAACATTTGCTGTAAGTTAAAGATGCAAAGTTTTCTCAGATGATCATGTCTGTTTTCATGGGGTCTTAAAATTAACTCACCCTGTGAAAGACCAGAAAGTTAAAATCAAACACCCCCCACCCCCACCCCTATTTATTTAGATAAAAAAGATAAAAACATCCTTGAAGCCCCNCTCTGCTGATTCCAGCCACAATAGGATTGCACAAAGCAAATGGAAATTGTAGCCCAGATTTTTCTTTTTGTTTAATGACTGGGTTTTGTCTTTGTACATTTTCAGTTGCTAGTTTATATGGGGTTTTGCTTATGATATGGTAGAGTTTGCATTATTACTTACAGTCAGCATTTCTTAACAGTAGCTTATTGCAAACAGGCTTATAAATATCACAGGCACTTCTTTCTCATCAAAGCATCTTCTAGCTCTCCAAACTCAAAGATAACATTTAGATTTAATTTCTATTATATAATGATCTATTGTATCTACCTGAATGATAATGAAGAAGTGAAGGCTTTCATAAATGTTGTACTTGAGATGGAACAATTTAACTGTGTGGAGTCTCCTTCCGTGACATTTGCATAAAATGATGGCATTAAGCTCCCAGTGGTGCTCTTCCCATCATACACAAGATCAAAGAGCTATTATGCTCTGAGCCTGTCTGCAGCTCTTAAATGCTTTCAGACTGTTTTCACTCTCTCAGTTTTTCAAGAGTATTTGCCATAGGGGAGTATCAGAGTTTCCATTGCACTTGAGCTGTAATTTCCCCAAAACAATGTTGTGTTCAGGCGACTGCCATATTGTTTAATTTCTTGGGCTCAGGAGCTGAGCTGTGTAACACACAGCATACCACGGTCATGAAAAATGTGGCCTCTTGTTCTCAGGCACTGGAGCTCTCTGGGGAGCTGCCAGCTGCCTCTTGCTGACTCACTAGGGGAGAAGTGGCTGCTAGCACCTTCCTCAATGTGCTACATGTGGGAATAATGACCTGGGAAGCCAGAATGGGGAGGAAACAGGGCACAAAGACATGCATGTGTGTGTGTGAATTTAAGGGAGAGGCACAAAGATGAGGAAGAGGCACAAGGATGAGCCATATTTAAATTTTCTTCAGTCTTATTGTTATGGTACCAGAAACTGAACTCTCAGTGCAGGATAGTTATGCATTGAAACACCGTGCTGCGGTTATAGAGTTCTGCTAAAGTATGGTGAGCATTTGGTGGCTTAAAGCAGGCCCTGGTGGGAATTGTTAGAAAACACTGGTAGGACATTACTTAGGTATTCACCTTTGCTGATCCTCATACATCATTTAGCTTTGGAAATCACATAATAGCTGAGGTTGGAAAGGACCTCTGGAGATCAAGTCCTCAGCTAGAGCAGGTTTCCCAGGACTGTGTACAGTCTGTTTTTGAGTATCTCCAAGGATGGAGACACCATAACCTCTCTGGGACACCTGGTCCAGCATTTGACCACCTGCACAGTAAAAAAAAATATTTTCTTATATTCAGATGGAATTTCATGTGATTTAATCTGTGCCCATTGCCTCTTGTCCTGTTACTCTGCAGCACCAAGAGACGCCAGTGGCTCCCTCTTCTTCATTCCCTCCTCTCATATTTGTACACACGGATAAGATTCCCTTGAGCCTTCTCTTCCCCGGGCTCACTACTCCCAGCAATCTCAGCCTTTCCTCATATGTCAGATGCTCCAATCCCTTAGTCATCTTCATGGCCCTGCAGCAGACTCACTCTAGTAAGTCCATANCATAACCTCTCTGGGACACCTGGTCCAGCATTTGACCACCTGCACAGTAAAAAAAAATATTTTCTTATATTCAGATGGAATTTCATGTGATTTAATCTGTGCCCATTGCCTCTTGTCCTGTTACTCTGCAGCACCAAGAGACGCCAGTGGCTCCCTCTTCTTCATTCCCTCCTCTCATATTTGTACACACGGATAAGATTCCCTTGAGCCTTCTCTTCCCCGGGCTCACTACTCCCAGCAATCTCAGCCTTTCCTCATATGTCAGATGCTCCAATCCCTTAGTCATCTTCATGGCCCTGCAGCAGACTCACTCTAGTAAGTCCATACTTGTACTGGGAAACCCAGAACTGGACCCAGCACTTAGTGTGCATGTTTCATTAACACATTCTAATATGGTTTTGCAACAGTATTTTATGACCCCAAATACAGTAGTGGCTAAATACCCTGGAACTAACAGGATCAAGAAGAAGGGATAAGATGCTCACATGCTGTAACTAGTATTTATTTGTACTAAACAGTATTTTCTTCTCATTTCTAAGTATTTACAATATTGGAATTTATCTAAGGTGTGTCTCTCTATTTTGCATAATTACATCTCATCACATGAAGAAGCATTTCTTTTGTTTTCCGGAAGATGAACACTTTATTTTTTGTCTCCACAAGAGAAGTATTAAAAAAGAAAAGAAAAATAAGCTTGTCAGATTGTTTTTGTAACATTCACTAGAAATTAAACTGGCATTATCTACTTAAGTAGATGAAGATAAATCACTTTGTCATTACTTAGTTATAAAACAGTAGCTCTCTTATTTACTATGACTTTCTGCAGGTGTCTCCTAGCACTAGTTTCCAACTTTTTCAAGCCATCTTAGTGTTTAGATGTATTACTGGGCTGTAGGAGGTATGAAAACAAAGTAACTCGTAATCTTTGCTTTGAAGAATTTGCAGCCTAAGGCTATGTCTGCAGTATCTTTTTATTTGTTTGCAAGAAGAACTGTTATGGAGGGTATTTTGTTGTATTTTGATACTGACCAAAGCTCAAACCAGACATTTATATGGCCGGTAAGTGATTCAAATGGAACCACTCATTGACTAGAAAATAATATGATGTATAAATTAGTGTTAGGTTCTCTAGGCAAAAAGTGGTCTTAGTAAACCTGGTGTGGAGGAGAAAGGAGAGGTAAAAAAAAAGGACACAAAGCTCCAAGTGATAGCATTTACCATCTGCAGCAAGAGACTGAGGCTTACTACTTGAATCTTATTCATTTGTTTTAACATCTTTCTTGCCCAGTACACAGTTGACCTTCTAAAATACCTCTAAACCAATTATATTATGCATATTTACAGTCAGTTTCATGAAGAATCTCAAACTGGGAACAAAAGTTAGTAATTTAGAAGATATTTCTCTAAAATCACTGTTGTACCATCACAAATTTGATTTAATTTATAAATATCTTAAAAAAAATTCACTCGACCTCAATAGTGTGAGTGCTATGGAAAAAAAATAAATCCATTTTCACACTAGAGAGCAAATGTAATAAGGAAGCCACCATCTTTCTACATTCTTAATTTACACAGTAAAATGAAGATAATTAAGTATTAAAAGGGCAGAGGTGTCCAGACCTACCGAATAAAAGCCCTTGGTGACAAAAGATGACCTTTTTTTTTTAACATGTGACTGTTTTGAAGATGATAAAGGGCTTCCTGGTCATATTAATACTTCTTTGGCTTTAATGTCATCATGGAAGGCCTGCTGCTAGGCTTTGTTTCATAGGAACAAGGTCTGGGTTCAAATTTTAGGGTCACTAATGAACAATCTGAAGTCCTATCTAGTCCTATCCCTTTCCATCAGGGAGAAAAAAAGGAGGTGGCCTAATATGCACTGAATTAACTTGTCCCACTCAGGAGTATAAATCAGCTTGAAAGACAGCACTTTGTTCAAGGGGAAAAGGAAAACAGAACATAAATAGATAATCCACACTGGCTTCCCCACAGCACGGCTATTTGCAGTCCTCTGGTCTCCTGGAGAGACAATTGTTCATTTTACAGGCACCAGACACAAAGTTCCCAGTTTTCATAATTTGCCACACAAAGTCAGTCTGCTTAAATCCACAAATTACAATCTCCAGTAAAATCCATCCCTTTGCAAACAGCCAATTACACTAAAGGTTTACAGATGAATTATCAAAGAAGTTATTTGCTTATGGATTGCAAAAGTAGTTACTGGAAGAGAGTATCTTAAATGATATAAAATCTTGCTTGGTATTTTAGGATGTGTTTAATGCTGAAGCCTTTAGTGTAATTACCAAGTAATCCCAGAGGGCCTGTTATGGACCACTCTTGAAGCAGATTCCTATTATACAAAGAAAAGTTTTGTCTGGGCAGATCTGCAAGTGATATATGGTAGGGTTACATAATAGAGATAAATTAGCACTACATATTCATGCCAACACTTGCATTTGTAAGCTTATTTTTTAATACAACCATCAGGCAAATAAACTTGTGCTGTCTTACAGAAATGCAGTAGAAAATCACCTGTTAAAGTTTTAGTCAAACATAGCGGCAGTGGCTGAGAGCATATGTTCGTATGCACTGCATGCTCCAGCTGATGCCGCTATACCATACCATATCTTTTTTCCTCACGTTTCTGCTAATGCCACAGAAGTATTTTCTTAAATGTGACTACAGGAAAACTAGCAGGTGTACTAAACCCTTGTAGCACTGAGAGTCAAAAAACAGTCTGCTCAGGGGAAGACTGCATATCCAGCCTTGACATCGGCCAGATCTGTCAGAAATGTGATCAGCAATTTTTTTAAACTTAGTTTTGATCCAGAACAGATTGACAAAAGTCCTCACAAATGCTGAGTGTCAAAAAAAGAAAAAAAACCACAAAACCAACAACAAAACAAACAAACAAAAAAAACCAACAGTGAAACTATTTTTCAAAATATTTTTCCCAAATCATTGCTGGCCCAGAGTCTGGAACCACTGATGTCCCCATCTGGTTTAACAGCATGGCAGAGGAACTGCCCAAGGATCCCTGCTTGGGAAACACTCCTCTGAGGAACCGCTCTGAACACCAGCACTGAAGCTGGGCATCTGACACTCTGGCAGCACAGGCACTGCAGACTTAATGCACACTAGTAAATAAAATATGCCCAGGCTGTCAGGGAGCAGCACAGGCCAGCTCATCCCTCCAAGATGAGGGCTGGGAGCAGCAGAGGCTCCTGTGGGGCAGCCAGGGAACAGGTCAGATGCATAGATGGCAGCCAGGTCCAACCATCAGTCCAGATCTATAGCACAGTGGTGAGGTAATTCCAAAGTCAAGCCTGGAAGCCAACTTACAGGTGAGGATCAGGTTCAGCAATCATTTGGCAGACCCACTGTGATGAGGCCAAGGTAAAACTAGGAAGTCAGCCTGAAGGTTGGTGTCTGAATCAACAAGGTCCACCAACAACCATAACTGCGACTGAACTAGAGACCAGCATTCCTCTAACTCAGCCCCAGGTATGAACTTAAATGGAACTTCTAGGTCCATGGCTGTGAGTGGAGGCCACAGGTGAGGTTTGTCAGGACCCTTAGGGCCTTGACAAGGGGTGTTTTCTTTTTCTGGAGAGTAAGTATCATGAAAGGGTTCATACCCATCTCCTCCTGCAAAATAGTTTGCCTTCAGCCATGCTGCCAACTGAGAACAGTACCTGAACAACAGAGTGCTTGTTAGCATGGGACCAAGTATGCCAGGAGATGTGCTGCATGGATGATTTCCACCTGGGCTAGAGCCCATGGCTTGGTGCTGTTTAATGTTGTGATAGAGATGAAGCCTAAGAGCCTCTGCTGGGAGCCAAGAGTCAATGACTCTGTTAGAGCTGACATATAGATTCCTGGCTCACTGACAGCAACTTTGAACTGAATAATCTTGCAGTAGTAACAGCAAGTTAGTCTCAAGTTTTTCTCCCCTGATGACAGCTCTTTTAATTATAGGCATACTAGAATTGTTTGTCCTGATAAGCTTAGTCTCAAACTTGCTACTTCTGATAGCATCATGGGTGATGCTGACATATGGAGTGCCAGAGAATGTAGATATCCCTATTATGATCTTCCTCAAGGAAGATTTCTACATTGGTGTAGTTATTTTCGTAGTGGGATCGTCTCCAACAATGACATGGAGATCTCTCAACTTTCAAGTCATTGTGAGATTGTGAGATCTCTTTTCCTGTCTAAAAGAGGATTGCTTCCTTTCTGCTTCATATTAGATCTGGAGAAAAATTATGAAAGCCCCTGTGTATTGAACCTAACCATAGTTCTCTGTCCTTTACTATAGAAAAAGCCCCCAAATATAGTTTAAAAATAGTAGACACAGTGAATAGGACATGACTTATGTTTACCTACCTGTCATAGACTTTCCTTGTTGGCCAACATTCCACTAGTTTTTTGATCCTTTTCCCTTAGAGACATTCTAACCTACCTCACATGGAAAACCATGCCTCTCTGGTCCATTCAGAGCAACAGCAGGTTCAACAGGGATGGAAGATAACAGCAACTTTTCTATACAGAAAGTACGTAGTTAAAAATACCAGCAGAAGTGCAGCACTTCTGATTTCTGTTCTGTCTATAAATCTTCATACTGGATGAATCTATTTTATCATTGCTGTCTAATGAACACAGAAACCTACTAGGCCATCTTGCAGGATGCTGTGCAGAATAGTTCAATAGTTTGGCTTGTGTGATTTCCTTAGAAAATGTCGTTTATATCTCTAACAGCTTTGGAAGAAAAGCTCATCTGCAAGAATTGAGGGTGGGATTCTATCCAAATTTAAGACACTTACATTTGCACATCCAGATGTGCAATGCTCTTCTAAATTCCAATTACAGTGACTGGAGATCTTGGAATACAGCCAAAGGAGTTTATACAGTGAAACAGCTGATAGTTGGTTCGTGTTTCCTTTGGGGTGAGTAGCTCCCCACTGGCAAGAAGAACTCAGATCAGCAGAATCATAACAGTCACCTACATACACACATAAATGTAGATGCCTTAACGTCTACATTGAACCCTACCCTGCACATCTACCTCCAGCAAATGAGAATGTCAAGTGTGATCCCTAGATCCAGAGGATACAGTGATGCCTGTGGTCCAGGTTCTGCACTGGAGCTTTTAGTCCACCTGAGCTTTCCCTGTGGGGGAGCAGTACACCCGACAGATCCAGTAGATTCAAAGGCAGCAGTAAAGCCCAGTCTAGCCCAGTTCATCTACAACTCATCCAATGACTTGGGGAAAGGCGTCAACTCATGGCTTTCTCCAGTTGGAGTACTGGCATCAGGAATTATTTTAGGGCAGCCTCAGCATTCTGTCGTGTCTGAGAGGAACAGAGGCCAGTTCTGCAGCAGAAGAAGAAAGCTGGCTTGCTGGGGGAAGAGAAGAAGAGAACCAGGACACACATCACTTTCTCTAAAACCTCAAAAATTCAGGCCCACCCAACTGAGAAGCTAGTTTATTTTCTAACCAGCCATGGGCTCACAGGTTTTGTTGTGTCATTCTTGCTGCAGACTGACACGTTTCCTTCTGCCTTGGTACCAGTTGAACTCATGGCAAGTCCATAGAGATGTGCAGGTTGAGGTGTAGCTGGTAGTTCTAGTCCCCCTGTGTGTGGCAGGGTGGGAGTCACGGTGTGCTCCAAGAGAAGCCCCTCACATCAGCACTGAGGGTGCACCACGAGGCACAGCAGCCCACAGTGCAGACAGTCTTCATAAATCCACAGACTGAGAACACCCTTTTTACTCTCTGGAAATAACCTACTTCCATAGAACAATTGTTGCCTTGTTGGTGTGTAACACTCCCTAAGAAAACAGAATAGTTTAAAATATCACCTGTCCTTCATGGGATGATCAGGTGCAACCGGATCAGTTCGCCTGGACACTGTAGTCAATGTCTTTGCCCCACCTTATAATTTCTCTCAGAGTGATTGTAGGCAATTATGTTCTTAGCATTCATTACTTTACTGTCTGTTGCCCCCCAAAGATCAACAGGGGCTTTAACAGAAGTAATACTTCTGATTTGAATCATTCCTATATGGGCTGTTTGTGTTAAGCTGTCTGCTTTCTTTTAAAGGATACCAGAAATACACTTTTCACACTTACACTTTTAGAATACATCTGTTACATGAAGCAGTTTGTAGGGACTTTGGCTGTTGAAAGCTTTAGCCCTTGTTCCTGGCTCCATCTCAGCTAACCACCTATCAGGAGAAGAATGAGTATTTTTATTTAGTTGTGTTATACTTAAACCTTGAAGGCCAGTGTACCTGGGTGTAGCCTATCTGTGGCCACTGCCCAGAAAAAAATGATAACATTTGCCAAACTCAGAGCAATGGGAATAATTTGATATAAACTGGACTTTGTCTGTGTGTGTGCGTGTGTGTGTGTATGTAAGTACTTCTGAGAGTTACTGTTACATGCTAATGTTAGATGCATCTACTGGCAGCTAAGTACAACAAACAGGTACTCACAGATGGAGTTTGCAATGAACATTAAGTGCCTGAGGACTACTAAAAAATCTACTAGATAGTTATCTGCATTGGCCACATGACAATACTTCCATAAAATAGATCCTAAATTACTACTGACATTAAAAGTATCATTTTTAATTCAGCAGAACAAGTTTTGTTCTACATGAAGTACTCCAAAGTTACCCAATTTTAGGATTACAAAGAGAATTTGCCTCCAGCTAGCCAAAGATAATGATCACTGCCTTATTCCTCTTTATTTCATAGTTGAACTATGAAAAATGAAACAGATTAACATTGTGAATGCTTGGTATGTATTTCTCTTTTGTTTTGTCTTAATTAGAAACAAAAATCTTGGATAAGTCCAGTTTACTTTTCACATGAACTGAAGTAATTTCCTCCTAAAGAGAGAACTTGCCTCTCCTAGAGAGAATTTGATGAATACATCGGTCACATGATGAATACAAAACTAGTGTTTGATTCCCTGACACTACAAGGTCATTTGAACTTCTGCACTCCACCCTAAGTCTCAGCCCTTCAGTGCCAGTTCTATAAATGTTCTATTTTATTCTCAGGTAGATGACAGCTTTGGGCAATTTACAGGTAGAGCTGGTAGATGAAAGCAGAACTGTTACAAATTATGGTATAAGTAGTGCTCTACAGTTTCTCTCTCTGAAGAACTACAACTTTTTTTTTTTTTTTTTAATCCCCTTCCTTTTAGATTACACAGTAATGCAATATGTTTTGGAATTTCAGTAGTGCCTTTCTAACACAGTTGCTACTAAAATGTTATTCAAGAAAAACAAAATTTCTTCTCCCTTTTCTGTTATTGCACTATGTCTGCATATCAGTCTTGTTTCTGGAGATAGCTCAAGTTTCTGGATGTTGTTTTGTAGTCATGGCTGCTTTTACACTTTGATTTTGTCTTTTTATGATTAATTTATCTTCTTAGTACATTGAATTACTAACTATAATAAAAAGAATAGTAAGTAATTGTTCCTTTGGAATAGCATTGGAAAGTCCATCAAATTGTAGACTGAAACTAGATTGTCAAAAAAACTCTGGTATTTCAGTGTATTTCCTCATCATATTTCAAGCAATTAAAGTTTTACTGATGTATCTGTTACCAACTTTTAAGAATTACAGACTAGAGAGGGAAGTAATCCCAACTTTTAATATGAATTTTTAAATTTCTTCTGATATTAAATATAAAAAATAGGATTTTGACAGATAAAATTATAGAGGTGTTCATTGGATGTGCTGTATTAACTATTATCTAACTAAGATGATGTGCAGTTAACGTAGAACTTCCATGGAGCAAAAATAATACACCAATTCTTCTAACAAGAACAAACCAGTTCTTACAGAATCATAGGAAAATTCAGGTTGGAAGGCACCTCAAGAGATCTTCAAAGCAGAGTCAGACCACATTGTTCAGGGCTTTTTCCAGTCTAGGTGAAAATCTCCAATAATGAGACTCCACAAACTTCTCTGGGAAATGCTTGACTGTCCTCGTGGTGAAAAGGTTTGTTCTTATACCTACTTGGAGCCTCTTTTGTTTCAGGATTTGGTAGAAAACTGATTTTAGTCTTTGGATAGATGGCAGCATTACACATAAACTATCACACTGTTATTTATTCATACTAAGGGACTTAAGGTACTACCTCAACATAAGTAATTAAGCTGTGACAGATGTCATCAAGTTCTATTATAAAATGTGGGTTTCCAGTTCTAAACTGAATAACTTAGCAGAAACAGCAGCTTCCAAAAATCTGTAAGTAGCTATAAGCATACCCTACAGTTCTACTGAACACATCTGCCATAACAAACCTGCCAAAAATTCAAGAAATCAATGGATCTGTCAAGAATGGAAAACTGCTTTTTGAATTCTTTATTTATAACCAAATGAAGCATTTGACTGTAGCCTCCTCCTTGCTAGGATCTTCTGTCAGTAGAAAAAGACATGCAGCAGACCTTTAATAAGCCTCTGTCTGATGAGAAGACTATATTATGGCTTAGTGATATACTAACAGAGCAGCCCAGTAAAAAATGCTTGAGCTGAAGGAAGTCTCTGTTTTTTGCAAGCTATCATAGAACAAAATGAGGAATTTTCATCTGAGATACAGACTTGTTAAGCTATTCAATCAAACATTTCTTTTCCACTTAACAATATGGATAGATACAGTCAAATACAGAATATTTTGCAGAACTATTGAATACGACTTCCCTAAATCATTATGCAGCCAGGCTGAAACACAAAAATGGAAACTTGAAGACTTAGAAGTTTTCCCATATTCTGATATACAGCATTTTTGGATATGTACAACTAAAGGAAATACTGTTGTATTTGATCTGAGTACAAACGTTAGTTGCAGCAAAGATGAGCACTGCTAATCCCTACTTAGTTTTGTCAATTCATTTAACTTGAGAGAAACTGTAGGAACATCTGTGAAAACATGCTCTTCTTTATTCTATCAAAGTAAGGATAAAGGGATATGGTACAGAATTTACATTTAGAACATCCTTCAACTGTTCATAAAGAAAGGTGAAATCTGGCTGTGTTCTTGTAATCACAATTTTTTTTGTGGGAAACAAACCATAACAGATCTAACTGAAGATGAAGTCAGGACATAGTTAAGTAGTAAGTCTAAATGAATAACATACAAATAAAATAAAATGAAAGGGCAGTCATCCAGATATTTCGTAAGTTTCTAATGTGACTAGGAAGTCTGGAAAATGGCCAAAGACAGAATACACATCCATGGTCCCTGATGGTTGCTTTGTTCCCTGTAAAAAATACTGCATAAACACATTATCAACACCCTTGCAAAATATTTTTATGTATTGACTTTTTGAGGATTGCATCCAAGGGAAAAAACCCTCTGGCTGATGAAGCAGCACTATTTAGATCCAGAAAAGTTTGTAAAAAAAAAATATTTACTATTAATGCCTTATGTAAGAATTGGTTAAAATCATACGAGGCTATAATGAGATTAATTGGTTTGACCTGAAGATAAGGATTAGATAGAGTCCCATAGTATGACCAAATCCTTTTTATTTGTAGCCTAGAAGACCTCACAAGAACCAGCACTAATAGTAACCTATGGGATGGAATTTGCATAGGGAGAGCCAAAAAACCCCCCTAGTGATATCTATACTTTGAGGTATTGAATGTTTTGGGTTATTGCAATAAGATGTGGAAAATTTGAGGAAGAACAGCAGGAAAAACAAACAAGTTAGGTCTAAAGCCACAGAACATCAAAAGTTGTTTCTGACATCTAAAAAATACTGTAAGATTTTCTTGCCATTTCTATCCTAGCCCAAAAAGACAACTGAGATTTCTAATCAGTGAGTAAAATATTACATGGAATAATTTAATTTACATTCAACGTAGCAATTTAATAGGCAGTTAGACTTCTGAATAGTGTAAAAAATTAATCTGTTTTAGTTTCCTGTGAAATGTTTTACAGTTCATGTGTGAAACTTGCATATTGAAAAAATGAGATAATAAGAAGCCATTGTTGTCACACTGAAATATTGTGAGAGGCTACCACACCTTACTTGTGTCTTCAATATGACTAATGAGAAGAAAATTGCCCACATTTGTCATAACAGGAGTTAAGCCTGATGAAATCAGAGCAGACAAAGAAAACTTGAGTTTGCGGAACTTGTGGGTCAGATCGGGCAGATTGTGAAGGAAAGATGTGCAGGGAAAGCTGCCCAGTGCCAGAGGTTAGGGAACGTGTGGTGGCTGTGGTTTGATAATGGCTGATGGATGTGGTAGCGTGCATTTTACCAGGCTGCGCAACAACTGTAAAAAAACGCAGGAAGGTTTGCAGTGTGCAGTTCCCTTGAGTTGCACTTACCATCCATTGTCATGTAATTCCAGAGCACTTTTGCAATCCAATGCAAATGTTTAGCAGTTTAAGATAGTTTAAGTAATGCAATATAATTTTGTTTTATATATATACATATATATATGTACCTTGCTCTGTAATGAGACACTGTGTGTGGTCATAAACATTTTCATTTGTTTTCTATGGCAGGCTATGTAACTCTTCCAGAAGCCTGAAATCTGACCTACCTTTTAAGGGTTTAATCATAAATCTACTTTTGTGTTTGTTCAGATGGATTGATATTTCCTTAAACCATATTAGAAAAAGTAACATTAGTTATCCTGTTGCCTGTGTAACTGGTCCAACTCTGGGATGATAAGATTTTGTGCATACACCCATACTTGTTTAATAGCTTGTCTACATGGATAATATGCAGTTAAACACCATAGACCTGGCTTGCATTAAATTACACAGGCTTTATACACTAATAGGCTCCCCATAAGCATTCACAGTTTGAAAAACTCAAGAATTTATTTTACTGGGATTGCCAACAAGAAAGGATACATGTATTTTATTCCCACCTCTTTTAAGAATTATAGAAGAGATTAATCCACTGTTCTCTTCTAGTTCTTCAACAGGATGATGATTTCAGACCCTGGTTTCAACTGTCAGGACTAGAGGAAGTGCCTTTCTTTTTGGGATTATAGAGCTGTCTTGAGGGCTGGTTGTTGAGTTGGGAATACTAGTTGCCACATATTCATCAGCAGATGTATTGAACTATTTTGCATCTGAGAATATTTTGGTGTTCCTTAGCCTTAAAAAAAATAAAAAGTGAATAGCTGAAATAGTAAGTAGAATTAAAAATTTACCTAATCTGGGGAAGAAGGAGCTGGCATTTTGCTTGAGGTGATATTATGCTGCAATTTTCATTCTGTGGAGATACATACATATATATATATATACACACACATGATATTCTTCTGAAAGTAAATATATAAATTTTGAATGCCCTTCAAATTATGCAGGGGTGTACTAGGTCTGGCTGGGATGGAGTTAACTTTCCCCATAACAGCCCTCATAGTGCTGTGCTTTGTATTTGTGGCTAGAATGGTGTTGACAACACACCAGTGATTTGGCTACTGCTGAGCAGTGATGGCACGGTGTCAAGGCTGTCTCTCCAAACCATCCTCCCTCCAAAGGCCAGTAGGCTGGGGGTGGGCAAGAGGTTGGAAGAGGACATAGCCAGAAGAGCTGATCCAAACTGACTAAAGGGATGTTCCATACCATATGACATCATGCTCAGCAATAAAAGCTGCTCTGCATACTGAAGCCCTACTTCCCAGGAAGTGGCTGAGAAGTGGCTTCCCATAGCCTGCTGATGGAAATCAGAGAATAAAATCTTTTTGTTTTCCTTTACTTCTGTGCATGGCCTTTGCTTTTTCTTTATTAAACTGCCTTTATCTCAACCCACAAGTTCTTTTTCATCTTATTTCCTCACTGCTTGTCCTGCTGAAGAGGGGGAGTGGTAGAGCGGCCAAGCCAAGGCCAACCTACCACAAGGATTAAAGGAGGATCTAATAAGTGCAGGCTGAAAAGAGAGAAAATGATGTCCTTAACATCATTTCTCATCACAATCAGGATATTGGAGAAATAGAACTGAAAAGAGGACACTCTTTTCTTTCCTCGGCCCCCGAAACTCATTATGTCCTTTTGGGAATCACAGAAAGCAGAAGGTTATATTTTTCAAGTTACCTACTAGTCAAAACTATTTCCTAAAACATAACTTCTTCTCCTCCCCACCCCCAAGGCAGAATCCCAGGCCAAAACATGTTTTCTCTTTTAGTAGCTTGGTTAGATAGGATAAATGAACTTCTCCCTAGTCCTAGGTTGTCTTGTGGCATCCTCTTTATCCACACGTCAATCTTTGCAGTTCTTTAGGGCTTCTACAAATCTTGTGCATTTTAAAGTCCTTTAAGTCACTGTTAAGAGGAAATGTGTCTAATTCATAGCTCTACATAAACTTGAGGTTTAAAAGTTGTTAGAAATGATTTCACTTATCTGGTTTTGCATTCATGTACTTTTAGTTAAGAAAGAAAACTGCAGTGATTCTTAAAGCATACTACAAACCTCATGTAAAAATTGCACCTTGTAGTCATTCTAGGACAATTTTCACACTCCCTCAATATCTGAGTAGCTCAGTAAGCATCCTCTAGAGGGAGGAGACCCCTTACGTAAAATAAATCCATGATAGACCAACACTTTGGTAAGGATTAGCATTCGTCATCTGCCTTTTAATTGTGTAAGGACCTAATTTCTCCTCTGTTCAAATGCAGCTAGACCAATTAAAGGAAATAAACCTTTCACTCAGCCTTTCCGCTTGTTATATTAATCATCTCTTAATCCCATGATAAAGAGTCTCAAATTCATCTGCACAGTTCTATTTAGTTTCTCATATATAAATTTAGTAGTCCTTATATACTCAGGGTTGTTTGGAAAGAATCCCAGAAATGTTGCCACAAAACCCCTTTGACATTCTCATCCTCTGTGACCTTAGGGCTGTCAAGTTCTTAATTTTCAGAGTTGCATAATTAGACTCCTTGCTAGTTCATGTAAAAGCTGTGAATTGTCATGTCCTGTCAAAAAGTCAAGCAGTGGACAAAACCCTCAAAATTTCTCTCCTGTGTCAGTCTACACAGCAAAGCAGAACATCACAGAGACAATCCAGGCTAGCACGAAGCAGTCGAACTCAGTCAGTGCTAGAGAGCTGCTCACAGCTCTATGGAATTGCATCCAAGGAAATTAGTTTTGCTGAGAAATGACATGCCATGGTCAAGGCAGAATATCACATTAGTATGACTATGCCATTTCCTCTTTGTGACAATGTGTTTTTAGAGTTAGATTTGATGTCTTCATGTAGTTCTGTCTTGCAGTACTTAAACATATCTTCTAATAAACTTCACAAATAATATCTTTGCTTTGTGTAACATTTTTCAGTGCTAATGTGTCATCTTTGGATATCCTACATTTTAGCAGTAGCATCTGCAAAGCCCTGAAGGCAAATGAGATTGTGAATGTAAATATTAACACTTGTGATGATTCAGGTGTTAGATTTCTTGAAGGTTGCATGCAAGTGGTAGCCTGTGTTGAGCTACTTTGTGCAGTAAGACGCGGATGATGGATTGGATAAAAATATCTCTGTATTATAAAATGTAGACATCTGTAGGCTTTGCATAAGTATACAGGGAACATGCTGTAGTAAGGTTTTCATGAGGAGACAAAAACTGCAACAGTTTTCTTGATATTCTTGTGATTTGCAGTTATTCCTTTGAAAATAGTACCTATAGTACTATTAGCACTAATAGTACCTTTGAAAAGTAGAACCCTGAATTCTCCCTGTCACTTTCAAAATATAGGAGTAGATTTTAAAGAAAATCCCACCAAAATCGGTCCTCTAGGCAAGAGGACTTTCTAGGCAGAGTCACTTTTAGGTCCTCTATTTATGAGTTGCACAACAGCTGCATATTGGTGGTATTTTAAAGAGTCCACTAGCTATTTTGTAGTGAATCGTGCCTCATACAAAAAAAAAAGTAGAAACAGATATTAAAGAATTAATTTCATTGAGGTCCAGGTACAAATCCCATTGAAATAAATGAAACCTGAATACCTGCTGTACATGTTTTTTTATTGTACTCATATGTGTGTCTTGAGCAAAATCTAATACAGAAATATCTCACATTAAATTTATTTTGGATAGGGAGCTCTTGGCAACATGGACTGTATATTCAGGAAACATGAAAACAAGTACAGCTGTCAGTATGAAAATGCTACAAAAGAAAACAGAATCTCTTCTACTTCAATGTACTCTATACTGAAAAAGTATAAAAACCTTATTGGTTTTGATTTCTGCCATGCCTTTTTTGCTCACCTCTGAACACTACTCCAGCTTTAAATCTTTACAGTGCTTGCTCTGAAGACACAATTATTTCCTCAGCAGTGCTCTTTGTGCACATCCTACTAACAAAGAAATGCTTTGATCCAGACATATGACAACAGGCTTTATTCTTCCATAAATCCAATAAATTCCAAGTCTGCAAGTAGTCATAAATTAAATGCACATTTTGGTGTTTATATAGGGAAGCTGTTGTGTGCGGAGAATGAGATTAACCAGAGTGGTCACAGAAAACTCTGAATAACAAATCCCATGCTGCCAGTAAAGGCCTAGATCTTTATGACATGAAAATAGTGGTCAGCACAAAGCAGGGCTGTATTTCTCAGTAGATAAGGCATAATATTGCACTTTTTTGGTAAGATATCAGATATTGATCAACTGTAAATTACCCTAGTGAGCTATTCAGTAGATTCTCCCTCTAAAAGTTCCCAGTTGCCTTTGTACACTGTACTCAAAATTTATGAATGCAAAAGGTAGTCCAAAACATTTTATTGTAAAAAGAAGATGTCAGTGCAGGGTTCTACTAAATGGACCTATTTAGTGAAGTAGACCTGTATTTATATGCAAAGGCAACATTTGAAAAGATGAAAATTTCCTGTAAAATTGAGAATACATTAAAAGGAAACTTATGCTTTATATTGCCAGGATTTTATTCTTAAGAATGTTCTGTCTGGGACAGAAGTGAACAACTTGGTAACAATGGTGAATTATCACCTGTGCTAGTGATATCAAGTCTAGAGGAAGAGTTTTTTCAATAGGAAAGGAATTAATTAGGAAAAAAAATGTTTCAGTGTTGGGTTAACCTGATCACAGACAAATAACACTTGAAAGATGTGTAAAATTGCATAGTGCTGAGCCATAACAGAAACCAAGTGAAGGTGGTATTAATCTGAGTTTGTTTTCAGTTTTTCAAATAAATACGAACCCCCTCAAAAGATGTAAGCTTTAGCAATTTCTAACATGTGTATTCTACATTTCTTAGCAATTAGAAAAAATCAGCTGCTTACAGCATCTTACAGGGTCTGACACTGGTTCCTGGTTCCACAGTTAGCTTGATTGCACAACCTGACATGGTCAAGTGCAAACAGATGTTCCCCAGTGACGGAATGCAGTTCAAAACTGCTTGGACACCTCAGTGCGAGGTTCTGCCCAATCTAATTAGCTGTGATGAGAAAAAAAATGAGTATTTTATTAAAGTCACATGTTGTTCATTAGTATAACGACTTTGTCTTTCAAAGAATAAATTAATTGTCATCACAAGCAAACAAGGTATAGAATAGAGCTTTATGGGAATCTGATGCATACAATTTCACTGCCTGGAATGGCAAATACTGTGGGTCAGATATGCAGTCACAGCTAAATACTCTTTGCGCTAAGTGTACTTTTCTGTGTTTAGCTTCTGAGCCCTCATTTAAGACAAAACCCATCTGGAGCATAACATGAAGACATTCCCAGAAATCATTAGATCATAAATTAACCTGTAAATAAGTTGCTGTCATTTCATTCTATTTAGTTTTGTTTTCTAATAATTGAAAAATAAAACAATTCTAAGTGTGTATGAAAGGGACATTTTGACTGCATGAACATAATTTTTTTCCTTTTTTGTATATTTTGAGTAACTAAGATATTTGATATTCATGGGACTGTGTGTATGCAGCTCTACTTCAGGGGATAAATCTTGGCAGTCTCTGCCCCTTACTGTCTTAGATAATAGCACTCATAAATAACAGAAATAGTAGGCTAGAAGGAAATAGCTCTTTGTAGCAATTTCTGATTGTCACCAATCTCTTCAGCCATATTTTCTGTTGCCTCCTCTGTATATTATAACATATCAAGTTTAGGTGGTCTTCTCTCAGCTGGGCACCATCAGCCTGCTCAAATTCTCAAATCCTGTCAAATGCTGACCCTTCTCCAAACTTCTGGAACTAGACTAACAAACTTATTATTGATTACTTTCATAGCATACGGCTGAGGAACACTAGTGACAGATCAATACTGACTGTTTAAATACTATATAAATACAGAAAAAATATTGGCAACTTCTGAAGGCAGTGCCTATAAACACAGGATTAGAAATGTGAGATCAGCACTGACAAATGAGTGGTGATGTAGGCATCAATGCAAAGGAGAGTTTTAAAGAGGAATTTAAAGGGGAACAAGAAAGTAGCTTTCTGTGTATTTACAGAGATCCCAAGCTGGATTTACTGTGCTGAATGAAGATAAGAATTGACCTTCTAAGACTAAAGGAGACAAGATAAGACGAAGGTATAGGCAATCATGGTCTTGATGCAAACTTTTATATTGTTGTATAAATAACTACCTTTCATGAGAAAGAGAGGGAGCATGTAGAAGGATACAAACAGGGATGTGAAAAGAGCAGAGAAACAGACTAAGGAAATTATCTTTGAATTGACATTTTGCTTCTTTCCTTTAGAGCAACACAAGACTGTGTTTGTCATGGACAAAGAACAGGCCATTGAGATGATTAAAAATGGCATTCTTCACCCAAGTGTATCCTTTTGCTGAATGTCCTTGAATTCCTTGGGATCATTTACTAACATCTCTGGAAATAGTCTGTCTGATACTTCTTCTCAGAAAAAAAAGGCTCTCTAGGACAGTGTTAGCTTAATCATGCTTCTTCTAAACCTCCTCTTAAGTAAACCATCTGACCACAAGATTAACCCTACAAAGGCATATGAATGTAAAAGGAAAATGATAGAGTTTTAAAATATTTTAAATATAACTTCTTACTTTAGGCAGCATATACAAGTGTTTCTCTCTCTAGCTCTGTCTTGGTAGATATAAAAATATAGGAAAGATAAAAAGCACTTTCATACCTCAGTTTTCTAAACAATACTGAACATGCTTTAGTCAGGCTATCCTGAAAACAGAATTTCATATGAAATATGAGACTTCTTAAGCAGAAACTTCTACTTCTAGCTACAAGCTATTACAGAGACATCTCCTCAGATTAGTCACTAATTTCACTTTTTCCATAACTCAGTCAGTTAGCCTTCCTGTCTTCCTAACAAGGCTTCATGTTGTTGTTGGGAGAAGTCAATGTTTTTGTATTTTTATTTTATTCTTTGGGTAAGGCTTTCTAAGAAAATAGGATGTCGGTGTGGGGCATCTTCTGCAACCCATTTTCTAAATCCTATTTTTTCAGTATGAATGTTAAGATTTCAGGTTTTTGGCTAGGATAGAGCTAATTTTCACAAGAAACTGGGACCAGCCAGGACAGGTAACCCATGCTGAGCATGACATCATATAGTATGGAGTACCCCTTTGACTAGTTTGGGTTACCTGTCCTGGCTGTGCCCTATCCCAGCTTCTTGTGAAAATTAACTCTATCCCAGCTGAAAACCAGGACATAAGATCATTACATCTCTCAGATATAGTAAAAGTCAAATCATCGACCTGCTAAAAGTATCAAATTTCACACTAGCCTGTATCTCACTGGGTAATTTTCCAGCCAGCAGCAGGATATTACTGGTTGAAGCTATATTTTGCCTTTCCTCTAGAGATGTGCTTGCTGTGTGTGCCTTGAAGTAATCCATTGAATTTACTCAAACACTAGGCAGATATTTCAACTGCTAAGACTGGGAAAAAGAAATTTCAGTTTCAATTTAACTGGTGCTTCTAAAAAGCCACCTTCCCACAGTCACTGAAGAGAAAAGAACTGTTGCTTTTCCATACCTATCTCAACGGACTGAGGTACATCCTGTAACTTGCTTCCAGCTCTAATTTGGAAAAGGATTAAGGGAAAATTCAACATCACTCTGTAATTCTTACTGCAGGATAGGAGTGGCTAATGTTATAAATACAGGCATTGCTATTAAAAAAACCCTTATCGTATACATCAGCTCATCTGAAGAGTGGTTTGTATTGACATATACTACCTCTTGATAACAGGAACCAGTATTGATAATTCCTCTGAGTAATAAATGTCACATTTAGCCAAACCAGTTCTGTTTTCTATATGGGAACTAACTAGTTTTGTTCACAAGAGAATTTAAATTACTTTTTCTTGATGCTAGAAAGTCAACTCTTTAATCTCATCAACAGGTGTCTGGATTTCCCCCAGACTTCGTTTACATCTTTCTAAATACCTGTAGACTCTCCTGGCATCAATGGAGTTGTAGGTTGTAAAATAGCTTGAATATATTTTCTGTTCATCATCTATTTTCTTCTTTCTTTTTTTT